>CM032428.1:3641868-4091358 GCA_019049465.1 Dryas iulia moderata
TTAGAGACTAGTATAGGCCTAGTGGCAAATCACTCTGTCTTTCGTTTTCTTTTGTCTGAATCCGAGACATTGTGTGTTGAGTGATGCAACTCAATGCAGAACTAATTTAACAGAACGCATTGTATAATTTTGCTCTTTATTTTTATACAAGCATAATAAGAAGTTTGAGGCCAGTCGTGGCTCAGTGGCACAAGTGTGTGACTGTAACCGACTGGCTGTGGGTTCGATTCCCACTCGAAGAGTGAAAATAATTAATATTTCCATTTTCTTCGCTCTGGTGTCGACGACCACTTAATGCACAATGCTCCCGAATTCGGCGGAAAGTTGGGAACGGAGTGTCTTAACAGTAGGTTCCCTCTGTCTACCCTGCTTTGTGCGGGATACAGAGTGAAAAAAAAATTAAAAAATAAGAAAGCAAAACGCTATTCGAACTTATATTAATACAATGCCTGCCTATTAAATTTATTTTTAGTTTATTAACCTAAATCACACGTTTTAAATATTAATATTTGAACAAAGAATATAATGTATGTTCGTATTATATTTTTTAACATGTTAATATGACAAATAGTTATAATATCTCATAAAATATTTATACATATGCATATATAAAGTATATGTACCTATATTACCTATATACATGTACCTATATTATGCACTTTATTATGTAATATCCATAAACTAGGAATTTGTATTTATGTCTATGCGGGCTTTTGCAATATTGTATGTTACTTAAGCATTAAAGGCCTAAGTAGTGTAGTAGGACAACTTTTGACTATAAACAAAATGATTGTGGGTTCATATCCTCACCCGAAGAACTTATTATATTCAATTATTTTCATTACCCCCTTTGGCAAGACAAAGTGGGGCCAGTCGTGGCGCAGTGGCACGAACGTGTGACTGTAAACGGCTGGTTGTGGGTTCGATTCCCAGTCGAGGAGTGGAAATATTTAAAATTTCCATTTCTTTCGCTCTGGTGTCGAGGTAAAGCGCGGCGATAAGTTCCACCACTTAACACGCAATGCCTCTGAATTCGGCGAAAAGTGGGGAACGGAGTGTCTTAACAGCATGAAGCTAAAAAAAATAAATTAAAATATTGTACAATAGTCAATTTTTTTTTAAAACATTTAAATTATTACTAACATACATTTCAAAAATAAATCACAGAAACAATATAACAATCATTTAAACATTATCATTATTTCTACAAAAATGTTTTTAAATTTCTACCATATTTTCATAAAAACAAGCCTAAAATTAGATTATAATTTAAAGTAGAGAAAACAGAGAAAAATTGTTCTTAAGACACTCTTTTCTCCATTATCCGCACTATTATTGCAAGACCAGAGAAATAAAAATAATATATATATTTTTTTTCCTAGAGCGGGAATCATACCCACAACCTATAGCATTTACAGTCAAAGCTGTTCCATTGCAGGACGATGGCCTTTAAGCTACATGTTAATGAAAATTCATGAGATCGCTCAATTTTTATAATTAATAATTTATTAGACATTATAAACATAGTTCTTCTTAATTAATTGACCAATTTCTGAAAGGAAGCTACTATAATTAATTAACGATAAACAGTTAATGCTATATATATGTAATACTTACATAATACAAATTTTGTCTGTCTGTATTCTCGTTACGGTTTTAAGGTCTAATCATATTGAAGTAATGCCAAATTTAGTAATCTTTTGCTCGACCCTAGTGGCTTCAAGAAAAAAATATCATTAAATTGTATGCATTAACATAGCAGGCAGGGTAGTCAGAGTAACCTGGTATTCTCCACTTCCCACTCGACATCAAGACATTGCCTGTCAAGTTGCGGAACTCAACCCCGTTCTTTGTTTTAAGTACCAGAGCGGAGATATAAAATTAATATATGTTAATAATCTTAAGGGCCAGTCGTACCGCAGTGGCATAAGCGTGTGACTGTAAATGACTGGTTATGGGTTCGATTCCATTCGAGGAGTGGAAATTTTGAATATATCCATTTGCTTTGCTCTGGTGTCAAGGTAAATCGTGGCGTTAAGTTCCGCCACTTAACACTCAATGTCTCCGAATTTGACGGATATATTATTAGTCCCCAAATGGGAATCCACCCCACAACCATTGTTTTTACAGTTAACACTATTCCACTGAGCCACGATGACCTTAAAATGGTAATTAACAGTACAGTAAAATATCCGTAGGTAGTTTCTCATTAATTTAAAATGAGTAGTGCAAAATATATGTATGTGACAATTAAGAAAAGTGGGTAAGACAAATCGTAAATAACACCAAGTATGCAATACTGCGAAAGTCTTTCAGCTAACGTATTATAGAAATGCCAAAATAAATTATTTTATTTTGAATATGTAGTATAATTATAAAGGATAACTTAAAATATGACCTTTTTTGATGAATTTTCATTTTAAAGAAATTCTAAGTATGAAGTTTTTCGACCTGGTACCCCAAGTTAATAATATATTTAAGTACAAAATTAGTCAAGCCAAGTCGTGAACAATAGCTAGTATTAGTCTCCTTAAAAGTTTTTCCTAATAAATTGTTAAAAAAGGATTTTTTAGATAAAAATGTAGACAATCTTCAGACAATCTTTTTAATTAATCAAAGAAGAGATCTATAATAAAATTAGAGTTAATATTAAAAACTAAAGTTTTTCGTAGATACTCATCTGTATCATCATTTTGCCAAACAGATTTTGGATTCGATTTTCTAAGCTGGCAGATAAATTTAGTAATTAGTATACCTATACTTAGATATTTATAGTGGAATGGACATAGGCAAAAATAAAAACAAACAGTCGTAAGCAATAGCTAACATATATCTTCTGCGAAAGTTGTTTCAGTGTGGACATACAAAATTACCATCATAAAAGATGTTATATTAAAATAACTGTTTATAAAAAAACCTGATTTTTTAGCTTCACGCTGTATCCCACACACAGCAGGGTAGGCAGAGGGAACCTAGTGTTTAGACAATCCATTCCCCATTTTCCACCGAATGCGAAGGCATTGCGTGTTAAGTGGCGGAACTTAACACCGAGCTTTACCTCTGATGCCAGAGCGAAGGAAATGGAAATATTAAATATTTACACTCCTCGAGTGGGAATCGAACCCACAACCAGTCGCATACAGTCACACGTTCGTGCCATTACGCCACGACTGGCCCCAATCTTTATGATTCTACAAAATTAATATCTTAGTTAAGTACCAAAAATCTATCATTATATTAACTTAGAATATAACAAATTAAAAATAGACAATCCAAGCCACGAAAAACAACTAGTATGAATCTCCGCGAAAGTTGTTCATTGCACATATAAAAGTGTCAAAATTAAAGATAACATTGTTAAACGTCAGATGCATCGTACCGCTCCGGCGGTTCGTGTTGTTTTTTTGTTCACATGACGAGACTGATTTCTAAATAATTTAAATACGTGCACGATATTGCTAATTAAAGCCATTCGGAATTGGGTTCGGATCGCGTGTCGATTTGTCTTGCTTTGCTTTTCTGTCTCATGACCATTTTATTTTTTTATTATTAATTTTGCGTCCAACTGACCTATTAAACGGGTGAAATGATATAACTTATTAACTATTTTTTATCTGTGTATTTTTTGCTTAAATTTAAAATTAATTAATTAGAATAAATAAATAATAATAATAACAAGAAATATATTACCGTCTACATTCGCTTAGAGATGAACAGTACAGAAGCGTCGCAACAAAAATTCACAAACACACGAAAGTACGATCAAAATGCGCTAAACAAAAAATTTAACTGAGCAAATTTTGATAAAACTATAAAATTATTAAGCTTTCAAAGAAAGTTGTTTAACTAAATAACCACTTCTAAACAGTCACTTACGATTTCAACGGCACGGTAACGGAAACCAATCACAAAGGAGGCATGTCACTGTCACTGCGCACACGCGTGCGTGTCGGGCGGATGCGCGGGCGCAACTGACTACCGAGCTGAAATTCTAAAGAGATTGCGATTTTTCTTTTCTTTATAAGTAAGGAAATTGTTTAAATTCTTGCTGTTTTTTTTTGTTGTTTTGGCATATTTTTTTTTTGTAATATGTTATTGGCTTGAAAATTTGATTAAAATAGTTAAAGTTCTTTTATATTAATTATGAAAAAAATTACAATACCTATATTTTAACATTACAAATTCTTCAATTTTTTGTAATTTTAATTTTATTTTCTTATTATTAGTTTAATTGTACATACATTTTATACACTAAGTTGTTTTATACGACATAGTGTGTCCATTTTGAAGATAATTAGTTTTCTTTCCGGTGATTTCTAAGTCTGAGCTAACTCCAATCATTTTTACTTTTACCAACACAAAAAGCTTGCCTCGCTTCAATTATGATACCAACGATTCTATAGATAATAACAAATAACCAATGGTGGAATTAACGAAGCTGTATTTCAAGTTTGCTAACATATACTGTGAAAAAGTTAATTTATTGTAATTGCTTTATCAATTTTATATTTTAACGTTTTAAAATATTTATTTACGATTTTATACTTCAAATATTTTTTTTTTATGTTACCTTAGTCTATATATTAGTAGGTATAAGTATACTATAAAAAAGACATCAACGCGTGCTCATGTGCTTTAAAGTTATTTTTGTTAAGTTTTTTTTTTACTTAAATAATGAATAATATATTCTTTTTTAATATTATAAAGTTTATTAATTAATAATTGCAATAAGTATCATATATTTTTTTACGATGTTTATTTTTTCGGCTTTGCGTTTTCCTGTCAATGGCAGGGTAGTCATAGAAAACTTATTATCAAGACAATCCCTACTCCACTTTCTACCCGAAATGAAAACGGTTACCTATTGAAGGACGCAAATTAATACCACCATCTTATCAGAGCAGAAAAATTATAATAAAATTATAAAAAAATAATTTAAACATAATAATTCTTCTGAATAGGATCGAACCCACAATTGCATTTACAGTCCGACGCTATTCCACTGCACCATAATGGCTTTTTAATTTTATTCCAATGACAACTGATTTTGCAAAGTAACGGTTACTAGTTCAAATTCCAGAAAATATACCAAATAAATATAATAATTAGAAAAAAAATAAACGTTTTACAAAAATAATACAAAAATACACTAAAAATAAACTTAATTACCGTACTTAAGTAAAGTATGCAATTAAAACACATATAAACCTCGGCATTATAAGAAATCAGAAGTGTACAAAACCGAGATACTGTTAGCACTGGCACTAGATTCTAGAGCGCTTGATATCATCGCTTAAAAACCGTTACAGATAGACAATTATAACAATATGTTTTCGTTTACACGACGGTTTTGACTTTGATTTACAAAGCGACACTTTGTACCAAACAAGATGTTCCACTTTGAGTGATTTCTTGTGAAATATATTGTTTATTGTATTTTTGTTGGTTTGTTTATTTTATGAATTATTTTTGGAAGCGGTTGTGGCTCAGTGGGATAGTATCTGATTGTTAATGTGATGGTTGCGGGTTTGATTCCCACTCGGGATTTTATTTTTCGCTATATCTTGTTGTGTGCGGAATATAGAAAGCTAGTGTTAAGGCACTCTGTTCCTCACTTTCCGCCAAATTCGGAGGTATTGCGTACTAAGTGGCGGAACTTAGTGCCGCGCTTTGCCTCGTCACCAGAGCGAAGAAAATAAAAATATTAAATATTTCCACTCCTCGAGTGGGAATCGAGCCCACGGCCAGTCGTTTACAGTCACACGCTTGTGCCACTGCGCCACGACTGGCCCCTGGAAAATTATTATATTTAAATTATGATCACATCTGGTGCTTGAGATAAAAACACAGCGTTGAGTTACGCTACTCAACACGAAGTGTGTCCATTTCGGGCGTAAAATGGAGAATGAAGTGCTTTAACAATAGATTCTCTTTTATTGTTCCAATATGAGAAAGCTTGAGGCTACTGTTTTTATTCCATGAATGAATATTAGAAGTAGTCATGGCTCAGTGGAATAACGTCTGGCTGTGAATGCGATGGCTGTAGGTTTGATATCTGATCTTTGAAGAAATATTTAATTTGAAACTAAGCGCAGAGTTGAGTTGCGTAAGTCAATATGTTGTTTTGAGTTCGGGTGGAAGTCGGTTAATGATAATGCAATGTCTTCTTACAATGGATTCTCTCTGCTTCATCTTCTATGAGAAGAAAAACGTAAAGCTGTAAATGATACCTATTTGTATATTTTTGTGAAGTAAGGAAGCAATATAGTTTATTTTTCTTTCCATTAATCCATATTAATTAATAAAGTAACTATTAAAAAGAGTAGAAAATTAATATAGATTATGAGGCCATTGTGGCACAGTCTGATTATAAACACGACTGGTTTTAGGTACAATCCCACTCCGCTGTAAATAATATAAGATAGCGACAAGCACATTGTTGAGTTTCGCAACTCATCAAGTAATGTTTGGATTTCAGACTGAAAGTGGAGAACGAAGTGTCTTGACACTAGGTTCTCTCTGTTTATCTTACACTTAGTAAGATAGAAAAGGCGGAGAAGCTATAAAAATATAGATAACTTGGTGTAAGTCTTATAATCTAGGGTATGTCATGACCTATCGCAAAAACTACATCTAAATATTAAGTAAACAAGATCACAAAATTCAAGATTCTTAGCAAAAACATTCTAAGAATTTCTATTAGTCTCGTATATTTAAATCACGTATTCATATTTTTTTACCAAGAATATGACACGATGATCTAAATTATTAAAATTCTCATATTGAAAGTAATCAAGTACTTTCGAATTTAATAACTAACATGTTAGTTAGTAGTAGTATGTTAGTCGTTTACAGCTTTTGCTAGTGAAAGTAAATATAAAATATTACTGGACTGAAAAACAATTTGCAATGGTTTTAATTATTCGTAAAAATCTAAACAATAGGTCTACAACATTATTTTCAGGTGGCGCATCGAGAAAATAGTTTCTAAAAAATTCATATGTTTACCTATAAGACTATCCACAAAAAAGAGTTGCACTAATGTGCTTTGCTTTAAAATATACTGTTTTTAACATCAACTAAGTGTTGTCTCGTATGCAAATATAGTATCTTCTTATAAAACTTTAATATATAGTTGTGAAATAGTGTCAAAGTTAAGTAAATTATAATTAAAAATGCCTAAAGATTTGCGGTGTCCTTTATTTGGCGATTCAGTGAAATTAAGTGATAATATATTACCTACATAGTGTGATGTGATTAAACACGACTTATAGATAAGAAACGATATGTTAGAGTTGAATAATGGTACGAGGATGACATATTCATTATAATTTAACATTTAAAATTTCACATTTAAAATTTAACATTCAAAATTTAACATCTAAAATGAATTCCGTTCTTCTTTGGTGGTAATTGGATGCGATGGTACTGCTGTTAACACTGGTCGGAAAAATGGAGAAAAATTGCTTCATTAGAAAAACATCTGAAGCGTCCTTTATGTGTTTGTTACATGCAAATGAATTACCACTTCGCCAATTGTTTTCCAGTCTCGACGGTACTACTACAGGCCCCAATACTTTTTCAGGCATAAGGAAAACAGCTTGATAAGTGTCTTGACTTAAAAATAAAAGCATTCGAACCCATCCCCACCGAATTGCCTGATCTGAATATTGATTTGTTGAGCACCGATCCAAAATACCATTACCAGATGTGTTCTACCATTTTTACTGGTACAGTTCCACCAAATTTAGCTAACAAAGATCCAAGAAAAACTAGCCCATTCTCGATGGTTAACTCGCGCAAACAGGATTCTTTGCTTGTATATTGGTACATCTAAACCGACAAACAATTTAAAAGAACTAGCCACTTTTATCATGAAAGTTTACGCACCAACCTGATTTAATATCAAAACAAAATTCGCTTCTAAATTTAGTCCAATACACATCTTTAATATGGTCAAAAGAAGATGTATTTACGAGATGACTTAAAAAGTATTGTCATAACTACTATTCAAAGAAATGCTTTTGTCATACACCCAGAAAGTCTTTTGCTGGCTATGTTACAAGATGATATTCAAATGCTCTGGCTCTTCGAAGGGTTTTAAAGGCAAGAAAAGAATGCAAAGGCAAGAAAGTTCGTGAATTCCAGTTACCAGAGCTAAAAACAAATAAGACAAATTATTATGATTTGATAGAATGGGCGAAAGAGAAGATAACAGAACCTGCTGTAATAATGAAATATAGAGTCTCGGAAATTACTACAAAAATTGCATCTGGAGGTAAATTGTATGAAATTGAGAAGTACCCTTGCCACACACAAGCAGTTGAAAGGTGTGTTAAACTTGTAACGGAGGCTTCGGCATCTGTTTCGGCATTGCTTGTGTTGGACCCGATGCTAGAGGTGGTTTTATTCGGGCTAGAATAAAATCCAGGCAAGAAATACCTATTTTTGACACTAAATCTCAGTATTTCCGCCAAAAAAAGGCACTGGGACCTCTAATACTAATCATAAAATTTTTATTTTTATGGTTATTTCATATAGTATTTTATTATACTAGTAGTTTTAAGTATAAATTCAGTTAAATATATGGTAATATTGTCAGAAATAAATGTTTGCTTGTAACTCTTTTTTTTTAATTTCATACCTAATGCGCCACCTCAAGATATTGAGTAAGAAAGCTGTAATTTGGCATGAACATTTCTATTACTATGGATCATTGTTTGAAAAGGCAGAAAACTTAAAACTAAGTAAAAAAAAATTCACTCCACCCTAATGGGCATGCCCACAGCCTAAATTGCTTTTAACGTTATATTTTATGAGGCTAACAAGTTCACTGACTTAGATTGGATCTTATTATCACAGTATCACATTAATAAAACTAAAATAAATATTGGTGCGTGTTTCTCAATTGTATCTCTTTTGAGGACTGGATCCAGCCCTGATCTCAGTTACTTTCCTCTCTTTTTGCCATTGTGTACTAACTTGGAAGAATTGCTAATGTTACTTTGACCGATTATTATTGTTGCAAAAAAAAAACAGCTTCACGCCTTTTCCCTTATAATAGAGACAAACCAGTGTTAAGACACTCCGTTTTCCCTTTTTCGCCTTAAATCGGAACTCAACGCCGCGGTTTTATTCTTAGCAACAAAACAATCATATTAATATTAACATATAACTTGAATCAAGATTGGCAGCCATTTTATAGACGTTACCAAGCGACACTCTTACAGCCAGGGGGCTCTAATTGCCTTTTAGTTTATTACTTTGTGAACAAAATAAGATTAAATGTAAATGAGTAAAAGTGATGATAGTAATTATTCCGTGAATCTCGAACAGGAAATATGCTGTTTAAATCACTTGTCAACCTGTTCGAAGCGTCGTAATGACACCGATCTATAATGTGGACACTTATTAAGGAGCTGTAACATATAGTAGCTATTTGGGGCTATCGAGGCGTAGTGGGACTGTTTGGATATATGTAAATGCTATTTTTGATTGTGGATTGGATTTTCATTTAGTGGAATGTTTATTGTTTTTAGTGAGGCAAAGTGCGGCGTTAAGTTCCGCCGCTTAGTACAAAATGTTCCCAATGCGACAGCGAACTGAAGAATAATTTAAAAATATTTTAACTATCTGATTTGTAGGGAAAAGCGTAAAACTATGAATTACTGAACATGTAAATGATAACTTAACAAAGATGTCATTCACATTGATAATATCGAAAATACAATAAAAAAATTTAGAATTCAAGCAAGTAGCTCAACAATTTGTTATGAGAAAATTTTTACATAGCTTGGCTGCAACAGAGAATATTCGTTAAGAAAGAGGAAAGTACTATTTATTAAAGTTACATACTGAAAAGTAATCCAAAATAAATATATGTAATAAAAGATATCGTGAACGATATATCGTGAAATCAAATATACCCAAATTAAAAAAATTTAAGATAACCAAAAGCTTGCATTGCTATTATCACAATAACAAATATGAATTGCCTTACCAATATACATATGTTTATGATATTTGAATTTAATATTTAATATTTACATCAGATGGGAAGTGAACCTATTACTCATAATCAATCCAAACTACATACATACATACATTGCCCCAATATACTAGAACGAAAAAATAAAAAATAATAAGAATTATAATATATAGTATTTTTACATTTATTTTTAAAAAATACTTTTATCTAAACAACCCGTGTACTTCTATACTAAATTTAAAAGGAATATGTAAGGCAGCCGCTGTCGTACCCATTAAACGAAACAAGCTTATTACAATGTTGCGTAATGAGACTATAAAATATGGAGCAAAACTAAGAAATTATATATATTTTTTGCTTTTACGTGTACGTCTCTTCTTATGCGAGATAAAGATTACATATATAATGACGCATTACTTAGTTTTTTAGTATCCGCCTGTTGAGAGAAATCGATTTGGGTGGTACAATCTTATGCTGGTTGTGGGTTCGATTCCCGCTTGAAGCTTGACATTTTAAATATACGATTTTGTGCCAAGTGACACGTTGCTTAGGCAATGCGTAGGTTTCGCTTTTGGTTTGCAAACCTTGGACAAGTATGTTCAATCAATCACGTTGAAACTACATCTTGATTATAGTAAATTTCTTTTTCGTATATAAAAAATAGTTCTATTTTCCTCATCCGGTTAGCTAAATAATGACGTTGGGTTTTGCCACACAACAAGCAATATATGAACAAGAATAAAGAGACATAGCGAGGTTCTGTACGTTACTTGAGCCGCCCATAAACATATTAAAAATAGAACAAAATAATAACAAACTTTTGTCTAATATTCTGGAAATAATTAGTCAGCCATCTTGGATATTTCGCCATGTTGGATTTTAGACAACGTCACCATGCTAACCATGCATGGTTGTCATTCAAACTAACCGTCTATAGAAAATATCAGCTTAATCTCATAAAAATGTACGCTTGAAAATTGATTCACAAGATTCTACGTGAACAAACATAAGATGAGACGCGATGGCTGTGAATTCGATTATCACTCGGAAAAATGCTCCTAAGACAAAGAGTGGCCTTAAATTCCATTATTATTATTATTATTTTTATTGAAGAAAGGCGGGCAAACGAGCAAAAGGACTACCTGATGGTAAGTAGTTGCCTTCGCCCATGGACATCTACAACTTTAGAAAGGTTGTGGATGCATTGCCGACCTTAAGGGGAGTGGAGGAAAGGAGGGAAGAAGGATAGGGATGGTGGGAGTGGGGAAAAAGAGCTGGCTTACATGCCATCGAACCGGAACACATCACCAGATGTTTGGCGGTTCGTCTTTGACATGATAGTGGTCGCGAGCCAGTCGGAGAACGAATGTCCTACCACCAAGCATCTGAGTTACCCGCCTTTTACGGGACACTGCCCAGCGACGGAGGAGAATTGTATTCTAACCCCCCACGGGAAAAAAATTATCACGTTATATCTCGATTTCAAGCGGAAAGTGGAGATTGAAGTGTCTTTGAAGTTGTTTTTTTTCTCTATCCTATAATATACAGGTTATTTTCGCTACTTCAATTCTAAAAGCAGAAACTATTTGTAAAAAACTGCTTAAAGCAGAATTTGACCCTAATGAGTTAACCTACAACGTTTCAAATAGCTATCATTTAAACGGTCAGCTAATTAAAGAGGTTTTGGTCAGCTCCAAATTTATTTGTGAGCTAACAAAGTGAACTAAGCTGCTTTTAGTGATTAAAAAAGGAGAAAAATAATTTATTATTGTTACTTATTTCCCACACTCTGTTCACTCTGAAGGAACCTAGTGTTGAGACACTCCGTTCCTAATTGTCCGCATATTTGAATGACACGTAACATACCAAAATCTAAAGTTAAGATTTTCAATGCTTTATATAGAAAGAAAATTTAATAAAATATTTTATTTCGAGAATACATTTTCTTACCCTAACTCCAGATATTGATTGGTGGAACACAGTGGTGGAACTTACCGCCGCGCTTTGTCTTACCAGAACAGGAAAATGTCAATATTTTGAAAATCATTCAATCGACTGGATATCGAATCTACAATCATCTAACCATGGCCTCAACGGCCATATAATGACGTCAAACTATTTTTTAGCTAATGTTTCCTTCTTTTTACTAATATTTCCTTCTTTTTACAAAAAAAAATGAAACAATTTCCCATTTTAAATCCATCAGCTTATTAACAAATCTATCCACACCATAATGAAACCGAATACGCGGTACGATAGGCCATTAAGCTTTTCTCAGTACGAAGCGAGGCTTCTTCATAAATCACAGTCATTTGCGCGTGCAGAACAGGTGAAAGTGATCTAACCGATTAACCGATGCATCTCCGTGCAGGAAACGTGTCAGATTTACACTGAAATAATGAACGATGAAAGTTACTTTTAAAGTTATTTGTATGTATTATATACTAGCGATCTGCTCCCGGCTTCGATCGTGTTTAGTTAAGTTAAGGAAAGAGTTATTTTATAGTCATTTTGTCGAATAAAAAATAAGTTTTGAAAGTTTTGGCCCAGTGGCACAAGCGTGTGACTGTAAACGACTGGTTTTGGGTTCGATTCCCACTCGAGGAGTGGAAATATTGAATATTTCCATTTTCTTCGCTCTGGTGTCGAGGTAAAGTGCGGCGTTAAGTTCCGCCACTTAACACGCAATGCCTCCGAATTCGGCGGAAAGTGGGAAACAGAGTATCTTAACACTAGGTTCCCTCTGCCTACCCTGCTGTGTGCGGGATACAGCGTGAAGCTAAAATAAAAAAAAAAGATTAAATGTTAAGAAGTAAAATACAATAGTCTATACTGTATTTAAGTCGGTTATTCAGTTTCTTAGCACGATTGTTGTGTTCTGACAAAGAGGAACAAAATGAAAGATAATTGTTTCGATTCTCTCGAATCGAGTTTTATTTCATTGGTAAATGTACCCAACCAAAATAAGCATCACGATGAACAACTTATGATTTGATGTAAATTCTTTGTATATATTATCTTAAAGTATAATAGGCCTGTTATGGTTCTACGTCAGATTTTCCACTGTTCAAAATCAATCATTTCTTATGCTATATTTCCAATACATGCAAAAATTATCTCAGATTTAAATATCATTACGTAGTAAAAATTACATAAATATATTGCTATGCTAATAATCAAAATTATTGTTTTCGGTACTTTCAAATTCATTTTTTAAGTTATTAATTTATTTTATATAATTCATATCTACTCTATACTTATTCCCACACTTTTACCATCTATGTAAATAAATTACATACAAAATAAAAAACACCTCGGGCAAAAACACAAATTACTTATAAAATAAAAAATAAAAATAAAAAAAAACCCTTATTTGAATAACAAATTATAAGCAAACGTGATATACAAGAAAATAATTCAATCTCACAATTAGCATAAAGCGTGCCGAGTTAAGCTATATCTCTAGACGAATACTTTGGCCAGTACGAGTGAACTATAATCTGCACGCGACCCTCTTTGCATGATTATTAAACAGACTACTTTAATTTACATATCTATGAATATAATGATGATAAAATTCTAATATGGTTATAAGTGGTAAAGGTTGTATGTTTTGTTACTTTATCAGGCGAAAATGTGGGTACTTTTTCTTAATAATGGAGTATACAGAGAGAATTTAATGTGAAGACACTCCGTTTTCCACTTTTTGTCCGTATTTAAGACATTGTTGTGTTAAATGGCGGAACTTAACGCCGTCTTTTGTTTTATCAGAGTGGAGACAATAAAATTTAAGTATAGTTCCCCAAGTGGGAATCGAACGCTCAATAAACTGTTTTTACAGTTCGACGCTGTCCCATACCGTGGTGCGTACCACGATAACGTCTAAATTTGTTGAAATTTAAAATATAAGTAGCTCATAAAGCAATATATATGAAATTTTAATCATAAATATAAATAGTTAATTTAGCCCGAAAGTTTTTTATTAAATTAACTTAACATATTATTACATCTTTTTTATTGGGTACTTTTCGAACTTACATCAAAGATGCTGTTGTCCAAAGTCGACTAATTATGTCACTAAAATAACAGACTTAAGTTTTCTTCTGTTCAATCAGTTTTCATTATTATTACATTATTTTTTAATAATCGCGCAATCACAATTAAAAGTGTCTTGACACGATATCCTCTCCGACTACTCCCCTATGGGGGATAAAGCGTGAAGCCACAATTGTTTTTATTTTACTTATTAACTGCTTATTATACAATTGTTTGTATCATCAAAAATCTTTGAGTCTTTTCGTTTCAATTTGTATATTATAGCTTTTTTCTTAAGCCTTTGCTGGTATATCCACAAGGCATAAAATCTAGAATTATCAAGCGCACTAACATTTTAACATATTTACGCTATAAACACATATTTGGCTAAATATAATAAACCTCCTGGATGAGAATCGTACATACTACTATAGACCATACAGCCAGAGAATATCCCAAAACCATAACGGTCCTGTAAAGTAAGTTTCTAAATTAACTAATTGACGTAACTTAACGCCGCTACGGTATGTCACGAACTATCATTTTAACGTATTTGCACTATAAGAAAAAAAACAAAGAAAAGTAATGGGCCATATATAATAATTCTCTCGGGATGCCCCGTGCACACTTCTACAGAATATACAAAGAAACAATCTAACTGAGTCGCAATGGTCATTAAAGCTACATTTCTAACCTAACTAATTGACGTAACTTAACGCCGCGACGATGTGATACGCTCAAACATTTTAATGTGTTTGTACTATAAAAAAAAGATAATTGGTTAGCGTCGTGTGGCGCTATAAATCTGCCGAGTTTATCGATATTTCCACTATTCCAGCATTTTATAGGTTCTTCTCTGACAGGCGGCTTTTATACGCGCCTCCTGTAAATAACCGGCAATGTGTGACAGATGGATATTAAATTAATGAGAATGCGTGGTTGAACCATTAAGTGGGATCTGTGAATTGATTATTTTTATGGTGTTTTTCTTATTTCCGTATTTAATTTTTTTTGTTGAATCGAGATTTTTGTATATATGTATGTATGTACATACATATGTATGTTAGCTATGTATATTATAACCAAAACATAGGTTAGGTAGGTCGGGTAGTAAGGGGCCAGTCGTGGCGCAGTGGTACAGACGTGTGACTTCAAACGACTGGTTTTGGGTTCGATTTATTAAATATTTCCATTTTGTTTGCTCTGGTGTCAAGGCAAAGCGCGACGTTAAGTTCCGCCATTTAACACGCAATGCCTCCGAATTTGGCGGAAAATGGGAAACACTGGGCTCCCTCTGCCTATCCCGCTGTGTGCAGGATACAGCGTGCAGGTAAATAAAAAGTTAACATAGGTGTGCTTGTTTTTCTTACTAATGTTAAAAAAATGAATCGAAAAGGAATATGTTTTCCTATATTTGCTTTTCTTTCTTAATTAAATGTTGCAAATTGAATCTTTCTTCAAATTTAAACTGTACGTACTTACATTACAATAAAAATGCATATTTTAAAATACTGCTTAACAGTTCTTTATTTCAGTCCAAATATATTCTTATTATTTTTAAGTTGTAAGAAATAAACTATAAAGATAATTTACAGTTCAGTCTTCATAGTTACTAAATCAATTTTTTAAATAACTCGCAAAATTTCATGAAACATTCCAAAAAATAGGCAAAAAAAACAAAGAAATCTATTTAAAAAGTAGAAATTGTAACAAATGTTTGGTGTTTGAAGACCCAACATAATATCACTGGTGCAAAACGAATAAATTAGCAAGCTTTTATGTATGTAATATTTTAATGTTGCCATATCTCTCGACTGTCAGATCCTTTTGAGTTGATTCTGTTACGCCTTAATTAACCTCGTAGTTTTTATCACACGCAATATCATTCTCTTATACACGACAGTAAGTTCTACTTTAGGATTGTTTCACAATTTTAGTACAAAATGTATTTTTTTATATATTTTTTTAATTGTTTTTAAGGCTTCACGCTGCATGCTCCCTTGCGGGGTAGTCAGAGAGAATGGAGCGCCAAACGCTACGGTCCCTGTATACTTCTTTCGCCTCGTCCACTGTCATCAACCTCTTCATACACGCCCTCCGGGGGGTCCTCATGCTTTTTACGTGACCTTTTTAATAAATAATAATAATAAAACATATTTTTCTAAAATCTTCTTATTTTCAAAATAGTTATTTTATAAATATTAATCAATAGTAATATCACCATCGCCTCGAGGTTATCATGGTGCAGTGGGTTAGCGTCTGACTGTAAACGAGATAAATGATTATATTTATATTAATTTCAACCCCGTCCTCGGCGGGGTTGAGTTTCGCCACTCGCAATGTCTCGATTTACAATGAAAATTGGAGAACGGAGTGTCTTGACACTAGGCTCACTGTAACTACCCTACTATGAGAAAAAGCGGGAAGTTGCTATACATACTTATATTATAAATGCGAAAGTCTGTGTGTTTGTCTGTCACGCTTTCACGGCTAATCTACCGGTCCGATTTGGATGAAATTTAGAATGAAAATAGTAAATAACCCTAGGTCTAACATAGGCTACTTATTTTTTCAAAAATCAACCTCTAAAGGGTTGAAATCGGGGATGAAGGTTTATATGAAAAATCTAAACCGCTTGACCGATTGTAATGAATTTTGTAATAGATATAGTTGATAATCCACTTTTAAACATAGGCTACTTTATTTTTCAAAAGTCCACCCCCGAATAATATAACGTAATATAACGAAACAATTAGGCAGTCCACGCGGCGAAGGCGCGAGCGGGCCGCTAGTTAGTAATAACTGACAAATAAATAACGTAAACGTAAGACAATGCATCAAACAATAAAACTGCTGGACTAAGAGCAATAGAAAATACTTTTAAGCTTTTGTCGCAGTGTGAATGCGAGCCAAGGCAATAATAAAAGCTAAGTGTATATTGATTTTTTTCTACTTTGTATATGGTAATTGCACTTCGCCTCTGGCATTTGAAATGTGCATAGCTGCGATGTTATTTTTTTCATAAGCAATATTTTCACTGTTAAGCGATAAGAATTTAGCTACTACTATGTTTTATTAAAATTATACTTTCTAGATCGTTCTTTTAACTATCTTTTTAATAAAATTTATAGAAATAGTTAAATAGTAACAAATTTTGAACTTTAAGTTTTGTGATAAATATTTGTAATTTTATGATTTTCATTTTTTCATAGTAACTTATTTCTAAACGATAACATATCCTTGAAAAATCTCGCCTTTGAATACACGAAAACTTAAGCCGAAAAGATGAATTACGTTACAGTACATTGTATTTATTACGTAATATAATAAAACACCTCTATGTACGGCAAGTTGAGAAATATAAGTATAATACATCCATACTGATATTATAAATGCGAAAATATGACGGAATGAAAATAGTTTCATACCCAGTATCAAACATAGGTTACTTTTTTCAAAAATCATCTTAAATAGTTGGATGATAATTATAACAGTCAATTTCAAAGAATTTTCTCATTAGGATCGATCAAATATAGGCTACCTATTTATTTTTTACCGCATGCAGGTCGCTACTCATATAATATGCTTATATTATACAGGTCCCTAGTCATATGTATACATACATAAATATATTGCAAAAAAATAGTATTCATACCAAATATTTATACTTTTCAACAATCAATCTTTCATTAATCAACCTTTTCATACTTTCGAAAGAGTTCAGTCGAAATCAAAAGAATAAATTTGAGGTAGAAAATAACAATTTCCATCATATTTACTTCTTACTTTCTTCCTACCTAGTTATTTACCGGGGAATTATAAAAATAAAATTATTTAACGAGTACAAAAGGTATAACCTTTAAGCATGTTAAGTAAATTAATTAGATTTATTTATCAAAATATATCGGGTTATGTAATTACCGTTTGTACGTAAGATATAAGCGGAGCTGAAAATCAATTTGTTAACATTAATTAATGTATTTGAACCTATTACGCGAGCTGCGTAGATTATATTCCATTAAGAGCCCTTTTAAGGACTTGTATGTTACAATCTGTATATTATAAATGGAAATAACGTACCTCAAATTTTTGGAATAAATTAAATTAAATTAAATAAATTAAATATTTCTGATTTTCGATTAAATTTTTATGTCGTGCGAAAAATAAAGAGAGTTGTGTTTGACATTAGACTGTCGGACTTAACTGTTATGCAGAAAAAAACCGTAAAGCTAAAAAAATAAGTCATAACTATATGTAATAGAGCAAATATGATTCATTAGGACATAGACATTGCTTTTCAATTTAATTCTCCCTAAAAAGAATAATCTCTATAATATATATATTTCCCAAATATTAAAATGCTGTATTTTGTCAAAAAAAGACATTTTTTTCACATAAACTAGAAAATGGAGCGTCTAGTATTGTCATTGGATACTTACTACGCCGGAAACAGAGTAAAGTTGCAGAAAAGCAAAACCTACTTAAGAAAATAGCTCTGTGATTGTAAATCAAACTCACTGTTATTTAGTATATGCTTAAAATAATATTTACTATATTTAAGCATACATGTACGTAGCAAATAATGCTATCAGTATTTTAATGATGGTTTTTTAACTGTACAGAAATTAAAGCCGATTGGGGCCAGCCGTGGCGCAGTGGCACGAACGTGTGACTGTAAACGACTGGTTGTGGGTTCGATCCCACTCGAGGAGTGGAAATATTTAATATTTTCATTTCCTTCGCTCTGGTATCAGAGGCAAAGCGCGGCGTTAAGTTCCGCCGCTTAACACGCAATGCCTCCGAATTCAACGTGTGGGATACAGCGTGAAGCTATAAAAAAACAGAAATTATAAAAAGCAAAATTAAAAATTTTGAAAAAACCCACGACGGTTTAATTGTAATTGTAAAAGGATAAAATAACTATAAATCCCCCGCCTAAATGAATATATGTAACGAGATGATGGGGACGACTCCGTCGGGGGCTGTCATTACTTTAAGTTTGCACAAATCTTCTCATAGGTTTTCTTGCTGTTAAAACAGGTTCCCAAAAAATTAAAATATTAATATGAATTTACAGTTTTGATAACTGGTATTTTAAAAACTTTAAAACGAAATCTATACTGTTAGCTACTATATTTAAAATAGGGATTGCAACTGGCAGCCCCCGACGAAGTCGTCCCCATCATCTCGTTACATATATTCATTTAGGCGGGGGATTTATAGTTATTTTATCCTTTTACAATTACAATTAAACCGTCGTGGGTTTTTTCAAAATTTTTAATTTTGCTTTTTATTTTAAACTTTTTAAAGTGAATAGATATACATTATATATTATTACATAATATTGAAATACTTTATATTAATCTTCATGCAAATCCAAAATAAATTATAAACCCAATGCTTTCTGGTTATCAAATGCTTATTGCAGCGCCTGGCAGATTGTCACCGTAACATTTCCACGAAACTTAAGTCTAACCAAAACAGTGAAAATCACAAAACCCAATAGTAGTTTTGATTTTGAACAAACTAATTTATACTGGAGCGCCCCGTGGTAGTTCGTGATATGGCATATAAAAACACGCAGCAATTAAACCAGAACCTATCACAGAAAACTGCATCTAAATAGGTTTCACACAAAAAATAAAAGCAAATGCTTACTGCAGCGCCCCCTGGTGAGGTGTCACCATGACACATATACGAGAACACGCACTAATTAAGCCTGATCCTATCTTTGATAACTGCATCCAAATTGGACTTGTAGTTTTAGCTTTGCATAATTAAATGTTTAATGCAGCACCCCCTGGCGTGTTCATAACGTAAAAAAATACCTAAAAACTTACACCAAGTAAAGGTAACTCTAATACTAAAAACTCTGCGCAATCGGACTAGTAGTTGTAGCTTTGCATTAAATATTACAAACAAATGTTTACTGCAGCGCCCCCTGGTGAGTTAACACGATAAAACATATCCAAGAACATGCACTAATTAAACTTGAACTTATCATTGACACTGCATCCAAATCAAATTCGTCATTTTATCTTTGCATAAACAATATTTTACTGCAGCGCCCCCTGGTGACTTGTCACTGTAATATAAATTTAAAAACATGCTATAAGCAAAGCGGAATCTAATACTGAAAACTCTTTTCAATCGTACTAGTCGTTTTGGTTTTACACAAAAAAATAGAAGCAGCTACTTACTGCAGCGCCCCCTAGAGAGTTAACACATACATGAAAATATGCACTAAGTAAACATACATGACACATATATGAAAATATGCACTAAGTAAACTTGAATCTATCATTGAAAACTGCATTCAAATCGGACTCGTAGTTTTAGTTTCGCACAAACAAGTGTACTTACTGCAGCGCCCCCTGGTGAGTGGTCACCGTAACGTATATATGAAAAGAAACACCAATTAAACCTGAACCTATCGTTGGAAGTTTCATCTAAATCGGACTAGTAGTTTTTGCTCTGCATAAACAAATGTTTACTGCAGCGCCCCCTGGTGAATTTTCACCGTAACCAAAAAACAAAAATCTTAAAATATGCACAAAGCAAAGCTAAATCTAGTTCTGAAAACTCTATCTAATCGAATTAGTAATTTCGGTTTTAGACAAACAAATACAAGACAAATTTTGGTTTTACACAAAAAAGTACAAACAAATGCTTACTGCAGCGCCCCCTGATGAGTGGTTACTGTAGCACATATATAAAAAGATGCACCAATTAAGCCTGAACCTATCCTTGAAAGTTACATGTAAATCAGACCAGTAGTTTTTGATTTGCATAAACAAATGTTTACTGCTGCGCCCCCTGGTGAGTTTTCCCCGTAACAAAAAAAGAAAAATCTTAAAATATGCATCAAGCAAAGATAAATCTTTTTATGAAAACTCTTTTCAATCGGAGCAGTACTTTCGGTTTTAGACAAATAAATACAAAAAAAGTACAAACAAATGCTTACTGCAGCGCCCCCTGGTGGTTTGACACGATAAAACATATCCAAGAACATCCACCAATTAAACCTGAATCTATCACTGAAAATCTATTGAAATCAGACTATTATTTTTTGAGATAATTGAAAACATTCGTCTTCACGTAAAATGCTTACTGCAGCGCCCCCTGGTGAGTTAAGGCAATAAGACATATCTAAGAACATACGCCAATTGAACCTTAACCTATCATAGAAAACCGTATCAAAATCGGACTTATAGTTTTGGAAATAATTGACATAGTAATTTGCACAAACACACAAACAAACAAACAAACAAACAAACAAACAACCTCTCACCCCAAACACATATACAGTCGCCGTTCCGTCGCGGGTAAAAATCTATTCAACTCATAAATTACGCCAGCCTACACGTACGTCACATGCTATGCTCGTTTATAAGTATGGTTTTAACACCTAGCGCCAATATTTAGCCTTCTAGTTTGCTTAAAGCACATAGAATATATATCACGGTATTAAATTTTAGAGCGACACGCAAGGCCAAGCGAATTTTCATAGGAAATTTACGTTCAATTTTCTCCTTCAGGGACTTGCGACGCTGTTAGGGAAACATTAAAGATCGAATTTTTCTACCAGATAAAATTTTGCTATCTTTTATTATTGGAAGTGGACTGGATATATTGAAAATCTATAAAGTAGTGTATTTTTTTATATTTTTTTTTTTATTTCTAGTGACCAGATACTCCGTTCTTCACATTGCGCCCAATTCTTATAGTTTAACTGGTTAGAAAACTCAACGTTATTGATGTGGGTAAACTGAAACTGACAGGAAAGTATTTCATTTACAATAATAAAAATCGTCTTTTAACTGTGAATAATAAAATCACTCAAAAAATATGATCGTTTTATATATTTATATTGAATTATATATTTATTACGACCTATGTCACATATAGGCCAGTCGTGGCCCAGTGGCACAAGAGTGTGACTGTAAACGACTGGTTGTGGGTTCGATTCCCACTCGAGGAGTGGAAACTATATTTCCATTTTCTTCGCTCTGGTGTCGAGGTAAAGCGCGGCGTTAAGTTCCGCCACTTAACACGCAAGCCTCCGAATTCGGCGGAAAGTGGGGAACGGAGTGTCTTAACACTAGGTTCCCTCTGCCTACCCTGCTGTGTGCGGGATATAGCTTCAAGCTATTTATGTCACATATATCATATAGATTGATCAAAATAATAGCACAGCGGGAATGTTTGAACGCAAGCGCGATGGTTGGATTGCGATGTCAATTCGAAGGAATCATTATCCTTATATCATTTTTACTTACCTAATCGGCACGTCAAAATGCTGCTTAAAAACTCATTTTGAGCTCCGCAACCCAGCACTCAACAAGAACGGAATGTCTTAACACCAAATTTCCCCTGTGGGGAACGAGTTAGGTACACAAATACCCTCCGCTGTTGGGCAAAGTCTCGTAAAAGACAGGTAACCCAGTAATTTGGTGGCAGGAGATTCTTTCTTCAAATAACTCGAAAACTTCGGTTGACGTATGTCAAAAATGAACCGCCAATATCTAATGATGTGTTTCGATTCGATGGCATGTAAGCCAGCTTTCCCTATTCCCACGTATCCTTCTCCCCCATGACCGGTAACGCATCCACAACTCCTATGGTATTGTAGAAGTCCATTTGCAAAGGTTGCACCTACCTTTAGATGATCTTTCCAATAGTTTGCCCACTATTTTATATAAAAAAAAACAGGCTTTTATGTGTGGCTTGATATGCGCGGCACATCTGTGACGGTTGCAAAATAATATACCAATTAGTAATTACCATATATTTACGAAATTTTAAATTACATGCCATTTAAAATAATAAACGGAATTTCAATTATTACGTCTACATGAGTAAAATGTCATTTACATAATTCGTGAAAATATAGCGTTTGCATAACAATTGCTCGTAATCAAATTGTACCACATAAATTACCATTGCTTCTATATTTACAGTTGAAATTTAAATTGAATAAATTATTTCAATTTTATTCAGTTATTTCTGTTATTTTTCAATTGTGAAATTATTGAAAGACTTTTTTAATAAAATATATAGTAGTATATACATTGTGTATTTGATGAAATATGATTTTTAAATTTTGGATCTGTATATAAAGCGTTAGTTTGTTTGTTTGGACGCGATAATCTCAGAAACTACTGGTCTGAATTGAAAAATATTTTTTGAATTAAATAGTTAATTTATCAAGCAAGGCTAGGCTATATATAATCACGCTATAACTAATAGAAGTAGAGCAGCAAATAAAAAATAATGTGAAAACGGGATAAATTGTATATCTTTTAGGGTCCTTGCGTGCGCTGAGTAAACGGTGAAAGATACGAAAAAAGTCATGTACTACAACATTGTTTTCTTCTAAAAGTTTAAAAAAAAGTCCGTGACAGCATATGTATGTCTTAAAGTTGACTCACTAAAACCATTTTTATGGTAATCAAAATAGTTCTAAAATATATTAATACAATGTTAGTGAAGACTTTTTATGAACAGGATATTAATTATTATCCAAATTAATAAGTTACTTATGATAGGCAGTTATTTTTGAAAAAAATGTCATTGACAGTATTTGATTTCAACCATTCTCATAAATTAACCCTCTATAATAAATAAAGATTAAAAAAAAAAACCATTCTCATTTAACGCGCGAGCTAAGCCGCGTCTAATAAAATATATTAGTAGAAGCTCGTTGACGCGTTATGTTGTCTAAATAACGTATATTTTAAACATATTATGGAAGCGTACGTCATATCTATTTATTTATTATTAATTTAATAAACTTTTAATGCATTATTATTATAATAAATTTTGATCATCTATTTTGCATAAGTTATGACAAATTTAATATTCCTCCGCCTGCATATTTTTCGTAAAAAGTAGCGGATTTTTTTCCTTCACGTATTAATATAATAAAAAAGCAACTTAACGCTTTTCCCTGCATGGCAGTGTAGTCAGAGCGGACTTGGCGTCCGCCCTCCGTACTTCCGCCTGAACTAACGAAAAATGATATGTGTCATATGTGTCTAAAGAATGATTTTTGGACTATAGAATATGACAAGCTTACCTTTCCACTAATTATTTAGACTTCCTTTTTTATTGTGAAGAAATACGTTACGGTTACGGATATCCGCCTAATTGGCGACTCACTAAGTTCACCCACCATAATAGAAATCATATTTATTTTCCTGTGGCCAGTCGTGGCCCAGTGGCACAAGAGTGTGACTGTAAACGACTGGTTGTGGGTTCGATTCCCACTCGAGGAGTGGAAATTATATTTCCATTTTCTTCGCTCTGGTGTCGAGGTAAAGCGCGGCGTTAAGTTCCGCCACTTAACACGCAAGCCTCCGAATTCGTCGGAAAGTGGGGAACGGAGTGTCTTAACACTAGGTTCCCTCTGCCTACCCTGCTGTGTGCGGGATATAGCGTGAAGCTATTTTTTTTTTATATTTCTTTTCCTAAAAATTGTTAAATATATACAAAAAGCCAAATATAACAAAAAACACTGATTCAGATAGATAAAAATGCCTTATTCAATCATCTAAAATATAAAAAATACTTTAAAAATGTTATTAGAAACATAATTCTACCAAGAATTTCGCTTTAAATTTCACATAAACTTGGCATTCACAGTTATGTCGTTTGGCTATTCCCTAGTCATTTGCAAGTACCACAGCGTGGAACGAAATATGCGTGACCTAATTATTTCGCGGCTTAATTAACGTGAGCCTGTCCTGCCTAGATTGGAAGCTTTGTACACATATAGTTACACCTGTGGAATATATATCCATGCGTTTAGTATACTGCCTGCAATCATTGGTTTTGTTCTATAATATATACATTAATGGTACATACATAGACCTGATTGTAACTTCTATTGTTGTGGGTTCGATTTCTACTCGAAGTAATTTTATTTTCGGCTTCACGCTGCAGCACAGCAGGGTAGGCAGAGGGAACCTAGTGCTAAGATACTCCATTCCCCACTTTCCGCCGAAATCGGAGGCATTGCGTGTTAAGTGGCGGAACTTAACGCCGCGCACAACCAGCTGTTTACACTCACACGCTTGTGCCACTGCGCCACGACTGGCCCCAATAATCGAAGTAATGAGTATATTTTATTGGTCAATGGTGAACAAAACAAAGCGACGCGGGGATGAGATCCGCAATTTAATACATAATCTCTCAAATGTGAAGGAAAGTATAGAACGTAGTGTCTTAACATAAGGAAAAAGTGAAACTAAAAAAATATGATTTACTATATATAGCTAAAATGCTTAACACCGGCGTACAATATAAGAAATCACCCAATGTATATAATTCTAATCTCCTTAAGCTACCCATAATTTCCTGTAATGTGACATTACGTGGCCGAGGATGCGTGACCTTATTATAAGCCTAATTAAGTAGACCTCCGTTCGTACAGAGATATATATTTTTTGTCTTTTTTTTCATCTTTACTCTTTATCCTGCATAGGATAGGCAGAAACTAAGAGAGAAGAAAGTGACACTGTCAACAATTTTTTTTTTTAGCTTCACGGTGTATTCCTAGTGTTAAGACACTCCGTTCTGCACTTTTCGCCGAATTCGGAGGCATTGCATGTTAAATGGCGGAACTTAACGCCGCGCTTTGCCTCGACACCAGACAGCAGAAAATGGAAATATTAAATATTACCACTCTTCATGCATTAGAACAGTATCTGCGCCACGACTTCCCAGTCCTGTTCTTAGTTTTCCACACAAATTCAATTCAATGGAGGCCGTCGAGGCGCAGAGACATGGTATCCAACTTTAACGCAATGACGGTGGGTTTGATTCCCACTGTGGTCTCTGGGGGAATGATTATTTATTATTTCCATTCCTCCTCTCAGTTACCTAAGAAAGACAAAGCGCGGCGTTGAGTTCCGTCATTTAACTCGCAACGTCTCAATTTCGGGTAAGTGGGAACGGAGTGTCTTGACACTAGGTTACTCTGCTATATGGGAAGAGCGTAAAGTTTTTTTTTTCTCCTTTTTTCAAATCATTATGTATACAGAGGCGACACTCAAAGCTGCAAATAATTTTAAATATATTCAATCCTTCCAGTAGGGATTAAAACCCACGATCAATTCGTTCCCAGTCCCACGCTTTCCCATTGCCTCAATAAATGTACTAACATTTGATATTAATAACAATTTAAATTTTCAAATGTTCTGTTAAGACAATTTAGACGAATGTGTATTGCAATTTAATTATAACTTGATTCATTAACCTAAATACTCGTACATGAGGGAAGTACTTTAAACGAAAATTATGCATACGAATGAGTATGAAATTTGGCATAAACGAGGGTTACTCGTATATTAAGAGGGAATTTAATTTTTTTTTTTAATAATGCATGCAGAAAATCTCTCAAGTTAATAAGGATATTTTCGTAAATTATTTTATATCTATAAAATAATAGCTTTTGTGTAAAGTGACATACACGTTGCTAAGGCAACGGATATTTTTCATTTCGAAAGGACTACTTATAAACATAAAAGTCTACTAATAAAAAAATCTACGTGATCCAATTTCTTATTCAGTAAATTATATATTACTAAACTCTGTTAATTCTCAGCGCAACATGCTAGAAATGTATGCAAGTAAAAAAATATGAATGCCTTAAAGTTTTTTCAGACTGAGAAAACCTAAAGATAAGACACTCCGTTCTTCGCTTACCTCTCACAGCTTACCACAGTAAGAAAAAACAACATAATTTAAATACAATCATTACCCCATATAAGAATCGAACCCATAACCGACCATTGCGTAATAAATGGTGGAATTTAATATCTCAATAATAGCTCAAAGAAATATTTTTTACGATCTACACAATTCCAGATCTTACCAACTATTTCTTACCACATAGTGATACTAACAGCCCCATACATAGTAACCACAAATACATACGAGTATAACAGGTGACATATTACGTGACCTAATTATCTCGCGGTTTAATTACCGCCTGCCCGCGCTCGTACACTTACAAATTACTAGTTTAAGTCCTATCCAGGCTTTATTTGTCCTTTCTATATACGTATGGTAGTTATTTGATGTTTAATAATGGAAAATTGGTTAAGTTGATTTAGTATAGTTTTTAATATGAATTATTAATGGTAGATTTTGAAGATTTTTGGATTATAGTGTACCGTCTTAGTAAAAAAAATATTTTTATAATGTAAAATACAACGCTTTATAATACTTTTCTACATATTGTATTAGTCTGATTCTCTTAGTAGAATAATAAAAAAATGTTGAAGATAAGATATAATACAAATGTCATCGTGAAGTTATTACTGCCGATTTTTGAGCTAATATTACGTATTAAATTCGTTATCATAATAAAGACATCTAAATAATATTAACTATTGAAATGACACTATATTAGCCTCAGTTCTAAATAACCATCTATATTAATATAATCTATAAAAAAAAAGAAAAAAGATAATAAAACCTATTTTATATATTCTTAAAATTTGTACAATATAAATTTGTCCCGAGTGAAACTCGAACCCAAAACTTCCAGCTTAGTAAACAGTTACAAAAACACTTTACTACATTCCAACTCCATGTAAAATTCTTTAAATAAATAAACTTTTGTTTTTAAAAAAACACGACTGCATATAAAAATAGTAGTACCTTTTAACACGTTTTCATTTAAAAAATGAGCCCATTTTTCTCGCATATTTATCGCAGCCTGACATTTCCCTGCGGTTTTCATCCCGGCGGTAGACATTTGCATTTTCTGCTCCAATTTTTGCCCATTCTAGTCCCAGTGTAAAAATTTACGCGTGCATTTTGTTTTGTTGTGTAAAAATTAAATAGTATATATGTAATATATGTAATGTGTAATGAGGAAAACAAACATAATATTTTTAAAAAATTTGTAAAGGGAAGAAAAACTGGCTGTAAAGCGACTGGTTATGAGTTCGATTCCCACTCGAGGGGTGGAAATATTTAATATTTCCATTTTCTTCGCTCTGGTATCGAGCCAAAGCGCGACGTTAAGTTCCGCCATTTAACACGCAATGTCTATAAATTTGGCGGAAAGTAGGGAACGGAGTGTCTTGACGCTAGGTTCCCTCTACCTACCCTGCTGAATGGAGATACAGCGTGAAGCTAAAAAAAAAATAAAGCATCTGACTGTAAACGTAATTGGTTGTTGATTTTGTTGGGTTGGGAAAATAATTGTAATATTTTTTTTTCATTTCTCCGCTCTGGTAACTAAAGGACGCGTGGTATTAAGTTCCTCCACTGCATGCGCATTGTTTCAATTTCTACAGAAGATAGGATACAGATACTAGGTTCTCTGACTGCCTTGTTATGCGGGTTAAAGCGTGAAGCCGCAAAAAAAAGGACATTTATCCACGTCAAAAACAATATTTTTGAATTCTTCCTTTTTAAAATTATTTGGCGGTTAAACGTTTTTCACTTTATTAGACCAAATAGACGCATGTATTTCATAAATGTAAATCTCTAGACCTCTTCTCAACATATTGACTGTCAAATGCCTGAAAAAAAAAACACGGTTAATTTACATAAACCATTTAAGTCGTCCACTTAAAACTATTTAGGTTACGATAAATAATGACGAATAAATTATCAAGATTTCTCACTAAATTTAAGATTTATTACTTAAAATATCTTGTTGAAGCTTAAAAGCCACAAATTAAATATTAATATCGTACTCTAGTTTACTATCTTTTTCTTAGTAAAATTATATTATAAATACCTGGAATGGTAGCCATCTAGGTCAGGTATTCGTTGACATCATTTGTCTAAGGCTGGCCTGAGGCTACTCAACTATTTTATCTCCAGACAATTGAGATTTCGAACGGTATAATAAATTTCGTAGATATCTATCAAATTATGTTTCGTTGGTCCAGCGAAATAATCGTTGTAGTTAATTATGTGACTCAGCGGATGATTATGTTAAACACAACTGGTGGCGCAATTGGAAAATTCCTGACGATAGCTGTGATTTTTGGAACGAAGTTCCTTATCGCGCGTTGTGAAAGTGGGCTAGACGGAAAAAAATCTCACGTAACTGTCTGTCTCTCTTTTAAACATTTTTAAAGTGTTATTCCACACTTAGGAAAATTGAAAAAGACATTTTTAAAGAAAACGTATAAAAATTTTGAACGCAGCGGGATTCGAACCCGCGCCTCCTGAATACCGTTCAGGCGCTCTCACCACTGAGCCATGCGTTCTACTAGCCGCTGCGTCGAAATTCTTATACGCTTTTATTACAACTTATTTATGTATGTCTCTCTCTCTCTCTCTCTCTCTCTCTTAAAGAAATTATATAACATAAAAAAAATATATTACAATTCCTTCACTAATTAATCGAAAGGAACCTCATTCCATCCGGGTGTCCCTTGACACCTCTCTTGTATTTTTTTTTTACACTTTGAAACGTTTTCCCGTAGAGTACGGTAGTTAGAGAGAATTTAGTATCAAAACACTCCGTTGTGAGTTGTAATAAATTTATATTTATAATCGTTTCACTGCTTTATAAAGAAAAACACAGCTTTATAAAATAAAAGTATTATTTATTCTGGTATCAAGTAGATAATAGAATGATTTTATCATACATAGCAGAGCCGAACCTCAACGTCAAGACATCAAGACAAACCATTCTTCACATCCTGTCCGAATTCTAGACATTGCGTATGAGGCGGAACTCTAAGTCGCCCAATTATATTATTTAAGCGGGAAAATTAAAATTATTTAAATATAGTTATAGTCTAAAATAAGTAGGCAATGGCATCGAACCCACAACCATTGCATATGTGATTAAATAGCTATATAAATGTCTACCCCAAGTAAATATCGAATCTTGAACAAAACCTGCGCAAATAACAAAACTACTGTACCATAAGGCATATAAATTAAGGTTAAGTTATTAAGTGATTAATTACAATAAGCATTCATTGTCTAAACGTTAAGAGAAACGTTGAGCATTAGTTTTATCTCTAACGAGAACTCCCTACATTCGCAATCTGTCTCGCAGATATCATCTGCCGTACTATTGGTACAATGTTAAGATAAAAATATAATATTAAAATAAAAAATATACATATTTCAAGTCGGTTTTAATTTCTTTAATTAAGGCAAATGAAGAGTGCTTCAAAAAAAATAACGTCAGTTTTCAAGAAGTCAAAGTAAGTTTTAAACAGCTTTTTTATTATAGTAAAATAAGTAAAAATAATAAAGAATATCTCCTCCGTTTCACTTTCCACCTGAAATTGAAACATTATGTGTGAAATAGTGAAGCTTAAATAATTAAGTTATGATGATTTAACAGAGTGGTAATGAACCCATAATCATCGCAATTCGAGTAATCTTATCACGGCGGAGTGTCTTCACAGTGAGCTCTCTCTCGTAATATGGAGGAAAAAGCTTGAAGCTGCTTTGAGTCTGCCATTTCGCCGAGTGGAATAGGGTTAAATCACATGTTTTGCAGCCTATCCTACTTTAGTCAACGATGAGTATCAAGATGTAATGCAGCCCTTCGTATGAGTAGACCTTCTGGTCTACTTATACAAAGGGCTGCGTAAGCATTAGCTACATTAGTATTTGAAATTATATATTTAAATTATTTCTTCTAAACTTTTGTTCTGAAAAGAATTTTTAATTTTAATTATAATTATAATCATTTCCCTAAGCTGGTATCGCACCCACAACCAACCCATTATACTAGCATCAGTTACAAACGAAAAAACTAAAAATAAAGTAGAAATATATATAACAATAATTTATAATAATAAGAACAAATGGTAGTACCCACACGTGATGCGTTTTCGAGACCGTCACGCGGTCAAAGCGCGCCGATGTTTTAATTATTCTATCTAACACTATCTAGATGGCTTGATGCTCGTTAGTGCGAATGTTAGGACGGAGAGAGGAGATAATATCGAGATTTATTAAATAACCAACTTGCAGTTCCACTTGCTTACCTTGACATGTAGTTTTGAAATATATACGTGTCGGTTTATATAGCAAAGTCTGCAGGGTGACTGGGTCTGACATTATACGCGATGCCTGTGGGTTCAGTTCCCACGCGGTGAAATTGAATAAATGAAAAAAAGTATTTGAATTATTTCATTATTCTGCTCTGATAAGCACCTATTTCGTAAGACAAAGCATAAAGCTGAGTTCCACCACATAACATACAGTATCGATTCGAGCCGAAAGTGGAGAATGAAATGTCATGTACCAATATCATACATAAAAAAAAAGTTATGCTTGTATAGCAATTGTAAGGGGAAGAGAAAGTTGTAGTAAAAGCTCACTACATATTATAATTTTTACCTATACTAAGATTAATTTATTAAGAACGGAACTTTTAAAAAAATCCATTTAAATATTTTTTTTTTATAAATAATAACGTATACACGTTAAATAGTTACGATCTCCACAATGCAACATGTGAAAGATGATAGAAAAATGTAATAGTATGTATATGATTTTAAGAACAATATTATAGCGACATTCTAAGCCTACATTGAAAACACTATCTAAACATCATTTATATCAATTATTATGATAGAGATAAGTAACATTTTTAAGCAACGGACCTATCCTAATTTTCAAATGTGTTGGCTAGTCAAATTCACAATATTATTTAAAATAGTATTTAAAATTATAAACATATTATAAACTTAAAATTACAAAAACATGAAATAATAATAAAAATATAAACTACATACCAAAATTAACAAAAGATTAAAAATCACTGTGTATTTCGCAAGCATGTTAGTGAAGTCGGAAGTCGCATTTTGGTAAAACTTAATTAGCTTCACGCTCTATCCCGCGCACAGCAGGGTAGGCAGAGGGAACCTATTGTTAAGACTCCGTTTGCCACTTTGCGCCGAATCATGGAGACATTGTGTGTTAAGTGGCGGAACTTAACCTCGTTTGCCTTTTGCCTCGGTACCAGAGGGAAGAAAATGGAAATATTCAATATTTCGACTTCTCGAGTGGAAATCGAACCCACAATCAGACGTTTAAAGTCACACGTCTGTGCCACTGCGCCACTACTGGCCCCTAATAAAAACTTAGCTTGGCCCCTAATAAAAATATTAGCTGGGAATCATCTACAATATTAATAAACGCTTAGATTACTAAGCAGACCATGTTTTACTTACCCCTGATTTAAATTATTCAATAAACACAAAATCAAACTACCATCAACGATCAATTCCCACTTCAAGGAAACATTTGACTCGGTAATTTCGCTAATTACAACTTCTTGACTTGCGTGTGTTTGATATGAGATTGATATGGCTGAACTAATGGAGGATGAATATTCATGAGTCGGCCTTTTAATTGATATTGTAACGACATATTCATTAGAGCTAAGCTTAGACTTGAGCTGGTTTCTATAACAAATCTATTTTTCAGGTAAATGTAAGAAAATGAAAATATTTTTTTACAAATTCGTTGAGTGAAATGATGAAGTCAGGCTTATTAAGCTTTTGGCATTAATTTTTTTTTAGCTTCACGCTGTATCCCACACAGTGCAGGGTAGGCAGAGGAAATATAGTGTTAAGACAATTCTTTCTCCATTATCCGCCGATTTTTGGAGGCATTACGTGTTAAGTGGCAGAACTTAACGCCGCGCTTTACCTCGATACCAGAACGAAGAAAATGGTAATTAAATCAAAGGGAACATTTTTTTTTTTTTATCCATATTCATCTTATTTGGTAGTACACGAGTGACTTTTGTATGTTGTTTAAATACAGATTAAGCAGTTGTCTATATCTTAAAGGCAAACAACGGAGTCTATGTTCAAGGCCCGTACCATATAATTCCTAATTGTGTGTAAACAATTACAAAGTAGTCAGCTATAATTTGTTACTTATTGCTTTCCAAATGGTTATAGGTTCGATTTCCACTCGGATGAACGATTGTATTAAAAATATTTTATCACTCGGTTTTGGTATATCTGGATAGCACTCAATATGAATGATTTCGGACGAAAAGGTAAGAACAGAGTGCTTTGACACTAGATTTTCTCTCATTTCTTTGCTAGGCAGGAAAAACAGAAAAACTATGAAAAAATAAAAGCTAGACTTTAATGTATTAAACTTTTTATTTAACCTAAGATTTACGATATGAGCTTCTCACACTGCTTTGGTCTACATGTTAAGCTGAAATGGTTATCAATTTAAAAATAACATATTCCATTGGAGTAATACCAAAACAATCACAACGCATATAATTGTAGAAAATAATAACATAATTCAAAACAATTTGCTCATCACACAGTACAAAGCAAAAAAGTACTAATTTTGTAAGTAACAAGCTCACCTTTCTTAGTAGACTCGTGAGTGAAACTATGTAGGTACCCAATCTATTATATTGTTACAGATTGTTAATTTACAATTACACTTTCCTCTCTTTTGAGGTGAAAGTTGTATATTATAAAATTCTTAAATCTTATTGTTGCCAGCTATTTATAATATAATGCTTCCGTTATATTTGTTACGTAAATCATTAGAGAGAAAGTGTTGCTCGCTCAAAAAATATTATAAATAGTGAGAAATGACAACTCTGAATTAGAAATTCAATTTTGTTAGCTAACTTTTATTTATTAACAAGGGAAGTATTAACACTCCCACTAAAATCGATATTGGTGTAAAAAAATAATTTAAATTCGAGCAACTTTCTTTTCAATTAAAAAACCTGTCCTTTTAGTACATGCTCTAGAAATATTTAATATTGATGCGATAAAAGTTATACAAAAATACATTATAAATAGAAAGCTTATACTATTAAATCATTAATATTGTGGATAAAATGTTGAACATATTTGAACCTACGTCTCTTAGATTCTATAAAAAAATAGTAATTTAAGCTACGCGAGCTTATCCAGCCACTTTGAATTTCAACTACTTCAACTACAGCTTCAACAACTTTTATTGATAGTATCAGTTTCACAAAGCTTTGATATCAAAAGGAAAATACAAAAAATGACAAGAGAGAAAAAACGTACTAAAAATTTTGTCAAAGTTAGGATTGTAAACGAATTAAAGAGACATGGGTTGTTGCCAACCCATGTTACGTCTCTTGTTACGTTTAATTTGATACGACAGTTTCATACAAATGGGCCTAAGTACTGAAAACTATATATTCACCATTTTCGAGCGAAGCAAGCGTAGCGTTCTACCAGAGACATTTTGCATTCTTTATGTATACATCGATTAAAATCGAGCTTATTTAAGCTAATGGTCCGATGGCTTGTAATTTTTTTTTAAATCCACGGTGATGAGGAATAATCGCTGAAAATTTAGTTTTCCACCGAAATTAATTAAGATGCAAGCGTCATTAAATACAAACGCCCCCTGAGACTTCGCCACCGCAGCGAGTCAAAATTGAGGGTCTGTTGGCGCCTCTGGTACGTATATATGTCGTTAATTGAATCGCAAACTATGAATTTAATCATGTGATCATCTTTAGCAAAGTGGTTGTACATAAGCCCATGAAGGTTTCTGAGTTGGTAGTCAATCAATTTTCAAATCAATAAATTTACTCAAAATGAATTGAATATTTGTGTCATATCAGTGCAGCGTTAAATTTCTTACCTTTAAATTTATTTTAGGAAAAAAGTAAGTTTTATATATTTTTATACTATATGTTTCACGATTTCCTGTAAGACATGTATAATTCAGTCTCAAGACACTCTGTTCTTTACTTTCCAGGCGAATCTGAAGTATGGGATGTTATGACCAAACTCAACACTGCGCTTTATCTTATCACCAGAATGCAGAAATGGAAATAATTTACACATAACCAATCATTCTACGAGTGGGAATGAAACCCCTAAGAATTTTTAGGGTATTGCGTGTTAAGTGGCGGAACTTAACGCGGCGTTTTGCCTCGGTATCAGAGCGAAGAAAATGGAAATATTAAATATTTCTACTCCTCGAGTGGGATTCGAACCAACAACCAGGCATTTACAGTCACATGCTTGTAACTAAGAAGTATATTTTTATTTATGAATATTTTTTTTTTCTTTTAAACTAAATACCACAATACTAAAAAATATTGAAACAGTGTTGTTTTAAAAATATTTGAGCGAACAGAAATAAAGTAATCTAAAAGGTTTTAGAAATAATGCCCCCTCAATAACAAAGTAAAACGGAAACAATTCTATAAATGGAACAATTCATCTCGTCCACACTAGCCGGCCACTTTGAGTGAAGCATCTACTTGTTATGAAAGAAATATAAGAATACATTATTTTTTTTCAACTTTACCTTTCTTCCTGCATAGTAGTAACGCAGTTGTTGATCTACGTTAACTATTTTCCACCTAAATATGAAACATTGCTTGTTATATTGCGGAACTTAACACCGCGCCTTGTTTTATACACCAGAGAAATTAAATTAATTGTTTTAATCAAATAATTCAAGTATTTCCTGCATAAAATCCAATGATATCCAAGATATGTAATCTGCCGGAATCCAAGACATTGCTTGTAAAATGACGAAATTCAACGCAGCGCTTTGTCGTATGTACACGTACAACAGAGTAATGAAAATAATTAATTAAATAAATTATTTTATTATCATGTGTATTCGTTGAATTACAAGATACAGATAACATCTAGAAAGTCAAAAGTTATTCAATATTCGCAATTTGATTGACAGGATATATTAACGGGTGAAAGAAATATGACTGAACGATTAACAAGCATGTCTACTTTAAAATCATGCATTCAAATTTAATTATTAATAAATAAAATTAAATTTCGTATTTGTCGTTTTTTTAAAAAATAATTAAGCAAGTATTTATTGAAATACTTTAAGAACATTTTTAACAAAATATTTAAATTTAAGCCGCCATTTTATTTGATTATTTTCCAGCTTCATGCTTTTTCAGAGAAAACCTAGTGTCAAGACAATCAGTTATCCAAATTTCACCTGAATTGGTTTCAGACATTGCATGTTGGGAGGCGAAACTGAACGTCACATTTTACAAAAATGGACATTGAATTTGCAGTCTGACGTTGTTCCACTACGCTATAATTGACTCATATCAAAACATACCAACTTAAGATCCTATATCTAAACTTTAAATGTTTATTTAAACTTACACGAGATCCACAAGAAATGTAAAATTTTAATCTCTATTTCCCTATTTTAATTACTCGAAAATACAAATACGAATTCAAAATCGTCTAATGCTACTAACAATTTTCTGAATTGGACAGTTCTGCTGACAAAAACGGGCAAGAAAACTCAAATGTTACTCTTTTCAAATTTAAAAAAGTTACTCCGTTCCCGTGGGGAGCGGAGTGTCTTAACACTAGGTTCCCTCTGCCTACCCTGCTGTGTGCGGGATATAGCGTGAAGCTATTTAATTTTTAAAAAAGTTACAATGAGTCGTCCTTAAAAGGTAGACATATGTTGTCGCAGACATTTTTTTGCGAACTTTTACTCCCTAAAAGTTCGCAAAAAAAGTCCACATTAATTCTCTCAAATAATTCCTTCATACGTGAGTTTTACGTATCCTTTAACAATTTTCGCGATGTAAGCAACGGAAACTGGCAAAAGCGGAATAAATTTCTTGTTTTTACCCGCGACGGAACGGCGACTGTATTTACCCGCGACGGAACGGCGACTGTATATGTGTTTGGGGTGAGAGGTTGTTTGTTTGTTTGTTTGTTTGTTTGTTTGTTTGTTTGTTTGTTTGTTTGTGTGTTTGTGCAAATTACTATGTCAATTATTTCCAAAACTATAAGTCCGATTTTGATACGGTTTCCTATGATAGGTTAAGGTTCAATTGGCGTATGTTCTTATGTATGTCTTATTGCCTTAACTCACCAGGGGGCGCTGCAGTAAGCATTTTACGTGAAAACGAATGTTTTCAATTATCTCAAAAAATAATAGTCTGATTTCAATAGATTTTCAGTGGTAGATTCAGGTTTAATTGGTGGATGTTCTTGGATATGTTTTATCGTGTCAAACCACCAGGGGGCGCTGCAGTAAGCATTTGTTTGTACTTTTTTTGCATTTATTTGTCTAAAACCGAAACTACTGCTCCGATTAAAAAGAGTTTTCATAAAAAGATTTATCTTTGCTTGGTGCATATTTTAAAATTTTTCTTTTTTTGTTACGGGGAAAACTCACCAGGGGGCGCTGCACTAAACATTTGTTTATGCAGAGCAAAAACTACTAGTCCAATTTAGATGAAACTTTCAAGGATGGGTTCAGGCTTAATTGGTGCGTCTTTCCATATATGTGTTATGGTGACCACTCATCAGGGGGCGCTGTAATAAGCATTTGTTTGAGTTTTTTTGTGTAAAACCAAAATTTTTCTTATATTTATTTGTCTAAAACCGAAATTACTTATCCGATTGGCTAGAGTTTTCAGAACTAGATTAAGCTTTACTTCGTACATATTTTAAAATTTTTGTTTTTACGTTACGGTCAAAATTCACCAGGGGGCGCTGCAGTAAACATTTGCTTATGCAGAGCAAAAACTACTAGTCCGATTTAGATGAAACTTTCAATGTTAGGTTCAAGTTTAATTGGTGCATCTTTTCATATATGCGTTACGGTGGCCACTCACCAGGGGGCGCTGCAGTAAGTACATTTGTTTGTGCAAAACTAAAACTACGACTCCGATTTGAATGCAGTTTTCAATGATAGATTCAAGTTTACTTAGTGCATATTTTCATTTATGTGTCATGTATGTTTACTTAGTGCATATTTTCATGTATGTGTCAATTCTCTAGGGGGCGCTGCAGTAAGTAGCTGCTTCCATTTTTTGTGTAAAACCAAAACGACTAGTACGATTGGGGAGAGTTTTCAGTATTAGATTCAGCTTTGCTTAGAGCATGTTTTTAAATTTATATTACGGTGACAAGTCACCAGGGGGCGCTGCAGTAAAATATTGTTTGTACAAAGCTAAAATGACAAATTCGATTTGGATGCAGTTTCAATGAAGAGCTCAAGTTTAATTAGTGCATGTTCTTTGATACGTTTTATCGTGTTAACTCACCAGGGGGCGCTGCAGTTAACATTTGTTTGTAATATTTAAAACAAAAACCACAACTACTAGTCCGATTGGGCAGAGTTTTTAGTATTAGATTTACCTTTACTTGGTGTAAGTTTTTAGGTTCTTTTTTACGTTAAGAACTCACCAGGCGGCGCTGCATTAAACATTTAATTATACAAAGTTCAAACTATAAGTCCGATTTGTATGCAGTTATCAAAAATAGGATCAGGCTTAATTAGCGCGTGTTCTCTTATATGTGTCGTGGTGTGACACCTCACCAGGGGGCGCTGCAATAAGCATTTGCTTGTATTTTTTGTGTGAAACCTATTTAGATTCAGTTTTCTGTGATAGGTTCAGGTTTAATTGTTGCGTGTTTTTATATGCCATATCACGAACTACCACGGGGCGCTCCAGTATAAATTAGTTTGTTCAAAATCTAAAGTACTAGTGGATTTGTGATTTTCACTGATTTGGTTAGACTTAAGTTTCCTGAAAATGTTACGGTGACAATCTGCCAGGCGCTGCAATAAGCATTTGATAACCAGAAAGCATTGGGTTTATAATTTCTTTTGGATTTGCATGAAGATTAATATAAAGTATTTCGATATTATGTAATAATATATAATGTGTATCTATTCACTTTAAAAAGTTTAAAATAAAAAGCAAAATTAAAAATTTTGAAAAAACCCACGACGGTTTAATTGTAATTGAAAAAGGATAAAATAACTAGAAATCCCCCGCCTAAAAAAATATATGTAACGAGATGATGGGGACAACTTCGTCGGGGGCTGCCAGTTGCAACCTCTATTTTAAATATAGTAGCTAACAGTATAAATGTCGTTCTTAAAGTTTTTAAAAGAAATATCAGTTATCAAAACTGTAAATTCATATTAATACTTTATTTTTTTGCCAAACCTGTTTAAAAGCATGAAAACCTATGAGAAGGTTTGTGCGAACTTAAAGTAACGACAGCCTCCGACGAAGTCGTCCCCATCATCTCGTTACATATATTTATTTAGGCGGGGGATTTACAGTTATTTTATCCTTTTTCAATTACAATTAAACCGTCGTGGGTTTTTTCAAAATTTTTAATTTTGCTTTTTACAATATTTTTCATTGCTGCTCCTTTCCTATTAATAGTTTCTTAACCCTGCAGTGGTCGCGCATCAAAACGAGACATGAGTGGTCGCGTGGACTACATACGTAGTCCATTTTCAAATTGAAATATCTTTTGTTATTTATATACTTTTTTTAGTTTACTTGTGGAATTATAGTCAGTATAGTATGCTTAACTATATAAAATAAGTATAGCTTAGTTATAACCTCTTTTATATAACTATTAAACAAAAACAAAAATACTTCTCTAAATTGGCATAAAAACAACATGTTTGGTATTGATTGTGATGACAGTCAAATATATTTATGAAAATTAATAATTTACAATATTTTGTACACAGGAAAGACACATAAACTTGATATGATTCCCACAAATAAACTTTTTGCAGGCAGTGCACGATTGACAGGTGTTTCTATTGCGTGCTCTTCCATAGTTGTAACAACCACACACTTCATTACTTCACGTCGTCTCTAGAGCTAATGCTTGTTTTTCTTTGTCTATAATACCTAGGAAATATTAAATTTTTACTGTCGAAGACCTTGTCAATGAATTTGAGTTAATTCTTTTCTCGGTCAATAGTTTCATCCAACCTTATCTGATTATCAACGAAAAGTGGCATACAGTTTCCGATAGTAGTGTTTTGCCTGGCTATTCCGTTTGGACTAGGAGGAATAAACACTATATTATGCCTAAGGCTTCTTCCTCTGACCTGAAGAATTATCTTAGACAACATGGTGTCATCAATTCTGGTGTAATTAGACATCACGCTGCGATTTCGCTAATGTGCTTCCTCATTTTCAGAGCTCTCGCTATCCCTCACCTCTGATATCTTGCTCCTGCTCTAATTATAATTCATGATTTTGCTCTTCTAACTTATCTACTTCCTCATCCGAGCTAGACTTAGCTTGACAACCGTCGATGTCGGCTTCAGCTTGTCTAAACCACTCCTCTATCTGTGCAACTTGTCGATCGTCCATTTTTATCCAAAAATTTAATGTTAGATCAATCACCAATCAGATAACATAACAAAGTCATGTTTATATTACATATTTATGACAATTTTAATATAAAATAAATGATAGCAAAAAAAATACTAACATGAAAAATACTTACGTAATTGGTCGCGTGGACTACATATGTAGTCCAGGAACTTTGAAAAGCTGCTAATAATGCACCCACGCATGATAGGCGCTTCCGATGCACTGAGTACGTCCCGCGATTAGTCATTTGAAAGTACCTAGCACCACAATAAACTAGCGCTAGGCGTTTGCAAAATAAAACGGATTTTGTATCAGTGGACTACATATGTAGTCCGCGCGACCACTGCAGGGTTAATATTATAAAGCCTATAGCCTTCTTCGACAAAAGAATTATTTAATACAAAAACATTTTTTCAAATCATACCAATCATTTCTGAGATTAGCGCTTTCAACCGACAAAAAAAACTCTTGCGCTTTATAATATAAAATATATATATATAATGGTAATTTCCATATAAACATTAATACTATTTAAAAATCAAATAATGTTTTACGTATTTAACGCACTGCTAACCGTCGTACTCGCGTCGCGTCGTAAAGCAACACACACCGAGATGTAAGATTAGAACTCATATATTAGATAAGTGGGCAGCGCTTATCAGTAATCTTAGAGAAACAATGAAAGTTCAAGTTTCGAATGGCTAATTGGCCGTGATTGCATTTAGAAGTATAGAATTAGTGGAAAAGATTTGTTTAACTGTGTTTTAGGTTAAAGTTAATTATATAACGATATAACTAAAAATCTCCGTGTAAATTTATGCGTAGCAGGATTTCAACTCACGCATTTTTAATTTCCTTCGAGCTTTAACTAATCATTATATATTTCTTATTGAGCTATATATTTTTCTTATCCTAAATAAGTATTTACTTATTTACTAAACAGAAAGCACGTTTTATTTATTTTAGCGCCTCGTATCTTTCCGTATAGTACGGTAGGAGAAAGGACCTAGTGTCAAAACATTCTAAAAATAGCTTCACGCTATAGCCCGCACACAAAAGGGTAGGCAGAGGGAACCTAGTGTTAAGACACTCCGTTCCCCACTTTCCGCCGAATTCGGAGGCTTGCGTGTTAAGTGGCGGAACTTAACGCCGCGCTTTACCTCAAAACATTCTATTTTATAATTTGCGATTGAATTCGAAATATTGTGCGGTAAATAGAGAAGCTCAACGCCACCCTTTGTCTTATTCATCAGAGCAGAGTGGAAATTATTTAAATGGAATCATTCTTTTAATAGCTATCAAACAAACCACAAATCGCGACTACAGTCAGACGCTTTGCCAATATGCTATGAAAGTAATCAAATACAATTTCCTATTTAAAACATACAAAGAAAAAAAAATATTCCATAACGAAAAATAAGACAAAACCAGTCGACATATGGCGTAAATACGCCAGACTCAAATTTAGCAAGTATTCATATAACATGCATGTGCCAATATACAAAATTACATTTCTAGCTCGTATTTCTAACTCCGTGAAACCATTTGTACTGTGGAAAACTAATGCCTCTTCCTAGAGAGTAAGTTAGAAGATAGAACTTAGTGTCAAGACACTGTGTCTACTTCCTCGTCTTTTCCACCCAAATTCAGAGATATGGCGTCTTGAATGACAGAGGTAAACGTTGCGCTTTGTCTTGTACACCACAGCGAACCCACCAGCTGAGCATCGAACCCATAAACAAAAGTGATTAACCCTTACAATTGGTCAGTGATGGACATCACTATTAGATTACATTAAATATAAGTCTCAGTGCTTTTAAAATTGTCACAATACAAATTAACACTAAAAAATTCCATGGGCACCTGTGAGCCCATGAACAGAGTTTCCCTATTAAAAAAAAAAAAAAACAAAAGTGATTATAGTTAGACGCTTTCCTAGTGTGCTATAAAAGTAATTAAATACAATATCCTATCTAAAACTTTGAGAAAATATTTGAATATTTCATAACTTAACATAAAATCAGTCGACATTTTCACTTCAGACTTGAATTCAACAGAACATTCATATAATATGCATATGCCAATATACGAAATTAAATTTCTGGCTCGCATACCTCACTCCGTAAAACCATTTGGCTAGTGCAAGCTCTGTGGACTCATAAACGTGTGCTACCTACGTTTGTACGGAAGACTAATGTGGATCTCGAATTTCGTATGTCAAACGAATTTCAAGCAATTCCCAGTACACAATTTGGTTAGGTGGAATATTTTGGGTGAACAATTTGCTTCTAACTTCTAAGTTGTTGTATATATATATTTGCTTTGAAGGTATGCTATAAATTGTGGCCAGTTGTGGCCCAGTGGCACAAGTGTGTGACTTTAAACGACTGGTTGTGAGTTCAATTCCCACTCGACTAGTGGAAATATTTAATATTTCCATTTTCTTCGCTCTGATGTCGAGGTAAAGCGCGGCGTTAAGTTCCGCCACTTAACACGCAATGCCTCCGAATTCGGCGGAAAGTGGGGAACGGAGTATCTTAATACTAGGTTCCCTCTGCCTACCCTGCCGTGTGCGGGATACAGCGTGAAGCTAACAACAACAACAACTATAAATTGTACTAATTCATAGTTCGTTTTATTTATATAAATAATTAAAACGATTTATATAATGAATTGTTAAATTATTACTGAACTGAAAAGAAAAATATAATAAAGAATTATCTTTATTTATTTTTTTGTTTCTCTTCATATATGTTGATGACAATTGCATTGGGAATCTCATTTACTGTTATTTAAAATGAATCTATATAGTTGTATATTTTAATTGAAAATAAATAATAATATGATTATAATGTATGTGATCTTTATTGATTTCATTTAGTTGAGTTTTAGATTACCAATATATTAATACGTAAAGAAAAAAATTGGGTCCATTATAAATATGACACACATTACTATGTGTTTGATATATACTTTTAAATAAAGTGCGTACTTAATCTGTTAAATGTTGAGAAGGGGAACTCCCTGCAGCTGGGTAGCGTCCCGTAAAAGGCGGGTACCCAGTAGTTTGGTGGTATTTTGGACTGGACTTATTCTCCGACTGGCCCGCGACCACTATCATGTCAAAGACGAATCGTCAAACATCTTATTATGTGTTCCGGTTCGATGGCATGTAAGCCAGCTCTCCTTATTCCCACCATTCCTATCCGTCCTCTTCTTACCCTCTTTCACATCTAAGGTTGACAGCGCATCCACAACTCTAATGTTGTGAATGTCCATGGGCGGAGGTAACCATTTACCATCAGGTTGTTCTTCTGCTCGTTTGCCCCCTTCTCTCAATAAAAAAAGTCAGAAATTATCCCACTTTGCCTCGATAGCCTTATGTTATGCCACTTTCCGCCGAATTCGGAGGCTTGTGTTAAGTGGCGGAACTTAACGCCGCGCTTTACCTCGACACCAGAGCGAAGAAAATGGAAATATAATTTCCACTCCTCGAATGGGAATCGAACCCACAACCAGTCGTTTACAGTCACACGCTTGTGCCACTGGGCCATTTTAAGGTTTTCAAAGCACTTCTAGCATAATTACAATACGATATTACATCCACGTAGTGTATTCGCCTGCGACTACGCATATCTATTATGTTGCCCATTTAGAAAGTATTTTTTGCCCTTGTCCTACCGTTTATGTGAAATTTATTGCGTAAGATCCTCTATAAGGAATATTGTTTGCCTTTTATGAACTTGCTATGCATTTGCTTTGTACATTTTTTTATTATTATTTAGATATCTGAATGAATTCTCTTATTTATAGTTAATTCAATCAAAATAGAATATGATTTACATATTCCTAGTTCTAATTTTATATGTACAATTTCTGCATTCAACAAAAGTAGGCTAATAAATAACAAATATAGATTTTTATTAATGAGGTGATCGTGGTTCTGATTAACATGTCAAAGCGTGAGTTTTGCCACTCTACAAACAATGTCTCACTACTCTAGTGTCTTGACACTCGGTTCTGTCGTGGAAAACGAAGGAAAGAGAAAATATTTAAAGTTTATAGGCAAATGATAAACAAAGGAAGTAACTACATTAAGTAGTATGCTAAAAGGATATAATATAATTTATAATCCAATTTTTTTTTCAAAACACATTTTTCATATAACACAGCAAAATACAACCAAGTAAGACGATCGCAGTACAGTTAAGGATACTATTTTCTCTCAGGGAATTTAGTATATCTAAAATATACTTTATATATGTTGGCTCAATAAAACGTATTTGAACCCCTAAACTTCACGTAATCACTAATCTATATATCCCTGCAGTATATAATCTCATTTCTTACTAATAAGCATTCAATCTAACTGTCATCACATGCTCGGTCAGAGAAAGTGGCGATACAAAAAGTGTATAGGCTTAATTAGAGGCGCTTGCATGCTCCGATTACTGCACCGCAACGTTAGCGAATACGTACTACATGTGAGTTAGGTATGTATTATGTACATTTAATTATATTATATGTATTGTTTAAATAATTGTTTATTTTTATGTGTTCTATAGATTTTGTGGTAAAGGAGAAAACTGGGAAAAGGTTGATTTTTGCCTTAACATAAACAGCGGGATTCGAACACGCCCTTCTTGGAAAACGTCCAAGCGAACGCTAGTCACGATTTGTTCAATTTTTATACATTCTCTAATAAAATATTTTTCATTCTAACTGAAGCTAAACATGGATAAAAATTTAAACTAATTCTAATAATCTAATTTTCGTAACTCAACACTGGATTAAAAAATAGATGAAAGAAAACTAAGTTATCATTTTAGTAAACGAGCTCAAATATATATATATATAAAAAAACATATTATTTTTTTTATATATTCGTATACATCGCCGACAATATGAAAGAAAGATATTTTTTTTTCTATAAATTAACTAAATATTGGATATAATAAATAAATCAATTTTATTATTACTGACTCGTGTCAGACATGCAAACGGTAAAGACCATTAATAAATAAATAAGCATTTCCTGCGATAGGGCCCTCAATTATCACGCTTACTTAAACTTACATGACTTAAAATTTTAATTTCGTTTTAAAAATGCACACTTTGTAACGACAAAGTTATAACATTTAATGTGAAATAAGTAAAACAAACGAACATACGATTGCTTGAATGGCATTTAGATATAAAGTATATTTTTTATCACTTTTGTTGCATTTTTACGCCTCATTTCTTTATTTATGGCATATGGTTTTTTTTTTGCGTAAGCCATAAACAGCGAGTTAGTGATATGACACTCCGCTCTACAATTCAAACTTATCTACTTTTTTTTTCTTAGTTTAACGCTGTATCCCTCTCACAGCAGGGTAGACAGAGGGAACCTAGTGTCACCGTCATCACTCCGTTCCCCACTTTCCGCCGAATTCTTTCTACTTTTCTACTTTTGAAAGACATTAAATAGAAATATTTAAAAAAAAAAAATTAAAAACAAAATAATTCACTGATCAGAAATCGAACCTACGACCATCACGTTTACATCCAAACAATTTCTCAACTGCGCCACAATAATTTCAATTATTATTGAACAATTCAAATTATTCTCATTTGCCACAAACATGGCAATATTAATTAATTAAGCTTAGCTAGGTACTAGTGCGTGAAAATTAGTAGTTTGGAGCGCCGAATTATACCGTATGAAATCCTATTATTGGATAAACACGTTACTTGGTTGAGCTTTAATGAAATATGTATGTATGTACGTACGATTTATCATTTCATTCTATTCTGTTCTATTTTGTTTACTTCTATACTAGGAACCGCCTCTTTTCTCTGCACGGCGGAAAGAGCTGAGCGAAGTACATATTTAAATACAAAAGTACATGTTAAAAAAGTGTGAAAAGCAAACCAGCCATCCACAGCCTAAGTCTATCGGCACGTTTTTTACCATGTAATTACCATTCATTTAAAACTACAATTACAATTGTCACCAAAAACCTTCACAGCACACAAGACACTGTGCTCGATATCGTTGCCAAATTTCAGAGGTCTACTACAAATAGCCCAGGAGGAGTTAAACCACAACGAAACACACTTTTAACCAGTAAGATCTTCGTTTCGCTCAGCTCGATCATAATGATAATGAGCATATCGAGGCTGTCGTGGTGCCATTGGGAACAGTGTAGGGTTCATTTCTCACTTGGAAGAATGATTTTGATTTAAGAATAAGAGTTTTTACCAACATTTGATATTTAGTCTATTTTTAAAGTAAACTATTTAAACTGAATTAATTGTTTATCATTTAGTAATCGGAAATTCGATTTTTTAACACTGAACATTATATTTTGGGATTCGAAAATACATTTAAGGAAAAGCGACGTTTCGAATACTTTAATAATCTATCTACCTTTCAGGTACATAAATTGAAACATGTTTAAAAAACGAAATTTTACAAACTGTTATCGAATACTAAAATACAAATAAGCAACGATATTACGAGTACTAAAAATTGTTTCATTTATAATCGCAATAACCAAAAGATAATATATTTTTTCTTCTTATATTTTTTTTTCATATATTTAGTAAAGGACTTTACATTAATTAATTTGGTAGGGTTTTAGGTACTGACCAACCGTTACCTTGTGACCCAAAAATTCACTGCCTTATCATCAACGAACGCGGCTTTCAGCTTTTTCTTATTATCTTTACTTTACAGGTCAAATGTATGTAAACAAGCAGTGAAATTAACTGCACAGAGTAGCTTCCAAACAGACGGACCAATTAATTTAATTTTATAAATTTATTCTCTTTTTAAGTTCACGCTTTTTCTTTTAAGAAAAAGGTATATATTTATACCAAGGAATGTAGAGAGAACCTAGTGTCAAGGCACTCCGTATTCCACTTTTTACCCGAAATCGAGATATTACTTTTTAAGTGGCGGGATTCAATGCCGCGCTTTGTCGTTGATATCAGAATTAATTTAAAGAATCTTTCTCTTAAGAAGGAATCGGCCACCAATTACGTTTACAATCAGACGCTTTCAGACTACGTCACGATAGCCTCAATAAAATCATCTCATCAAATTTATTACTATTTTAAATTGACGACAATAGAGATGCGGTGACGATATGTCTGCATGATCATGCGGTTGTGAGTTCAGTTCCTTCTTGGAGGAAGGTTGATATTTCAAACATTTTTTTAAAATTTTCGTTTCTGTTATCTATTTTGCCTTCACCCAATGTTGCGTTTTAACTAAGTAATGAATATCAAAAATGGTATATACTTTAAAAACGGAGCTACTCTCTGCCTGCTCTATATGCTCAGTATATAATAGTAATTTTAAACTTTTTTTAGCTCCATTATGACGGGGTAGTCTAAGCGAATGGAATGCGAATATTCCGGCCCCTGCATACCTCCTTACGTCTTGTCTCTGTCATCAACCTCTTTATAGACGCCTTCCGGGGAGTCCTTATGCTTTTTACGTGACCCTCCACCAGAATTGTCGATACTGTGTTTTCTAAGGCCAAACGAGTTCTCCCTGTACAACTCTTAATCTCTTAATGCTTACTTTTGTTACAAGTATATATAATATTTTCACCACTCATCCTCTCGACGTGCCCAAACCACTTTAGCACGTTTTTCTTCATTCTCGGGATATCTTCCTTACTGATAGCTGACATTCTGTGTCTCGTCATTGCGGATTCGAACAGATAGGCTAAGTCCACACATACTGCAAAGAGATTGCATATCTTAGTCTTAGTTAACTTAGTCAATTTAAAGATCAGCATAATATCACAGCCACAAAATATAAAATTAACTTTTAAACCTTAAAAAGCACTAAAACATAACTTGACCTCATTAAAATATCAAAATTACAAGCAAACACTGAACGCTTGCGAAAAATATGGGCTTTAAAAACAATAAAACCTTAATGGCACGTTAAAAGATTATGTACAAAAGTTTCAGCTCACAATCGCAGCTGCCGTAAATATGGATCATAAAATTGTGACTCAAAGCAAATTGTAAGGCTGTCATCATCTCCCATTCTTCTCGCTATTTAAAAATAAGTCTGGAATTAACATTACAGGAAAATATATTTTTTTGCTTCTAATTTTTTATGTATTTAATGTCATAATAAAATTCTGTCATCGTGACGTCTTACTGTCAATGTGATTGGTTGTGAGTTCAAATTTCATACGGGAGTATGATGTGGGGGGGAGTGACCAGTCGTGGCCCAGTGGCACAAGCGTGTGACTGTAAACGACTGGTTGTGGGTTCGATTCCCACTCGAGGAGTGGAAATATTTAATATTTCCATTTTCTTCGCTCTGGTATCGAGGTAAAGCGCGGCGTTAAGTTCCGCCACTTAACACGCAATGCCTCCAAATTCGGAAAGTGGGGAACGGAGTGTCTTTACACTAGGTTCCCTCTGCCTACCCTGCTGTGTGCGGGATATAGCGTGAAGCTATTTAATTTAATTTTAATTTATTATGATTCAATTATTGTTATTGCTCCAGCCTGGTAAGAAGATGAAGCGCTTCGTTGAACTTTGCTTCAGTAAGTGGCTAACGGAGTGTGTTGACACTACGTTCCTATTAACTATCCTGCTATGCGGAAGAAAACATGAAGCTAGAACAAAATGTAAGTGAAAAATAAATAGTAATTAATAAAGGTAAATAAGAACTGTAGGCGTGAATAAAAAATGGCAGTTCACTTTATTTAAGAATGGCTTGAATGTACTCCAGTCGCATGAGTCTAACACAAGGTTCTAACTTCAATTCGAAACTAAAAATTTGATGGTAGAAAAAAATATTTACCAGATCTCATTAAATAAAACGCGTAGTTGAATTCGGCCATCCATCACCTCACCTCCTCGCCATATCTCAAAGGAACGAAAACTAACTTTTTTTCAATATTTCCCTTTTCGGTTAGTTTGTAACACGGTAATTTACTTGTCAATCCCTCCGCCCATATTACACTGTTTCCACAATACACGACGTATGTAGCTGGCATATTGACACGCGAACGAACAGCTCTGACATTTAATTACACGCGAAAAGTGCCCGCCACAGTGCTGGGCTTAACCGATTATTTGCTCAACCGCGGCAATAATGAGCTACTGGATACGAAAGGCGAAATTAAATGGAATGTCTGTTGATAAAAAAGCAACTTCACTATTTTTCCCGCATGTGTAGTTAGTAGTAGCTACAGAGTAGTTAGGAACAATCTAGTGTCAAGACACTCCGTTTTCCACTCTTCACCCGAAATCGAGAATGGCGTTCAAAGTGGCGGAAATCAGATAACACTTGTCTTAGGTACCACAGCGAAGAGATTTAAATATGAACATTCTCCGAGTGAGTATCGACACACAACTATCGCTTAACGGGCAAACTCTGTACCACTGCGCCACGACAACCTCAATAATAAATAGCTCATTATATATTTACTTGAAATATAGTTCACTTGAAATGTCTATATTATATGTGTAGAGTATTATTCAAATTTGGAAATTAAATAAAGTTTACGTTTAATTTCTTTAGACTATAATGTTTTCAAATAATATTACAGTTCACGCTTTTTCCCGCTGCTTTGCGGGTAGCATGAGAGAGTGTCAAGACACTTCGACGTTTTGTATGATATAGCATTCAGAAGATTCATCGGTATTTTATTCAGCATTCAAAAGATTCAGCGGCTCAGCATTTTTATATGATAGTTTTAAATTAAGATATGACTCCATCCTGGCACAGTGGAACAGCATTTTAATTCAAACGCAATGAAACGATTATATTTAATTATTTGTATTTCCTCTCTAACTAGGCGAGATGCGTAACATTTAACACTCCATCGATTTCAACCAAAATTGTAAGATATTCTACGATATTACATAGAATTTTCAGAGATATCACATTTCCACATTCTACTATGTACATAGAGACGTTCTACTAAAAACCACAACGTCACATATGTACATGTAGCATACCAATTCCATCGGATCTATGAACATGTCACAAAGCATTAATTATCAATTAATAAGCCGAATAATTATTTAGTAGAATTTGAAATATAAGCCCCTTAAATGAGATTTGAACTCATGTCAATAAGAATTTGTAAAGTTAGACCTTCTTCGAGAAACTAGTAGCGTTTCTCGAAGAAGGTCAGAGGAAACCTAGTGTCAAGACTCTCTGTTCTCATCTCTCCTATGAAAATCGAGACATTGCGTGTTAAGTGGTAGAACTCAACGCCGCGCCTCGTCTTAGACACATAAGAGAAATAAAAATAATATACAATCCCCGTAATATAATAATTTTCGCGAGTGGAAATCGAACCCAATACTATCGCGTTTACACAACGACTTTGCCTCACTACGCCACGACGGCCTCTAGTTTCGAATCGCTCATTTTATAATTCTATCTTAAATCTTTCAAATAATTAGCATAACAAAAAAGCAATACAACAAAAATCCATAAAGAAACATCTTCACCAAAAAACGTTTTAACATAAAATAATCCATACAGATTATCTGCGAATCGTAAAAACAAACACTTGTTAAACGCTACAATAGAAAAATAAAAGCAAAATATGAAACGAACAAAGAGCTTTAAAAGGGAAATAAAAGTGCTGACTTAATCGTTCCCGGCTAGCGCTAACTGAAATTGCTGCTGACTCAGTGATTTCGAAAATGAGCTACGTTTGTGCTATTTCACGCTTGAATGAACATGATTTAGGTGAATCTCCGTATATTTTTAATTTGCACGAAGCTAAGTATTTTCTTTTAGCGGCTTTCTGTAGGTATGGCAGGATTGTTGGAGAGAGAACATAGTGTTTTTTTCTTTTTTTATGGAATAAATGAGGCAAACGAGCGGATGGCCCACTTGGTGTTAAGTGGTTACCTTCGCCCATAGACATCCACAACATTATTCATCATGGATGCGTTGCCAGCCTCGGGGATGTAGGACAGAAGGAAGGACGAAGGATGGGAATCGTGGGAATAGGGAAAGCTGGCTTAGATGCCATCGAACCGGAACACATCATCAGATGTTTGGCGGTTCGTCTTTGACACGATAGTGGTCGCGAGCCAGTCGAAGAACAAATCTCCTACCACCAAGCTACTGGGTTACGCGCCTTTTACGGGACGCTACCCAGCGGCGGAGGGGAAAATTGAAGAGAAAGAGAAGAGAATTGTATTCTTAACCCGTCCCCCCACGGGTGAAAATTATGACACTCCGTTCTCCATTTTCCGCCCGAAATCGTGACAACTCGTAAAAAAAGTTTTAGGTTTATATTAATTACCGCAGCACAGTTTTAAACCAATGTGGTTATTATCATGTAAAGTGCCTCTAATATTACATTTGTTAGCACTTTTGTCAATTAAAAAAACATGTATAAATGAATATTTGAGAATACAATTGATATATTCATCTATTTAAATATGTACTCTTTGTAATAATATATAACGTTAAATAAATGTCAACACGTAAAATTTCGTTTGAGGGCATAAAGCCCACTTTATGCCCTCAAACGAAATTTTACGCGAACGAAAGAGTGTCTTCACACTATGTTTTCTTTGACAGACTAACAGGGTACTGTTATCCCGGAAATAGCACCCAGGGTTTCGTCTAATAAATACTTTATATAGAAATCGAACCCCTTATATTAAAAAGATAAATTTTAAGAAAGAGAAAAAATTAACACAGCTATAGCGTATAAACTGCATCATAAAAAAATATCTCCATTCATCTTTTAAATCACTTAAAGTCACAAGTCGCTAGCATTAAATAGAATTATTTATAAATATTTAATATATAAAAAGACATAAATAAATGACATCACACTGTATAACGTGTATTACTTATGCAAGCAGTAGCGTGTGACCGTCAATCAACGCGCGTTGACAGATTGAATTATAATCAACTACGATACGTATTAGGCCTTTGTATCGCTGAAAATATTGTAACAAAAACCTTTGATAAGGTTTTAGAATATATATTTTTTTGTACTAAAGTTATCGATAATCGAATATATACTATATTGGATAATAATTCTTAAGTAATGGGATTTAAATTATGAATATGGGTTCGATTCCTCCTAGTTAAAATAATTATAATTTCATGTGGGGCCAGTCGTGGCGCAGTGGCACGAACGTGTGACTCCAAACGACTGGTTGTGGGTTCGGTTCCCACTTGAGGAGTGGAAATATTTAATATTTCCATTTCCTTCGCTCTGGTATCCAAAGCAAATCGCGGCGTTAAGTTCCGCTGCTTAACACGCAATGCTCTGAATTCGGCGGAAAAGGCGGTGTATCTTAACACTAGGTTCGCTCTGCCTACCCTGCTGTGTGCGGGAAACAGCGTGAAGCTAATATTTCAAAGTGTGGTGTTGAAGTCCAGTACTCAACATGGCGAAAAGTAGAGAACAAAGTGTCTTGACACTAGAGCACTACTTTCACTACCCTATACGGCAAAAACACGAAATAGGAAAAAAATTAAGCACAATTAAAAAAAACGCTTTTAAAAAACATAAGAACTGTTTTTTCGTATAAAATTTGTTTAACTTCTAACAAGTATACACACATTTACAAAACATATTCCATGTAACTTATACGTTACATTATATGTTACAAAGCATTCAATTTTCTCTTATCTATATTTATAAACGTCTGTCTGTTTGTTCATTTAGAAATCGAAGTGTTCGACAGTCACTTTCGAAAAAGGAAACTCTTGGAAAAATTATACTATACAGCGGTTTATGTTCATATATCACGATTCTTGTTACTTACAATAGAAGTGAAGTACTATTTCATATTCATTTTTATGTTAAAAATTACTTTTCGCGCATAGCAGAGAAATAAGAGAGAACCTTAGTAGGTGGGGAACGGAGTGTCTTAACACTAGGTTCCCTCAGCCTACCCTGCTGTGTGCGGGATACAGCGTGAAGCTAAAAAAAACCCTTAGAGTAATCTAGACACTGTTCTCTATTTTCTACCTAAAGTTGAGACTCGAGTGAAACCCAACAACACGCTTTGTCTTATGTACCTTATGTACCATATAATCATTTCCACGAGTGGTAATCGAACCCACAGTCAGTCCATGAGTGGTAATCGAACCCACAGTGACAGTCCGTGAAGCTACTGTGCGACAACGACACGACACACCTACTGGCCTCTTTATATTAAGACAGATATTCCATCATATATAGAATTTAGCAATTATTATGCTCTTCTCAATACTGTAAAAGTAGGGGATGCCAATTTTTTTTCAAACGACATTCCAAAAACTCTGTAGGCACCATCTATTAAAAACGCAAAATCTTTAATGTCATATTCAATTAATTACTTCTTACTTGTTTCATTGGCGACTAATTGTAATCGCCATAAATGTGGGTTCGATTCCCAATAGGCAGTATGATAAAAATTAAATAATATGAATATTTTCATTTCCAAGACAAATCACAGCGCTGAGTTCCGTCTCCCAACATACAATATCTCAAATTTGGGTGGAAGCGGAGTGTCTTGACACTGTGTACAGTCTGTTTATGCGTTTATGTAATATAGCAATGCATACTTTTAGGTAAAAATCTTGAAATTTAATTTAATTCATCTAACTCGAATTAGCTTTTAAAATTTAAATTTATAAAAGATACAATGAAAATTGTATACACAAAAACCAGAACATTAAAAAGCCCCGAAACACTATACCCTCAACCAACGAACAGTTGAAATGTAAAGTTTCTATTTCAGGTAAAAAAAACTTTTATTTAACGACTACCAGTCGAGTTATAGTACGAATGGAAAAAAAATATCTATTCATTTTCATTTAGTCGTAAGCCGGATGACCGTCGCGTTTCCAGCTTACAGCTACCTAAAGCATAATATAAGCCTGGGACGTTGAGATAGATGGTCGTCAAACATCTTTTATGTATTTCTGCACAATGAAATATGGTTTTTGTTACGTATATTTTTTAGTTTGGATAACTTTGGTACAGATATTTTTTTTTCGTTTATGTTATTTTATGATTTTTTTTTCGTTACGTAGGAAGGTTTAGTGTAGAGATATTGTTCGAGATATTTCATAGGCAGAGGGAACCTAATGTTAAGACACTCTGTTCCCCACTTTCCGTGATAAGTGGCGGAACTCAACGCCATCCTTAGCGTCAACACCGGAGTGAAAATAAAGGAAATATTAAAGATTTCAATACCTCGAGTGAGAATTGAACCCACAACCTGTCGCGCTAACAGTCACATTTTGTGTCCTTGCGTCACGTCTGGCTTCGAAAGGTAAAGTTACTTAAGGTTATGGTAATTATATTACATATAATTTATAAATATATACGTAAAGTATACATATTTACCTTTGCAAAACCTACTTGTGCTATAGCATTCATTATTTCATCAATAACACTTTGAAATCAACTTAATTCAAAATGTCATGTATGTTCATCAAATAAATAAACAAAATTAGTAAAGACTAAATCTTCGACCTATGACTTAACAGTCTCATAACCAATAAACCAAACAAACAATCATATAATAAAATACACGTATAATATTTAAAAGAATATTTTAAAACAAACCCTAGGGCATTCGCTCGTTGAATATCAAATAGCACTTCTCGTTACGCTACACGAACGCAGGTAGGTAACTTCTCGTTACCTACCTGCAAAGTAAACGTCCTTACAGCATCCCTGTGGAAATCTAATGCGAGCTCATCGCTTCCAAATTAATGGTAAGAAAAACACAGATGTGTACACAGTAGAATTACATTACCAGAGTATGCTCTTGCTAACGAAATACTCGACGGTATATCATGCCCGTCCTGTATTTGACTTGGACTTATCATCATTCATTTGTAGAATGGAAAGAAATGTAAGTTTTTTTGGCTAATTTAGTTTTTCTTTGTAGGTTTTATTTTGGTTTGTTTTTTTAGTAGAAGGATTTTTCTGTAACAGGGTAGCACATAGAACTTAGTGATAGCTATTTATAATATCGTTTCTTTAAATATTGCGGCTACAGTGACGTTAGCCCGATGATTATTAAAAAGATTCTTTTGTATTGAGCATTGCATGATCGACATCAATAAAATGCTTATGTCACATAACGTTTTGTTAAATAGCGTTTCTTTACTATACAACGATTTAACACTAGTGTTCTCAATATTCAACCTGAAATCGAGACTGCGCTTTATCTTGTAAACAGAGCGTAGATATAAAAATAATTTAAAAGTAATCATTTTCACGCTGTATCCCGCACACAGCAGGGTAGGTAGAGGGAACCTAGTGTTAAGACACTTCGTTCTCCACTTTGCTCCGAATTTGGAGACGTTGCGTATTACGTGGCGGAACTTACCGCCGCGCTATGCCTCGACACCAGAGCGAAGGAAATGGAAATAAATATTTCCTCTCCTCGAGTGGTAATCGAACCCACATCCAGTCGCTTTACAGTCACTTTGTGCTACTGCGCCACGACTGCCCCCAAGTAATCATTTTCATTTATTATTCATTCATTTAGGGGAAAACAAATTATAAAATTATTTAAAAACACCTAAATTAGCCATTTACGGACCTAAACCAAGCTAAAACTAAATTGTCCACAACACACGAACACAATTGAAAGTTAATTGTATAGAAGAACAAATATTAGTACAAAAAGTTTCGCACTTTCTACTTTATAGATTGTAGTGAAGGTTACCAAAATATAATATTATGATCGATCGACAGCTTTCTCTCTATTCTAAGTGACAATCTGAGATGTTAGACAATGCTCGAGGTTTTTGTTAAGTGGTTTTTATGAAGAAATTCGGTTAATCACGAAAGTGGTCTTTGAAAAACGTGATTTAAATGAAATACCTACTGTTTGTTTATGATGTACGAATGTACGAAGCAAAAAGAAAGTGTTCGGTCAGTTTCTATTGCGATGGAATTGGTTGTTCTTGTAAAAGTATTCAATTACAAAATTTTATCAAAAGATTGGGACAAATCATTGAATTGGTGAATGGATTTGTTTGGACGCTGTGCACGTTTCGTTTTATAACGTCTAAAACTGAAAAAAACTAGAAATGAAAGGAGCTGTATTTTTTTATTTAAAGGCCTATAGTCTTTTATACAGTTATAACTAAGTTGTAACAAATAAGATAATTTTGAGCACTAAAAGTAATTAATATACACATTTCGAAATGCAATGTAAGGAATTCGTTTAATTTACAAAAAAAAATAATGGCTATCATGTTAAATAGATCATCACACTAGGATTTTAGGTTACATCAAGAGAACAGAGTGCCATAATTCTACGTTCTCTAGTTTCTGGCGCGTAATGTCTTAAGTTCAAGTAATTTAGTCATTTAATCATATAAAAAGACCAACACATTTTTTTTCTAAAACAAGATTATACTCGTAATTAAAATATTTAAAATATACCTACATATATGTTGTGGCCAGTCGTGGCGCATTGGTACGAACGTGTGACTGTAAACGACTCGTTGTGGGTTCGATTCCCACTAGAGGAGTAGAAATATTTGATATTTTCATTTCCTTCGCCGCTCTGGTATCAGAGGCAAAGCGCAGTGTTAAGTTCCGTCACTTTACACGCATATGCCATCGAATTCGGCGGAAAGTGGGGAACGGAGTGTCTTAACACTAGGTTCCCTCTGCTTACCCTGCTGTGTGCGGGATACAGTGTGGAGCTGGAGAGATTAAGAGAACCGAATGACAAAATTCTCCGTTCTCTAGTTTTTGGCACGTAATGTCTTAAATTCGAGCAATTTATAAAATATAAAAAGACCAATATTTTTTTTCGAAAACAACATTGTACTCGTAATTAAAATATTAAAAATATAACTATATGTATAAATGCACCAATTTTGTATTGTTATCTACAAATCTATTTATATCTATTTCTGTCATAGATTTCATATCCACAAGTACTTAGTAATAAATAGCAAAACCAAAATAAAATATGTGTGTTATAAATTAAACTACATCGATGTGTTTGTTCGATCTCGTTATATACGCGAGGGATCTCAATCGTAATGTTTATTTACTTACCTTTCTTTTATAGAAAGTGAAGAAATTACTTAATGAATTTATTCATGACTATAATAATGTCAATGATACATACATACATACGTCGTGTAGATTATTAGTTCTCCACGTTTAAACTGGTTAATAAAATTTTATTTATATAGACTAAGCTAATTCTAGCAGGTTCGTTTGTATGAAATTTCAAACGTGTAATCTAAATTTTGCTTTCTTACACTTCCCAAGGAAAATTCGTACCAATTGTAAGCTTTTTACTGCTAGTAGTTCTGTGTATGTCATCTCTCAGTCAGTCAATAACGCAGGATATTTTTTTTTTCAGTTTCAGGCACCCGTACGTACGGATAACAATGTATGGGTACACCTTTATAAATTCTATTTATCTATTCTATATTATATTTGGGCATCTGACTGTAATGGCGATTGATCGCGGGTTCGATGCAAACTTAGGGGAATGTTCATAATTTTTTTTTTAATTTTCAGTCATCGTGGACAAGACAGAGTTGCGCTCCGCCACTCTACCCGCAATGACAAGGACATTGAAGAACGGAGTACCTCGACACTAGTATTCCTACTGACTACTATGCAGGAAAAGGGGTAAAGACTATTTAAGCTATTATAATAAAATTAGGCATTGACAAAGACAAATTGATACTTGCGTATATATTAAATTTTAAGCCAAAAGTTAAAAAGATATACGTAATTTCAACCAAATAATAAATTATTACCATTTGCATTACAACAAACACAACTTACACAAATCTATATTTTCTACAACATTTTTTTTTCTTTTTTAATACAATTTAATTTACACCACTACGGACATAAGGTCTGTACCTTTTTTTAAAATAATCTTTTTCTTTTTATATATAAATTCCTTATTTCATTAACAATATCAGAGCTTAAAACTAAGCTTATTAAATATACCATAAGAGAGTCCAGTTTTCTTAGTTATTAAATGTAACTTATATCTATTACAAAGTATTAATATGACTTACTATGACTGTCTTTTACATATTTCTTAATATTAACAACAACAATTCTACAACATTTTCATATCTTTGTTAGAAACGAAAGAAATATATTATTCTAAAACGCGTTGAAAGTCAATATCATTATGTGTTTATTGAGTCGTGCTGTTATTCGAATCCTCCAGTTCAATCGCGATTATTACTCGCAGAAATAAAGAAAGTAAACAAATCATCTTTGTATATATTCATGAAGTTAACGAAGACGACTCAGTGGCTTGGAATGGATTCTGTGTCTAATGTAGATGTCAAATAATAATAATTTATTCGGCACCCTTGAATACAAATAAAGGTTTTATTCGTGCTCTAGAATTAATTAAAATTAAAAAAAAAAAACAAAAAAAGGTTTTATTCAATTATTCTCAGAATGTTTTGTATTGTATAATATGTTGTATGTATATGTTATTGGAGTACAGTAAAAATAGCAAATCGCCATCTTGGATGTTGTGCCATATAAGGTTTAGAATGACGTCACGCTGCTAACCATGCTTTAATGCTTTGTCTTCTAAACTGTTTAGTTTAGAAGACAAAGCATAGTCAAATGTTTATTTGCTAAATTATAGCTTAATCAGTAAATATCCTTAATATTTCCTTCAAAGTTTAGGTTTTTAAATTGACCAGTATTAAAAGTCCCTAGACTGGCCCCTAATTTTAATATATTGTACACATATTTAGTTTCACTCCGTCAAAAGTATACTTGGACGAGTACAGAAACAACAATTTAGCTCATTGAGTCCTACTAACTGCTAAACTGAAAAAAAAAACAATCATTTCCCATACTTTAATTATATTAAAATACATTATATTGATAGCTAAAGCAAAAACCTTTAAAATTAGCATATTCAATTTTTCATAACAACCAAGAACTTAATTTCCACATTTTAAACAGTTAATTAAATTAAACTGCCTTCTAATAACACCTTCGCCTGTTTAAATGAATTAGTTATTGCGTTAGAGAACTTGTTGCAAAGAAGTTAGAGCAGGCGCCAGCTTGTAAAGTATTCACAAATGCCGACGTTTTGTTATTGAAAGTGAATAAATAAAATCTCTTAGCGGAACGCTGATATTTTGTATTATTTGCTTGTTTATAGAAGAATTAAATATGAATGTATGAATAATGTTATTTTGTTTGTTTGTTTGTCAGGGAAAATTAAATTGTATAGGTAGGTATTTCTGAACTCAAATAAATGTTTATATATAACTAGCGGCCCGCTCGCGGCTTCGCCGCGTGAACTATTTCGTTATATTGCAACACTCGGGGGCGCATTTTTAAAAAATAAAGTAGCATATGTTTAAGCTTAGATTATCAACTTCATTTAGGCAAAAAATCATTACAATTGGTCAAACAGTTTAGATTTTTCATATAAACTTTCATCCCCTAATTCAACCCTTTAGAAGTTGATTTTTAAAAAATTAAGTACCCTATGTTAGACCCAGTCATTTTTACTACTTTCATTCTAAATTTCATCCAAGTCGGACCTGTAGATTAGCCGTAAAAGCGTGACAGACAAACACACAGAATTTCGCATTTATAATATAAGTATGGATATGGATGTATAGATAAGGAGTGGTCCGCTCGCGGCTTCGCTGCGTAAACTGCGTCCCTGTTTCGTTATATTGCAACCCTCGGGGGTGGATTTTGGAAAATAAAGTAGCCTATGTTTAACCTTGGATTATCAAGTACATATACCTATTTCAATCCATGACAATCGGTCAAGTGGTTTAGATTTTTCATATAAAGTTTCATCCTCTATTTCAACCCTTTAGTGGCCGATTTTTGTAAAAATACTTCCATATGTTTGACCCTGAATTATTTACTAGTGTCATTCTAAATTTCTTCCAAATCGGACTGGTAGATTAGCCGTGAAAGCGTGACAGACAAACAGACAGACTTTCGCATTTATAATATAAGTATGGATACTATCGTGACGTAGTGGGACTGTCTGAGTGTTAAGTCGGTTAGTTATGGGATCGGTTCCTACTCGGGATGTATTTAAATTGTTTTTGTTTCTCAGCTCTGTTAATGCAAAACGCCTCTAAGTTCTGCCACTCAACACGTAATGCCTCCTGAATTTGGTGGGAAATAAGAAACCGAGTGTCATGACAGTATGTCCTACCTCGCCATGCGGGAATAAGCGTAAAGTTGTAAAAAAGGGGCATTCTAGCACAGTAAAACAGCATCTGAGTATAAACAAGAGTGGTTGTGGATACGATTCTCTTTAATAAAATAAAAAATATTTCAATTACCTAGGCTTCTTCGCTTTGTTAAAGGGAAGCGAATCGTTAAATTCTTGCACTCTTCATGCAAAACCACTAATACTGGCGGAACACAGAGAACGGACCATCTCGACACTACGTTCACTCTGGTGTGTGAGAAAAAGCTGAGCTTCATAGAAGCTAAAAGAATAAGATTGTAAATATATGTACCCTATTATATAGGTAAAAAAAGTTTTAATTAAATGTTGAACCAGCTTAACAATGTTAAACAGCAATTAGCAAGCAAATATATAACTTCACGCGTTTAAAGCGGCCACGCTTTGCTTACCTGTGCTAGTGGTAAAGTAAATTTAAAATGTATTTATAAGTTGTTCTTATTATGTTCCTAAGCTAATAACGTGTGGGTTAGTTTAGTATGTTATGGTATAATTATAATTGATTTTTAATATGACTTTTTGTATAAACACTTGTTGACTTAGTGTCAAGACACTCCCATCTCCACTATTGTGATAAATTGTAACATTGTAGTTTGAGTTGCGGAATTTAATGCTTTGAACGGTTCCGCGCTTTGTCTTAACAAGGCGAGGCATAAAAATAACTTTAATATAATAATTCCATTGAGTGGGAATCGACCCTACAGTCAATCGAATTTACATTGAGTCAAGACAGTTAATTTAAAAAAGTAAAAAAATATCGTCAACGCTATCGTTTCGCAGTCGAAATGTACACGCAATGGTTGCGAATTTTATCGCCACTCAAAGGAAATATTGAATAATATATTTTCGTATAAAACGCCGACATGGCGCACTGAAACAACATCTGACTGTAAACGGGATGACTTAATCATTTGAATATTCCAACAGCTGAAATCAGTTGAAATCAGTTGATAGTATAGTGGCTCTCATGTCCTGCCTCATGACATCCAGCTTGCTTGCTTGGGCGTCCGAGGTCTCTTGCTGAAGCAAGGACGGGGGGAAGGGACGTATACATATATCAAACTTTTGACGTTTTAAAGTGTTATTTACGTATTTAGGAAACGTGAACCTATGGCTTAGCGATCGGAGCGCTTGATCGGTACCCAAGAGCCAGGTTCGAATCCTGCAACGTTCAAATTTTTATACGTTTTCCAAAAAAATTAAATATATCATGGCATATTCTTCTGACGTAGTTGTCAGGTTGTCGTGCATCGATTTTGATATGCAAAAATCTTAGAGCTGCGTAGCCTAAACCAAACCTACCAAACCATCAACTATTAAATCAAAAACAAAAATATAACAAAGGACACGTGATTATAAAAGACCGTAGAGATCCATTACTTAATAAAAACATAGTGAATTGCTCTAGCTCTCATTTGCTTCATTGATTATTTAAAATTCAATATGAAAAGTTATGAAGTCAACAAAACGTTATTTCTATTAAATTCATTGTATTTTGTGTAATTATTTAAAGTCATTGTACTGTAGCAGTTATAATTTGATTTACGTAACGCAACGTTTAGATGTCATGCTTGCAGATATTTTTTTTATAAATATTTAGTTTAATATCTGTCAGTTGTCAGAAAGTTGACAACGTGGTGATTAGACACTAAATTGTCTCTGCCATTAGGCAGTGGATTACCACTAAAGACGACAAACACAAAAACAACAAACGAGCTAAATAACTGTATGCAAATGTTCGCAAATTACTGTTTATAAAAAGCAGCTCCGCGTTTTTACCTACATGCAGTGGCGTAACTATACCGTTTGAGGCCCGTGGCAAATTCGCCGGATGGGGCCCTCCCTTCTTTCTCTCCTCCTCCAATATAAAGAATTCGCCTTCTGTGTTCGCGGCCCTCTCTGACCAGGGGCCCCTTTTGGCTCGGGGCCCGTGGCATTTTGCCGATTTGCCACCCTATTGTTACGCCGCTGCCTACATGGCAGGGTAGACAGAAAGACCAAACATAGTGTAAAGTCACTCCGTTCTCCCCATTCCATTTGCATTTGAATGTTTATATACAGAAAAAACAATATTAAAGAAATTATTTAAAAAAAATTGATAATTTAATTGTCCGTTAATATATTTAACGAGTGCGCTCTTTTAATTGAAGTACGTATAACGCTTGTGAAATATTTGTAATCTTCTATAGAGTACCACTCAAACGACTGTCGAGGCTCTCCTTAATCACGTGCTCAAATTTTCCAAAGATTAAATTTAGGTGAAATAATACTTGTACGATAACCTTTGTTGAAGCCCTCGACATATATTTTAAGCGTAAGAAAACAATTACGTGAAATCGCTAGCAGAAACAAGGTCAAAATGTAGAAAAATTTGACGCTAGTTAACTAATTTAATAATTAATTGCTTATGCTTTTTTAATTAAATTGTACCTTGTCATAATTAATCTTTAAAATTTATACAAATAAAGAAATAATTTATTTTTGTATTGCGTGCAAAATAGCAAAATTGTTCGTTGCTAAAGCAAATATGACTTAGAAAGTGACAAATATATTTTAAATGTTTATAACTTGTATGTTAAGTTATATTCATGAATCAATCCATTCATTATTACCTAACAACAATAGTATTTAAAATCTTCGAGAAAACGTACGTATGACCCATAACGGGTTGCGTAAACTATCGCCCCACTGCCGGCTCTAGTGAAGTGGAAAGCAAGGTCCCCGGCAACTTATTGTATTTGACAGTGTTCTCATTAGGTCCAGTAAAACAATAACACAGGAAGGAAACGAGCGGGCATGAGCTCTCATGCCGCGTGAAAACTATCACGGTACAAAGAAACCACTTCGTTCCACTAAATTTAACATGACTATAAATGAACGTTGCAGTCACAAAATGACATTAGTCGAACGCTGTCGGTGACAATTACATCAATAAGATGTTGACATCAGTTTTCACTCTCACGCTTGCGTTAATTGGAGCGCAAGCGATAAAAGTCGAACTATCTGACGAGAAAACTCCTTATGATTACGTGAAGGAACGTTTAGATGCGATTGGGACTGATCCCAAGTTTGGCATACCGCTGTCTAACTCGTATGAAGTTGAGGAGACTGAAGATTATCCCGAGGAGATAAGGGGGGAAGCTTCTAATGTTTTGAATACTGTGACTGGTGTTGGAGGAATCGGATTGCAACAAGGTCTTGGATTGCAGCAAGGTATAGGATTAGGAGGAATCAACGGATTAGGTGGAGTCGGCATCGGTCAAGGCTTGGGCTTAGGATACGGTGGGCTTGTTAATGGAGCAGGATTTGGTGGGATCGGTGCCGGTATTGGAGGCATTGGAGCCGGTGTTGGACTTGCTAATGGCGGTGGTATTGGAAACGGTGTAGGTCTCATCAACACAGGCTTAGGAGGATTAGGCGTTGGAGGAATCGGACTTGCCAATGGATTGTTGTACCATCCACTCTTAGGCGCTCAAGTAGGTGGTGGATATGTGGATAAGAAAGCTTATGATGCCGCTCAAAAGAAAGGTGCTGATGAAAATATTGAAAAGATAGAGAAGAAAGCTGGAGAAGAAGCAAAACACGGCCAAGAAGGATACCAACAAGCCGCTGCAGCCGCTAAAGCTGAAAAAGGAGAATCCAGCTTTTACAAAGACGAAGAAGCAAAAAAGAAAGCAGCCGGTGATGAGAAATTTTATGAAGGCGCTCAAAAAATTGACAAACAAGGTATTTTTATATTTTCCATTTTGTTATACATATGTATAAGTCCTACTTATGTATATAATGCGACGGTAATCTTATATGACCATATCTATAATTATGCTGAATATAAATAATTGTAGGTATGGTCATATAAGATTACCGAATTTATAACAAAAAGATTATTCTTAAACTTTAATCTTTCAATAACAAAGTAGTAATTAAACTTAATTTAAATAATAGGGACTAAAAATTTTATAATATTTCAAATTACAGGAGCAAACGAAGAACAGTTAAAGAAATCCAAGAGTCATAAGAAAGGCCACGTTAACAAAGGTTTTAAAACATCAAGCAGCAAGAACGAAGAAGAGAAATCAGAAAGTTTCTACGACGAAGCTCATGACGAGTCTGATCATAAAGTTGCGGGACACAACGCCGGGTCGTTTGGAGAGAAATCTCAGAATGGCTTTAAGGGAGTTCACGAGGAGAAGGTGCTTGATTCCAATGCGCAAGGCAAGGAAGGTCACCACGCGACTCAACAAAAGGTTGATGACGCCAAAGGAAATAAGGTAAAGGAACATATTAATATACCGTTTTAAATATATTAATCTTGCAATGTAGGTATTGTCTAATGATTTTATGCACGATGTGGACTGATATACATCTCTCTGTCGGTCTACTGTTTCAGAAATAATAGCAATCAAATCTATCTAAATATCGACTGTCTTTCGTATAAACCGAAGATGCTTTGTTTGTGTGTTGATCTTAAAATCATACTATGTTGACGCAAGCGTGTGAATGTAAGTTCTTTTATAAAGGGTACTTACTAAGCCGCCGCTCGTGGCTTCACCCTTGTGAACTACACAACTATAGTTGCGTTGTATTTACAACGCCCACGTGCTATCCTAAGTTAAACGATTTAAGTGTATCATACAAATTTTCATCCCCTTTTTCATCCCTTTTAAGGGCAGAATTGTTTTAAAACTAGACTGTCTTACACTATTTTCATTCCTATATTCATCCAAACCGGGTCGATAAATTAACCGTGAAAGCGTAATACATAAACAGACAAACAGACTCTCTCATTTATAATTAATATTATACTAATAGATACTATGGATAATAACCATAGATATATTTAAATTCGAAGACAATCCCTAAATGCATTCAAATGCAACCGCTCTAATTTTGTAAATATTACTATAAGTATTATTTTACAAATGTACATACAAAATGACTACAAAGTACGAACAAAAACTGTTCTAAAATCACTTAACATTGTCTGTTTATTCACTTAGACTCGTATTCTCGCAATTCTCTGTACATACCACACATTATGCAAAATGTATTCTTTTGGCGCACTAACTTTAATGTCACTTCCATTAAAAATTACTTCCAGTTGACTTTTTAAAAAAATTGCTATTACATAATTAATGAAGTGCTCTTTTGTAAATAGCTAGGAGGAAATTTTATTAGCGTGCAGTACTTAAATTATGAAAGACGACTCTCATACTTTTTTAAAAAAGTAATTTTTCTTTTGGCCGTTATACTTAGGGATTTCATTTTTAAATTATGTTAATTGGATAACGTAAAGTTTTAAGTCTATTTTTGGATAAGATCTGGATATTATTTGAGAAAAGGTACATTTTGAGAGGTCATCGTAGCGCAGTGAAACAGCGTCTTACTGTAACGCAATGGTAAGTGGATGGTGATACCCATTCGAGGTAATGATTATAGTTAATGGGCCAATCGTGGCGCAGTGGCACGGATGTGTGACTGTAAACGACTGGTTGTGGGTTCGATTCGAACTCGAGGAGTATTTAATATTTCCATTTCTTTCACTCTGGTATCCGAAACAAAGCGCGGCGTTAAGTTCCGCCACTTAACACGCAATGACTCCGAAATCGACGGAAAGTGGGGAGCGAAGTGTCTTAACACTAGGTTCCCCCTGCCTGCAATGCTGTGTGCGGGATACAGCGTGATTGTAGTTAATTTTCGTTTCGTCGCGTGGGTACCAAAAACAAAACGCTGCGTTGAGTTCCGCCACTCGATACGCAATGTCTCGATTTTGGGCGAAAAGTCGAGGATGGAGTGTATTGACACTAGGTCCTCTCTAACTCCCCCGCTATGTGGGAAAATGTATGGAACTAATAAATTCGGGAATTTGATTGTTAATTTAAGAATTTTTTTCTATATGCTTCGGACGTTAAATGATCGCAAAAATCATCTTATCAATTTTCAATCATAAACCTGATCTGATCTGATGTAAGTTCAACTAGTAAAATGACAAACAATAAAAGCGAAAGAGAATCCTTTGCGGAACTGAACGCCGCACTCTGTTTTGCTAGAACAAGCAATGACAATAACAGGAGAAAGTAATATCAAAATTATATTTATTACAGGGTGAATTCTTGCAAAAGGGCTTCAAAGAAGGTACGGAGTTGCTAGAAAAATTCAACAACTTGGGCGCTCACGCAGTCCACGGTCACCAAGAAGCGAGCGGCGGATATCAACAAAATAAGGGAATTCTACCCATACATTGATTCCGAACTGATTACCTTTCAGTACTACGAAAAATAAAAATAATATTCGAACTTTATCCTTGTTTCTTTTGGTCATAAACTCTTAATGATTGAAGTTTGTCTAACTTTTGTGGGTTTGAAAAAGTTTTTTAATGACTTTGAGGTGGTACAGTATAGGGGAGTTGAGATGCGACACAAATATATGTTTAATTAAATGTATATTTTGTGATTTTTCAAAATTTGTTTTTTAGGTGTATAAAATTAAATGTCAAATTTTAATTTTCTTTACGATTAGACGCTTAGCAGGATAGTCAAAGAGAACGTAGTGATGTAAAACTCGTTTTCCAGCCTCTAATCAATCTTAGAACAAATAAAAATATTTATATATAATTATATATATCTCTGAATGGGAAACGGACCACAAGCGACGCCGCTTGCTGCAAAGGCTGGCCAACTCAATAAAAAAATATTTTAAAAAAAATAATCATCTTCATTAATAGAAAAAAGGTGAAATCTATACTTAATATAATGAACAGGTAAAGCTTGTAATTTTGTTTGTTAGGAGTAATCGTTGAAAATACTTAACCGATCATACAAATTCTCCATTAGACAGTTACACTCTTTAGGAGTGAAGAAAGATGCAGGTCACGCGTCGAAGCCGCAAGCAGATCGCTAGTTAAAAATAAAACAACAACAAAAAAGGTTTAAAATATTTAATCAAGACAAATTAATACATGCATTTAAATGAAATACTTATAACATTTGTTCAATTATAATGCATTTTGTGGCGTCTGTTCAAAGAGCACTTCTTCGAATGACCGTTACAGTACAAAAGATTCGCAGATATTATAGAATTGTTAGACGAATATCCGGATTCGATGCTCGATTGACTGTGTATGGATCTATAAATAAAAATATAGTATAATAAGATCTTTTATTTTCGCAATTATTACACATTTTAAAATGAAACTATTTTTAATTGTATTAATTGCGTATATTTTTATAGACTTGCTTTTAGAGTATAGTTTCTACTTTAGGTAGACTCAGTCTTTCTGTGACCACGGACTACTGTAAAGTGTTCGAAACGTCGGGATTTTCTATAAATGTATTTTCGAATACCAAAAATATACGCGATTAATCCGGTTAAAAATAGTTTCATTTCAAAAAAATAGCAATCTCAATAAGATTAACAACATTTTTTAAGAAAATCTATAAAAATTTCAACGCAGCGGGATTTAAACCCACGCCTTTTAGAAACCGTCCAAGCGCTCTGACATAGCTGTCAGCTTATTTATGTTGATAGCATCTCCGTAGAGAGATTTTTGCAAATTTCTGCTACCTAATGATCCTTCTATGAAAAATTCATTTTTTTATAGCTTCACGCTGTATCCCGCATACAGCAGGATTGGCAGAGGGAACCTAGTGTTAAGAGACTCCGTTCCCAATTTCTGCCGAAATAGGAGGCATTGCGTGTTAAGTGGCGGGACCTAACGCCGCGCTTTGCCTCGACACCAGAGCCAAGAAAATGGAAATATTAAATATTTCCACTCCTCGAGCGGGAATCGAACCCACAACCAGTCGTTTACAGTCACACGCTTGTGCCACTGCGCCACGACTAGCCGGAACAATTCATTGGCAAGACAAAAGTGGTTCTTAATTTTTAAAGTTGTTTCTTAAATATTCTTAATATATTTAAATTGTTATTCACACGGGTTTGTATTCCGCCTTCTTCAAATCTTTATACGTTTTCTTAAAAAATATTTTTCAATGCTATAAGAGCGTAGATAAAACTTTAAAAATGTTAAAAATAGTCTAATTTTATAAAAATAATATTAAAATATGAGAATAGAACAAACTCCTTAGTATTCTATGGATTAAACGTGCTTATCGCATCGCGGAAAGAGGAGCTCAGAACAGTGTCTAGGATTTACAGTCCAAGTAAAGAATTGAGAGCCACTTTAAATTTAACGCATTGACGCTTGCCTCTACTATCCGAGCCCCTCTCTTTACCTTAGTAAATTTGAAAAGATCCTCCTAATGACGCCATCGAAATACATGCCAGAAATTATTTAATGATGGTTCTAGACAGGCTAAGATTTTTACTAGTTTATAGAGAGATTTCGCTTTTATTCCTGTCGCACCTTCTACTGCCTCGCAAAAACGTAAAAAATAATATCTAAATGTTGGCGAAAAATATTTATTCTTTTTTTATAGACACCGAGGATGTTGAAGACCGTGCAAAGTGGAGTAGTTTAAGTTTAAGTAGGCCGAGATAAATGCCAAGTAGAAGGAAGGATAATAGTTATCACTCTGAGTTACTCTGAATATCTTCTACGTGATACCACAACTGTCATTGAAAAATTTACAAATCTCATATTCACTCAAATTTGCACTGATCTTAATTCCTACGCATACATTAACTAGATAGAACCTATTGCTGGTCAGTTTACCTAAAGTTAGTTTAAATTGGAATTAGGATCGTTTGAAATATTTATTTGAAAACGGTAATTATGGTTTTTTGGATTTGAGTCCATAAGTATCTAATTAATGTGTATTGACCTTTCTATACTGCTAGTGATAGAATTTTTAGCCTTACGTTTTTCTTCAAAGGCTTACATTAAAAAAGTCATAATTAATTAATCATATTCGCATAAGCAACGCTAGCTATAATCACTTCGCTACTAAAATACCGTTATATGTTAGAGATTCTTTAAAAAGTTGGAATACCCGGCCGATTCGGGCGTAGGAGGAGTCGACACTGTGGATGATATCCTGTTGGACGTATTTGATCTCTGAAATTATATTGAAAAAAAAATAAAATAAAACGAGGACTACACGTCTCACTCTTTTTTGCTCAAAGCTTGAAGCTTAAAAACGACTACTATTAATATTCTATACTTTTATTTTTTTAGCTTCACGCTGTATCCCGTTTTTATAAAATTATTTATCAATATTTTCTGTAACATGATAATAATATAATTCGAATTCAGGATCTTACACAGCAGGGTAGGCAGAGGGAACCTAGTGTTAAGACACTCCGTTCCCCACGCTCCGCCCGATTCTGCAGGCATTGCGTGTTAATTGGCGGAACCTAAATATATTGAATAGATCCATTCCTGGAGTGGGGATCGAACCCACCATCAGTCGCGTTAACAGTTACATCTTGTGCCCTTACGCCACGGCTGGCCTCTATATATCTACTTTTAGGGTGCCTAATTTTATATAACTTCGTAGCAAATCTTTAAAATGTTGGATAATATGTTTGCTTAAAGATAAATAACACCATTAATCATCTTTAATTTACTTTCTGGTATATTAATTTTAACGTTTAAAAACTTTAATATATATTTATTCAAAAAAACATAAGTACGCTTTTAAAAGTTATCCTTTAAAAAAAACCATTAATTAAAACATTCACTACGCTTCAACTTATGATTTATACACCCATAAGTTTAAATTTCCTTCGTGGCATATAAATTTTCTCACAATATTTTTCTTACTCAGCCCCGAGATGAATAGCGAAAAAAACAAAAAGAATACGCATACATCTTTCTTTTTACAAGCAAGATAAACAAAAGTACTGTGAAATTATTCTTTTGTCCGTACAAAAACAACTTCACCACTAAATGGTACGTTTAAATACTCAACATAAAACAAAGTTTAAAATATTAAAGCCTCGCTCTTCTAATGAGATGGCTTGTTATGACCGCAATGAAATGTTAAAAAAACGTTTCGGATTAATTAATTCAATTTATTTCTCGATTTTCACTTGAAAATTTGACTGGCATTTAACAATTTGGCAGCTTTAAGCTTTTTCTCGCAAAGCACTTAAGTTAGTCAGAGAGAAATTAGTGTTAAGATACTCCGTTCTCTATTTTCCGCCCGAAATCGCTTTACTTCTAATATACTTTTTAATACTTAATTTTTATATTTTAAGAATGCTGTAAAATTATATATGAACAGCTATTAAATTTTTGGTTACCACTACTTAGTATATTTAATTAATTGCTATAATAAATGATGTGCTTGTATGGCTAATACATATTAATTTAAAAATATTAATAAATGAACAACTTTTTTTATTCAATATAAAGGTTAGTCATGGCGTAGGGGCACAAAAAGTGACTGTAAACACGACTGATTGTGGGTTCGACTCCCACTCGAGTATCGAGGCAAAGCACGTAATGAGACATTATTTTTTCCACAGCGCGCCAAGAACTTAAAGAATACAAGAAATAATTGGAGTTATAGAAAATAATTTAATGATTCCCTATCCTCTGCCAAAAGACAAGATATGTTGACTGGCAGAACGTAACGTCACGCTCTGTCTTACCAAAGCGGGGAAACGAAAGTAACTAAAATATATTCTTTACGTGAAATCGAACCCGCAACCATTGCATGTACAATCAGACTGTCATATTGCGTCACGATGACGTCAACACATATCTAAATAGTACTTATTGGAACTCCAAAATTAAAGTGGCTTAGCTTAAAAAATATCAGAATTCAGGCCAGTCGTCTCTTGTGGGCACAAAGTGTGACTGCAAACGCGATAAGTTATATGTTCAATTCCTAGGTAGGTAGGGTATAGGTTCAATTCCTGCTCGAGGAATTGAAATATTTAATATTTCCATTTTCTTCGCTCTGGTGTTGATTGATTAAGTGCGGTGTTAAGTTCCGCCATTTAAACTGGCGAAAATGGGTAACCGAGTGTCTTAACACTAGTTTCCCTCTGGCTACCATGCTGCGTGCGGGATACAGCGTGAAGCTAAAAAAATACATTTTGTTCTAAATTATCTATAAAATAGAATCTTTTTATGGTTGTTTTTAGCAGAACTAAAAAATATCGAATATTTAAAGTTAGGGCAGTTTAATTCTGAGGGTGTGACATATAATATATTATATACAATAATACCTGGCTGTTGGGATGGGATCGATGCTTGCTTATCCTCATAGGGGTCACGAGGTTGGATTGATATGGTTGCTGTTGTAAACAATATGATGATTGTTGTAATTAAACTTATTTGTAAATTAAAATAAAATAAAATATAAAAATATATAGCTTCACGCTTTTTCACGCATAATAAGAGAGAATCTAGTGTCAAATACCTCCGTTCCCTACCTTTAAATTATATGTCGAGTTATGTCGATGAATTAAAAATATAAAAAAATAAAAACCAGTGGCCCGTCGTGGCCCAGGGGCACAAGCATGTGACTGTAAACGACTGGTTGTGGGTTCGATTCCCACTCGAGGAGTGGAAATATTTAATATTTACATTTTCTTCGCTCTCGTGCTGAGGTAAAGCGCGGCGTTATATTCCGCTACTTAACACATAATGCCTCTGAATTCGGCGGAAAGTGGGGAACGGAGTGTCTTAACACTAGGTTCCCTCTGCCTTCACTTTTATGTGTGGGATATAGCGTGAAGCTAAAAAATAAAAAAAAAACAATGCTTAAGTTTAAAAGCTATACAATAAAATGATTTATTTAAATCCGAGCAGTAGCTCATAATATGTGTGCTTACAAATCTATCCAAAAGTGAATAAGTTAACGAACCAAAAATGTATATTTTCTGAAGCAGATGTTTTTAAATTTACATTTTATGTCTATTTGTGTTTTTTTTATTTTTTCATATAAGAAATAAAATGCAAGTCAATTTAATAACTGGCAATTTAACAAGCTTGGTGCGAAAGAAAATATTTTTTTGTTTTTTTTAATTATTGTATTATTGCTTGATTTGAACTTATTCGGCGCTCATACTTCTTTTTGCAATTTAATGTGATACTTTACATTAACACACGTATTCAAATATAAATTTTAATCAAATTGTTTATATAACCGAGTCAAAAGTTAAAAAGATATGGATGCTACATTAACACATTAAATTAAAGTTATCTTTTATGTTATAATGTTTACAAAACAAATCTCTTGATGATTGGGAATACCCTAAACCGAAAACAATTGTGTATCTATTTGTGAATAGTCAAATATTGCGGAAGTTTCCTTATTTATAGAAAGAGGTCATCAAAGTCAATAGGACAATGTTTGAATGTAGTTCAAATTGTAAAATAACCAATCACGGTAACGGGTTCGATTCCCAGTCGGTGGAGTGATCATAACTGAATTATTTTCATTTCTAGCTTCAGTGGACGAAAGTGCAGAAAGAAATGTCTTGATACTTGGATCTGTACTATGCGGGAAGAAGCGTGAAGCTATAGAAACAATGTCAAAATATACTACTTGCTCCTCACTTTGATGTCTAATATATTAAGTAAATCAAATAAATATCTATTTAACCACACATATTCTCACATGAAAATGAAATTAATGAGAACCTAGTATCAAAACAATCCGTTCTTCACTTTTGAACGAATTTGAAACATTTCTTGTTGATTGGCGTAATACTTTGACTTTGGTTGACTGTTCAATCTACTTTTTTTATTAGGTACACACTGTATTCCGCGTAAAGCAAGGCACGCAGAGTGAACCCAGTGTTAAGACACTTTGTTCCCCACTTTCTGCCGTATTTAAATGAAAATGGAATTGAAATTAATGAAAAAAGAAAATGAAAATATTAAATATTTCCACTCCTCGAAAGGGAATCGAACCCACAACCAGTCGCGTTAAGTCACACTATGTGCCCACAAGCCACGACTGGTCTCACTGTCCAATCTAAATAAATAAATTATCTATACCTAAAACCTATATTTTTATATAATAAAAGATACATAAAAACCGAAGTAGCATAAAACTAAGCTCACATTATACGGAGTGCTCTTAGCAGGCCGCTTATACGTGGGCGTAGTCTGAATGAAGCTGGGCGACAAATTGCTGCCGGGCGATATGGGCACGCTGAATGGCGACGTTTGTTCTATGGAAAAAAGTCATCTAAAAATATATGGGGATTTCTAAAAGATTAATAAATGTACGTTAGAATATATTCTGGTGTCGAAAATGGTGTTAGTTGAGGGGTAAAGTTTCTTTTTTGCTTTTTTTAAAAGGTTCTTAAAAGTTGTGTATCACTGATTTTGAAATGTGTCTTAATTTTATTTTTGTAGCTTCATATTTTTCCCCCTTAACAGGGTAATTGGAGAGAGCTAAATGTCAAGACATTGTTCTCTCCTTTTCGCCAAATAAAAGGCATTGCGTGCTTAGTGATGAATTTCAACGCCATACTTTGTTTGACCAAACAGGGAAAATGAAAATAATTCAAATATGTATATCCATTTTAGATAATCATTCCAGAGTAGAAATCGAGCTTTGAGCCCAATACAATGAGACAGAGCTAAGAGAGACAGGAGACGGACTGAACACAAATGAACCCCATATGGAATAATATTTAGTTTCATATTTTATTAACATATAACATAAATTTTTAGAATCCTGTTAGCATTTAACTGGCATTAAATCGATATAATTGAAAAAAAGTGAGTTTTCGCTAGTGTCAGGATGCTACGTTCTTTCTGTACGAATTCTAGACAGTGAACGTGACAAGGTTATTCACATAACATTTGAAATGTTAAAAGTAATTAAATTCTGTTTATTATACGATCACTCCCGCCTAGAAATGACTAGAAAAGAACCCACTACTAATTACATTTACAGTCCGACTCTATCCCACTGCGCCACGGATGGCATCAACGATATAAAAGGCTTTACGTGCCGTAACCACCGCTAACAGTGGCTAAGTGCGACTGTAAGTAGCTTAAACTAATCTCACTCCTTCTTTAATAAATCTTCTACTAAACTTATTAGGTAATATTAAATATAGACAAGAGAAAAACGACTACGCTTCCAATAAATTTCAAAGTAGATAGCTCCTAGTAAACTACTTAAGAACTTAACCAACCAGACTATTTCAGTGTATGTTTAAAGTGTATCGAAAGCAATTACAGTGATTATTGGTTATTGAACTAACTTGAACTATGACTGGTACAAAGTATTGATTCTTATACGATAATATCAAATTAAATAAAAACTGAAAACCTAATAGAAGTTTATTTTAATAAAATTTGCATATTTTTAATTAGAAATTGTCTGTAGGTAACATATTTGTAAGTCGCTATGTAAAAAACTATTCCGAAAACGTAGAAATGACCAAAGCTTTCGACCAATAAGTTTATGTATTATGTATGTTAAACATTGCTCTTGTATTTTAAAGACTTTCGCTATAGAGTATACCATAAGATTAATTTCATAAACTCCTAATATTTTCTCAGCTTACTTAACACGACGCAGTAAAAAATACACAAATATATACAAAAACCCAAATTTCAAGTACCTTCCAAAACACATTTAAATGTTAAAATATACAATTTATAAGGAATCTTCACTAAATAGCGTTGCATATTTAAGCGATAGCCGCTCCCGGTCTGAGTGTATGTACATTGCGTGAATAAAGATGAGGGAAAGATTACAGTACGATGCGAGACCATTTACTTAGAAAGTACTAACATTTTCGATAATTAATACATTTTATATGTTCACTGGCCCGATGAATACTTGTACAAGTGCAAAAGTAGAACTACGTAGGAGAGCGCTTAGAATGATTTTTTTTTACATAAAGGCAAACGAGAAGAAGGACCACCTGAGTAAGTGGTTACCTTCGTCTATGGACTTCTACAATGAAGTTGTGGATGCAGTGCCAGTCTTGAAGGTGAAAGAGAAAATGTGGGAGGAAGGATGAGGATGAGTGGGAATCAGAAAGCTGGCTTTCATGACCTGAACTAGATATGAAGTGGAATTTACATCAGACAAAGACATTCAATTTCCTATGAGTGTGAATAACACTTTAAAACGTTAAAAATACGTCCTCAGATGTTTGGTGGTTTATCTTTGACATGATAGTCGGAGCGAATCAGTCGGAGAACGAATCTCCTACCACCGAGTTACTAGGTTACCGGACTAATACGGGACGGGGATACCCAGCCGGGAAATTGTATTCTTAACGGGTTAAGCAACGGGGGGACCGTTGTAATTTGTATTGATTGCAGGAAGTAATTTAAATTTCAGCTTCAAGCAAAAGAAATTTTAATCATTTAAATAATAACAAAGTGACAACGGAGGGAATTCAAAAATCGTTCTCCTGTAAGCTTATATTTTTTCAATTGTAACTGTATTTCTTAGACCAGTCGATCTGTCTGATATGAAAACATAATGAGTCAGTTGATGCTAACATCATCACTTGGCTATATGAATGTGCAATTAAGCCTCTTGCCGATTTGATTTTTATAATAGTACCTACATTAATGAAATGCATGCAATGTTATATAATTCGTTTATAACTTTACAACAACACACGTTTTAGGCTTAAAAAAAGCTTAGAATTTTTTTTCAATACGTCGAATATGTTCTTGAAGTATTGATTGAAATAATCGGATAAAGTGACTCTTATTTACAAAGTATTTTATAATATTAGACTTAATCTTTTCCGCCTCAGCCTCACGTTTCAGCCTCCTCCTTTTCCACGTAACAGCTAGACAAGTAGACATAGATAATGTCAAGACACTGCGTTTTCCACTTTCCACCCAAATTCGAGACATTGCATTTTGAGAGAGGCTGACCTGAACCCTACCACGACTAAAATCTAGCACTGTATCGGAGTGCCCTGGTTCTTAACTTTAAAAATTCATAAATCATGATTCTAAAAAATACAAAGAAACGCCAGGAAATGATTCGTTTAGCTTTAAAAGGTATGCTTATAGAGTATTCAGAATATTACCGACTTTTATATGCCTTACTTTAGAGGGAAATTCTTTAGTGATTTCGACAAGTCACTAGTGGGTGTACGATAAATCATCAACAAAAGAATTCCTGAATAGACCGCTAGCACGGTAATTTTATATGAAAGTCATATTTCATGCCCTTTATCATAATTTTGGTTAAATTATTGCAAGAAATTTACTTTTAGTTATACATTTTTACAGGAATTATAACTAAGTTAGCTTTGATCTATTGAAGTTATAAAGAATATGTTATGATAGTTAGATTTTGGCCTCTATGGGCGAAAACCAAAATACTTTTTATGTAGTATATATCGTAATAAGCAATTGAAATATAAGATCAATTAAGATATTGCGTGTTTGATTAATGGAACTAAACCATGCGCTTTCTTTTGTTATTAGAAGGAAGCAGTGAAAATAATTTAAGTAATCATTCCCCAAGATGAAATCGAACCTACAACCAATCGTGTTTATAATCAGACCAATCTAACTGCGCCATGCTGACCACTAAAAAACACACGAACATTGAAACCCACGAACTTTGCATGTACAAGATATCCTGAAGTAAAACTATGGAATGTAATTACTTTGCTAATTTAGCATTAAAACAGATATTATAATTTTCTCTTGTATATCACGAAAATATTCTGTGGTTCCCCTATTGTAAGATAATATTAGTGATAACAACGTAACATAATTAGAATGCTTATGCAGACAATTTATAAGCTCTTTACCCTTTACTGCCGTAGGGGAATAACTATAACCGAATATGCCTAATTTAATATCAAAGCTACTTAAAGTTAAATAAAAATTTAAATTTAATGAATAATTACGTAAAATTATTGTGCCATTGGATGAGACATTGTCTGATTAGTAGTAAATGCAAATGTTTGTAGATTCGTTTCCCACTCGGGGAAAGAATTATATACTGTTATCAACTATCTACTCTGGTACCTAAAGCAAAACGCCAATTAACGTGCAATAAAAAAAAAATAAAAAAAATATGTATTTTTTTAAATACGATCACCACATTGATGACAGTGGACGAGACGAAAATACGCAAAATCCGTAACGTTTGGGGCTCCATTCGCTTTGACTAACCCGCTAGGAATAAAGCTAAAAAAGTATTATTCCGATTCTAAAAAAATCCGGCAGTATGTTACACATGAAAAAAACTTACTCGACTGTCCATTTAGCTGTGCTTCTAAATTTTTAACAATTTTCTGATATTCCTTTAGCTGTTTGTGTTGTTTTTGGCATATTTCCGTCATACGTTTCAATTCATTTCTGGCTGTATAAAATTTCTTTGCCTGCAAAATATTGTTGTATAATAACTTACTAGCCATAACAAATATTGTTGCCATCGTGGTGCAGTGTCAGTGACGTCTGACTGTATTTGCGAAGGTTTGGATTCGATTTTCACTTAAGAATATGGTTATAGGTTGCAGGGGCCAGTCGTGGCGCAGTGGGATGACCGTGAGACTGTAAACGACTGGTTGTGGGTTCGATTCCCACTCGAAGATTGGAAATATTTAATATTTCCATTTCCTTCACTCTGGTATCAGAGGCAAAAGCGCGTCGTTAAGTCCCGCCACTTAACACGCAATGCCTCCGAATTTGGCGGAAAGTGGGGGACGTAGTGTTTTCACACTAGGTTCCCTCTGCCTACGCTGCTGTGTGCGGGATAGAGCGTGAAGCTAAAAAAAAAAGAAGAATATGGTTATATTTAAATTATTTTCAGTTTTCCACTCTAGTCACAAGACGTTAAAGTGCGTCACTCCATATGTACTTTCCCATATTCGGAGGGAAAGATCAGAACGAAATGTGTTGGACACTAACTCTCTGCCTACACTGATACAGCAGGGATAAAGGTGAAGCTGAAAACGAAAGGAGAATTATGTACAAATTTTATTCAGGTCTTCTGGTGTATCGACAAGCTCTTCTATATTATATTCTAAAATTATATTTCTTAAAAAGGACGTAAAATACAATAACAAATTACTTTTCCCTTTCGACTTAAAACGACGTAATGTAAGTGCGATGGTCGTGGATTCGATTTTCATTGAGGAACTAATTGTATTGTTATTTCCACGCTCTAGCAAGATAAGGCACAGCGTTAAGTTACGCCACCCGCTACGCAATTTACCTAAATTTGAACGGAAAGCGGCTACCGAGACATAGAGTGAAGCTTAGCAAAGTTGTTATATTTTTTTTTATTTACTGCTAAATGTACACGTATTTTAAAATAAATTCGGTAAGTTTCCAACGAATTCATAATATTCGAGAATTCCTTAAAGCTTTTACGACTTGATAAAACCATCTAAATTAGAACGTATTTAGGCCAGCTATTAAAATATTACTTTACTTGACTGCCTCGCGAAATACGACACAAATAATTACTCATACCGTTCTAGCAGAAATATCGTGAAATATTATTACCCACGACGCGACGTTTAACTCTGAGCAAATTGCGCAAAACATTTTCTTTTGGCAGTAAGGAATTTAATAAGGTCGGGCATTAGAAAAGAGCCCAAAAGATTAAAGGCGGAGTGTTAATTAGCAGAAGTTAATTAAGCTGTGGAGGCTACCTGCATAAAATTTTGCTGACTTTATCACGCTCGGTATGACAATTTAAATTCAGGTAATTTAAATATTTATTATATTATAAGTTAAATATCTTTGCGCTAGCACTCCCAAAGGATTAATCGTAAAAGGGGTTCTATTTCTTTTTTTATGGATAGCTAGGTAGACATAATGACCTAAATATTTACATATTCCTTAATAATATAGCAGCTTCGCGGTTTTTCCCGCATAGCAAGAAAAAGAAAGAAAATGTAGATTAAGAAACTCCATTCTCCATTTCCCGCCTCTTCCGAGACATTGCGTATTTAGTGGCGGAACTTAACGCTGTGCTTTGTCATATCACTAGTATAGAAATGAAAATTATTTAAATATAATCATTCATTACAGAGTGGAATCAAACTCACAACCATCGCATTTACACTCGCACTTTCACATTTCACCACGGTGGCCTCAATAACAATATAGCAAGTAGTGGTGATAGCATAATCTTGAACACTAAATCATTTTATATTAGAAAATTTAAGAATTATGTCATACCATTTTGTTAATAAATTTAACAGAGAATATACCTTACTATTTTCAAAGCAATTTATTAAATCGATAAAATTTTCGCGTTGTAGAGTAAAAAGAAAAATGAAGCATTTTTTTATATTACTTGGATAAACATATAGTAACTACGTGAGGCATTGATTAAGCCCACAGTTATAATTACGATCATTATTATAACCACCAAATCCTCCTCTTAAAAACTTTTTTGTATGATTATTTTTAGCTAACTAGTGCATAGATGTAAAATATAATTAATAATTGAACATATACAACAAAAATCCTTGAATTTCCTGCCTTCCTACAACTCAATTGATTCTTGTTGTTAGTTAAACGGATAAATTGACTAAATGTCAATGTCTAGCTAAATTAAGGATGTAATTAATTGATAGAGCTAACAATTACGAGTTAAATGTTAGAAACCTAAAAGTCCCGTTGGGATATTTAAGTAATTGTCAGAGATAAGTGAAGACGTTGTTTGCCGTTTTAATTTTGTTATTTCATTGAGTCAGTTTATTATATTCATTTCTATGTTAGTGTGAAATAAGATACATAGCACTCGTGCCAAACGATTGTTGGTAGAATAATCTTTGGGTAGTTGAAATTTGTAAAAATATCTCTACAGAGATGCTAACCAAAAAAATAAGTTGTAATAAAGTGTATAAGAATTTCGACGCAGCTAGTAGTAGAATGGATAGCTTAGCGGTCAGAGCGCCTGGACGGTAATCAGAAGAAGAGGGTTCGAATCCTGCTGCGTTCAAATTTTTATACGTTTTCTAAATGTCGTTTTCAATGTCTGCCATTGTATAGCCGCATAGCATAGTAGACATAGAACACCCATTGTCATGACACTTTGTTCTCCGCTTTCCTCGTAAACTTGAGACATGACGTGCGAAGAAATTCAAATAATTTAAATATAATCCCTAGAGTCGATTCTACAACCGTTGCGTTTGTACTGAAAACGCTGTTCCACTACGCCACGATAGCTTGTTGTATTATTTTTATAGTTATTAGTATCGTTATCATGACACTTCTTTATAATTAATGAGACAAAAATAATGTATATTTACAATAAATAATACTTAGCAAATTATATAAAAGCTCTTATGCTGTTAAAATTAATAACGTAAATGATTTTACCGACTGCAATAAGTAAGATAGTAATCTTCTTCTATGCTGTCTCTGAAATTGTAAAACTTCGCAGCTCTTTTTAATTAATTCTTCAGGATCTGTAAAATAATCTTGAATTTCTTGGTTCATCTGCAAAACAAAAGAAGTTTTATATTCTTATAACTTAATTAAAAGTGACTTTAAAGTAATACTTACGTCTGGAACGAGTTTCATAATGGAACATGGTGCACGGCAAACCAAGCAAGTCCCTTCTTTAACACCTTAAGAATTCAACATTATATAATCATTTTATTTATAACTTATAAGGAATGAAATTATGAACACAATAGGTTAAACAAAACACACCATTGTTAAGGCAATTGTTACAAAACATATGACCGCAAGACGTCAAATGTAATGTTATTCCCGGTTCCAATTGAATATAACAATTATTACAATGAATCCAATCCATTTTTAAGGTTTATAATATGTTTTAATTAATGATAAGAGATAAAATGGTTTTTGAAAATAGCACATTATCCGTTTATTTTGTACATTGACAGATGTCCGCCATTTTGAAATTTTTAGGTTCTTTATAATGTATGCTTTGTTTCTTAGAATTAACATACATATATTACAGATTTAATCTACATCTCTATCCATTTTTGACATCTATCTGTTTTTTATTAAATATTCTTCAATTTTTTAAGTAGATCATCTTTGGTTTTTTACTTCTGACACTAAAAAAATCTTTCGTCACATTAATAATCTAAAAAAAGAAATTTTGTTTTTTACTTTAAGAAATATTAGTCACTTTGATAATAATATTTTTTGATGACATTGTAGATGGTTAAAAAAGGTGCTAATTTTGTTTGATTATAATATTACAGTCAACAAAATTTAAATAAACATATTATTATATTATCAGGTCGCTTTCATTGTAAAGTTCAGAATTAAAAAAAAACAGATTTTTTATCTCTTTATATTAGGTATTTTAACATATAAGTGTCTGAATCAACACTCAATAAATGTTTATATTAAAACAATCACAGTAAGATAGCACAAGCACGTGAATATATAAAAGAAGCTGTGTACTCTACGTCCAGTCGTGTTTACATTCGCGCATGGTCGCCCGCCTGACCATGACTTTGAAATACATAATAGTTTTGATAGCTTTGATCAGTGCAAATGTCAACTGTAAATCATCATGTAGGTTTTTTAATAAAATTTTTGTGAATATTTATTTCTCAATTTTATAAATATTAATTATTATTTTCTGTTAATAAAATGTGGCTGTATGATGTTTAAACGTTGTGTAAAATATATAAAAATATAAACATGACAAAAATAAGATGGCGCTTTTTAGTGTCATGTGATTTAATTGTGTTAATTAGTAAAACAAAATATAATCAAAACGTTCCATAAAATATTATTACGTTTAATTTTGCAAATTAAATTGTAAATTGACCGCTTTTAGACAAAATATGCGTGCCCGCACCATATTTGAAGGCCTGCGAGGTGATGCTTGAAGTACCTACAAAGAGCAAGGCTGTTTTGGAATGTATTCCTGCCAGGGATAGGTAAGAAAATATTCCAATTACATTACAATTACGTGTAAATACGCAACTTAAAATTAATTTAAATTTATTTAGACGAAAATCATTTTCAATCCTTTTGTAATTAAAACACAAAACATTTTTTTTTAATATTGACAAAAATCAGAAGCAATTTAACTCGAGAAAGAAAGGGGTGAAAATGTAAAATAAAAAATTCAGAAAACAAGGAAAGCTATTTAACAACGTAGAAAAGACGAAGTTAGTCGGTAAACGCAATTTATCATTGTGACATTTATTGGGTGCCCACTAATTGTATTACCTTCAAGATTTGACGCACTTTATTCCTCACCATCCATTAGTCATGTCCCAACGTCGTTAATCGAGTTTAGTGTCTGGGAAGGTTTTAATGTATACAATTATAGCTATACACTTTTACTTTGTACTATTTTTTTTATATGTATATAACTGTGTTACTTATTTAAAAATATTTAATTTTAAAAGGCATTTTCTAAGATAATTTACACTACTTAATTTGAGTATTTATGAAATAAAAAAAAAAAATAGTTTTTGGTATAATAAAAAAATGTAGATATAGTAGATACGTAGTTAGTTGGCGACAGCGACTAATCACTTAATATTATAAATAAAAATTTTACATTGGCCATCATACATCAAGCCCTGATACGTGTACATCGGTATAGCGTGATATAAGTAATAATTATTTCCAATGATTATTTTATTTTGCTTATAATATAACCTACTAAGCGTTCTTAGTACTTCGAAGTATAACCTACTAAGCCATTACTTTGAATATTAAAACGAACCTAATATAAAAATATAAAAAACCAAATCCAATTTTTAATTTTGAAGAAAAATTTAACGTAACGAGAAACTACACTCGCGTCGTCGCGGCCAATCTAGTAAGCCATTTTTATTCTACCTATAAGCCTACGTGCTTTGAATTTCAGTGTATAACACGTAAAAGTCATATCTCTATAACAAAGCCTTTATTTATAGGGCAATAAGAGCCAAAACGTTCATCATTCATAGTCATACATAAAACATGCGTATATTCTGCAATCACGGCGGGAAATAAATCTCACTTTATCTCAGAATCTGTCCTGAGAGGTTTCCGAATGTCCTAATCAATTGTATGGGAAAATTGAATCGTATAAACAAACAAATATCAATGTATCTTGATTTCGTATATTCCATTATGGCCCGAACAGAGGAAATGGACTTAGATTTTAAAAAAAAAAAATATACGTATACATAATTTTATATGTGTACATATGAAATTTTTATTTTTATTATGTCAGTCAGCAACACTTACGCTTTTCGCTATATTAGAGTAGTTAATGAGAATCTTGCATTAAGACATCCTATTCCCCAATTTCTGCCAGAAGTAGTTTGAATGGAGGAGATCAGCGCTGCGTTTTACCTTATTCACTAAACAAAGAAATGATAATAATTAAAATATGGTCAATACTCCGAAATCGAACCCACAACAAATCGCCATTACAGTTAGACGCCGCTTAAATCAAACTAAAATAAAAGTCTTATTTTTTAATATTTCTATCTCCTCATACTTTTTTTTAACCTTTATATATAGTAAGAAATACCATTTGCGTTATATTAAACGCAAAATCTAAAGTCATTTATCTAACAAGTGGAGGCAAATGCAGAGGCACTCTTGGGAGGCAGATTAGGCGTCCAATTTCATAAAGCCTTGAATCAATTTGATGTTTTTTTTTTTTTTTTTTTTTTTTTTTTTCTTTGTTTTTTTTTAGTCACCACAGACTCGAGGTCCGTGTACTTTACTGCTTTTGTTACTTATTCTGTTTGTGATTTTGTTTTGCATTTAATTTAGCGAGTGAGTACACTCGGTCACACGTTTCTTAATTTATTTGTATTTCTTAATTTATTTGTTATGTAATAGAGAGACTGTAGCAGTCCCTCTAAGAGTCAGGTCCGGTGATTGTTGGGTCGTTATCTTCCTCTCAGCCTGTGCAGATAGCGCCAGAGTATAGATCCTTCTTATTTTTCATGGCTTCTGTGTCTCTATGAGAGATCGACATTTTGAGGTTATACCCCACTTTGTCAATCAAGGAAGATTCCCTTGCCCGACGGATGAATCTGCCGATGGCGTCTTCTTCGGCGTCGGTGTAGTACATACATTCGACGGTGTGCCTGGTGATTGCGACAATAGCGTGTGATACGCTATCGTGAATGGCACTCTTGGTAGACTTTGTCTGAATGATGACTACAGACTCGTAAGTTAGTCCCTGGGACTCGTTGATTGTAAGGATGCGCGAGTTTTCTCCCCTTCCGTACCCTCTGCGTGTGAGGTCCGCCTTCTCCGCCTGCGTGTGGACCAGGTACAGTGTATTTGGGGAGTCTGTTGCGATGAGCGCGCCCGTGTATCTCGATTTTCCCAGGGAGCGAGTTCTCGTTTGGGCTGAGAATATTCCGTGGTAAGCCTCGTTTAGAGCATATGTCACGTCTTGTGGACACCTGTATGATTTTGTTAGCTCTTGGTTGATGCTCGCCACGAGGCTCGGACTGACATAATGCATTTGGAAGAGGTTATGCCGATCAATGAATGGCAGTTGGTTGACATCTCCGACTAGTGTAAGTATTTTGGCCTTTGATAGGATGGTCGCCATTACGATCGCTCCAAAATGGTTCATTAGGGCCTCGTCCACGATTAGTCTTTTGGGACTTTCTGAGACACCATTCACCAGAATTGAGGCGATCGTACGAACTCTGGCTTTGGAGTCCCTTGTGCAACTAAAGGTGATCCTACTCCTGAGATCCTCCGCCGCTTCAGTAGTAGTAGTTGCTATAAGATCACTGTTAGGGACAAAGTTGTTTACAACCCAGGTGGACTTTCCGCATCCAGGAACGCCATTGACCCAATGTATTTCCGGTGCCTCCCAATGCTCCCAGGTGGTATACTCTTGAATGTTGCGCGCCATACTAAGGATTCTATGTTCCAGCGCGATTTCCGTGCATCGGGCTACGACTACAATTGGGTCATCCGGGGATGTTGTGTACCTGGGCGGGCCATTTTGTCGTTGTATCGTGTCGTCTTTATACACGTAGCCGTGTTTTCTGCTGTAGGCCGCCATGTGTGGGGATTTGGGTGGATTTCCCCGTAGATATTCTAGCTTGTTGTTGTCGTAAATGGCTGCCTTCTCTTCTTCGAGTAATACGTTAAGTAGACCCTCGTTGTCAAGTTCGAAGGTCCTTATGATCTTATTGCAGACCGCGTGGTTAACTTTAATAGTTTCGTTTACAATAGCCGTGTATTCGAGGAAGGCGTTGTGCATGTGCTGCGTGACTTCACTTGCCGGGGGCAGGTCGGGTGTTGTGACCAGTCCCTTGTCGGCTCTAGTGATTCTATCCTTCCTCATCAGCTTTTGCAAAGGTTTTAGTAGGGTCGGTGGTAACTTCAGAGTCTTCCTTTGCTTCTGTGATTTATTTGAGCTCTTTTGGTGTTCTACTTGCATAGCCAGGCGCTCTTCGAGGCGCTTCGCGCCACTCAACATCGTCGAGCCCGGTTTTCCGCATTCTTGTTTTCTTTCTCTTAAGAAAGCCAGGTCTTGGCCCCTGTCCTCATATACAACCACATTGTGTTTGTTTGAGGTAGGGATGAATCCCAGCAGGTCAATAATTGTTCCCTTATCAGATCCCGCTCTCATGGCGTCAATACTTATTATTATTGGCGCTGCTTCCGCCTCTTTTGTTTTCGCGGTGCACAGATGATCAAGCACCCTGCTTACCTTCGTAAACGGAGATACTCCATCTCGCCCGTCGAATAGAGCGATGGTCTTGTTTTTAATTCGCACTATACGACACTCCCAATCTCCTAAACTGATGGTGGGCATGCTATCATAGTCTGCCCTTCTCATGGTGGCCTTATTGGTACTGCCTTTTGTTAGGACAATTTGATGTTGAACACGTTCAATCCCCAATTTATCTAAATTGGATAAGATATTATGAACTATATGACTTCCTCCTCTGACAGTCTTGTTTAGGGTGAACATATATTTTTATCTTTATAGAGAATATGCTATTAAGCTTTTTACTGAATTTAGGTTGCGTAACTCAACACCGTACTATATTAGATTTAGTAAAAAAAAATGTTAAATTTTATCTTCCTCCCAAACTAAGTAAACAATCAATGATTTTAATTTAAGAATATTTTTTCCAAACTAAATTTCATTTCAAACAGAATTTCATATATATTGTAACTAAAAGTAACTTCATTTAAATGTAAGCTTTAAATAGGCTAATGTCTCTTATTGTTGTAATTTGCTTACTGCTTAGATGTAGTAGCAAACGATGTTGTGAGTTCCACCTATACAAATGTTTACATTTTCCACGCGGATATTTGCGTCTGTGAGTAGATTTCGTATTTGAGGAGCGCCTTTTGTCCTCCAGTTGTTTGCCTGGGAAGATAAACTTTGTTAAAAATATAAAGAGTGAAATTTTTTGAAGGAAAAAACTCTCTATAGAATGAAGTTGTACTTGTAAATGTAGTAAGTATTATGGAGTAGTATTATATGGTAGTAATATAATTAAAAAAGCCTCGTATTTCTAAAGGCGGCTTTTAAGCTTATATGTGTTTACAGGTTCGATCTTCACTTAAAAGGTGTTTTTTTTTTCAGCTTCACACTTTTTCCCTTATATCAGAGCTTAATGCCAAAGAACTTCAACATGAACATTCTCCAGTAGAGCGGCGATATGAAAATAATTAAATTATGGTCATTACACCAGTGGGAATCGAACACACGACGAATTATAACTAAAGGCAAAATCTTTTCCACTACGCCACAATGGGCTTATAGAGATGTTTATGGTTTCCGTTTTATTAGTGAAATGGAACTATAGAATATAGAGTTATAGATCTAAACACTTTTACTATTCTAATCGTACACCCAAATAATACGGAAAATGCATAATTTAAATTATTATTTTCCTTTTTCTACAGAATGGAATGTCTGTCATACGTGCAGCAAAGACAGGCGGACTTTGTTCCAGTTGACCCCGAAGACATGTATGTGGCTTCCAAAATACCTAACCAAGATTTCGTTGTGTTCCAAGAGTACAGGACTGATGATGAGCCTGATGGTAAGTTTATGTTTTGATTCGATTCAAAAAATCGTAAATATGTTAAAAAATAAAATGTAGATGTAGCTTTAACACCAGCAAGAATATAGGTGTCGATACACTCGTCCCCCTATACTGCTTGCAGGTATAAGACATTGTGTGTTGGTAGAACTCCAGGTCTTAATCAAATCTCATACTTTTAAATATAGCTTGTTTTATAGAATTCCAAATAAGTTTGTTATTGAAAAGTACATATCTAACACTAACTTTCTCTATTTCATAACCATCCATTTTATTACCAATTTTATTACCCTATTAACTTAGAAAACACAAATTTAATCAATGAACCACTATCGCATAGAATAATAATTACGTTTGATAACTCCCAACATAAGAAAAACAAGCTGTAATCCATATAACCCGTACATTGACCGTACCGAGTTTCGTAACTAACCAAACATGCTGAGAAACTTAGATAGGCGAATTCATAGACAAGTGTGAAATAATATATTGAATAAGAGATATGAATATGTAGATGTAACGTGAGTTGAGACGAGGAACTCGTGGAAACTTGTTTGACTAATAGATTGGTATTAATTTAACATAATATAATGCCGCTTGTTACCTACTTGTTATTCCTACTGTGCACCAGACGCGCGTAGATAAGCGTTTTCGTAATGTAAGGTGTGTGAGATTTATTTATTTCCTTAGTATGTATTTTCTTATGTATATTAATTGTATAAAATATATAACATTAGTACGTTGATTAAATAAAGACTTAAAATGTGAAACTAATGTTATGAAAGTAGAAAAATTTTACTAGTAAAAGTTTTATCAAAATTGGCTGAGCATTTGCGATTACTTTAGCAAAACTAAGCTAGCTAAGCTTGACAAAAGCAGCATTACCCCTTTATAGAGACATTACGTGTCAAGTGGTCGGACTGAACATCGAGCTTTGCCTTTTGTTGTTTTCAGAGTAGTGAAATAAAAAAAAACAAATTTTAATCATTGCCACGCGAAGCAATATAACCGACAACCACTCACATGTACAGGCGCTTTGCCACTGTGCTATAATGGCTTCTAATAGAAAAACACCCATTTACGAATATATTTCAGCTACTAATATTTATTCGTACAACACTTTGATTAATAATCAAAATTTCAAAGTTAGAGACACTTCAATTTTGTATAGAAATATAAATTATTAAGGTTAATAAGATTCTTATCTAAGAGATTAATATTTCAAGTAGAAGTAGACGTAAATATAATTACATTTTGAAACTTTAATAAAACATAAGAAACGCTTTATAATAATAATAAGGTCGATTACGTCAACTTGTCTGTTAAGTTGTAAATGTCATCTACACTCCATAGCAGGGGTGAGCAACTTTCTTAGTACTATTAATATTTTGAAAGATTTTAATGTCTATAACCCATAAATCAAACTTGTTAGTAGAATAATAATGTAGAGATCTATACATATAATAAAAATGTTACTGATCGCTGTCTGTATATTGAAGATATTAGGAGCTCTTTTGAATGTAATAGAACCCAAAACAATGATTTTTAACTTTCTTTTCTGTTGGTCTGATTTAAATGTACTTTTAATTATAGTATTTTGATAATCTTCCGTAAACATTTAGTGTTAACTTTATTTCAATCAGTTTATAAATAAAAAAGATAACAATAATTTAAATTCGGTTTGACGAAATTCCTATAAAATAACTGTTTTATTAATTTGGCTGAAACATTAATTTACGTAGGCGAAACAAGCGGATCGCTAATATATAATATAATCAAAAGCCTAAATCAGCCACATAAAATTATTAAGCAGGCCGCAGGTTACGAACTCCTGCTCTACAGTCTTCAAATAATTTATTCTCTGATAAAGCTCCGAAAGCTTTTCTATTAAAGGTCAAGAGTGACGTTTAAAAGTTCTTTAAACAACTTTCGAAGGAAGGTAGATACGATTGCGTAATTTTAATAGGTGAAAGTAAATTTTGTCCAATTTCGTTCACGTATTCGTGAATATCGATTTTTTTATCAGACGTTGAAAGGAATGGCCCTTTTCGTTTTCATTGTAAATATATTTGTATAGAAAGTTTGTAATTAAATTGCTTGTCATGTCATTTTGAATTTTACTCTCACTAAATTGGCCAGAGAGGCCAACGTGGCACAGCAGGCATACGCTAATTTCTAAACGCGATTGGGGGTTCAATTTCTGCTTGGGGGAATAATTTTAAATGATTTTTTTTTCATTTATCTTGTAAGACAAAGTGAGCATTTTCTCGTTTCTAATTTGGAAGGAAAGTAGAGAATGAAATTGAAAGTAGAGTCTTGACACTAAGTTCCATCTATCTGGTAGATAGAGATAATATGAGAGATGCTACATGAGAAAAAATAAGTTTATATATAAACATAAAATATTTTTTCATAACCTAGATTTCATATAGCTGAACTGAATGAAACCAAATCAAAACGAATTTTAATACGCGCTCTAAATTAAATAAAACTAGAACGAATTCGTTTTTTAACAATACATGTTAGGATGATATGTAAAAAAAAGACTATTCTACATTTGTTATATAAATATTGACTGTATTTTTAAAACATTTTTGTTAACCTTTTTTTCTCTTTTTTAAATATTGCGAATATACTTTATTAATTGATAATATAAATAGTTGTTATTCATGACGATAACACTGAGAAATAGACTCTATTTATTAAAATTTAATTTATTTTCTAAATTTATAGAAAATTTTGTCTTATATACAGACAAAGAAACAATAGCCATATACACATAGGTACTATATACATCAAAAGCCAAGGCAGTCAAGGTAAGCGTTAGTTCCCAGGGAGAATCCTCTGTCCACCGTTTTTTCGACAATAAAAATAGGACTTTTAAAATAATCCCCTACATTTTGATTAATACGCGACTGCTGCATATTCGTAAATAGGTAAATTTTGACACAATCAGCTAATAAGTAAAGTGTTTTGAATACTTTAAGTTAAAATATAAAATTCACATAGAAGTATGGTTTATAGAATGGAAACAATACGCATTTTAAATGTATGCAAAGGCGGTGTTATTGTTTCAAGCCATCTCTTATATTGCAGGCTTCTCTCAACTAAGAGAATTGTGTGTTGACGGAACTTAACGCTGCGCTTTATCTCACCAAAGCGGAAAAACAACATAGTTTAAATAAATTCATTCTCCCGAGTTAAAATCGAATGCTTAACCAATTGCGTTTACATTCTCTTTCGCACTGCGCTACGGTATCCTCATAATATATTTATTTACGAAATACTAAAAACAAAAAAGTTAACACTTAATTTACACATACATATTTGGCGTAAATATATTTCAATTACTGGCTGTACAACTAGACGTGACATATGACTTTTAACCTTGAATGAATTCTGATTGGTATGCAAAATTTAAATGCAATTATTGTTTTTATTGACGTTCTATTTTCTTATAGCCATTTTGCATTTTTCTACATGTTTATATATTTGTCGCCTAGAAGGAAAATAATGGACGGATTACTGCATATATCATCTTGTTCATTATCATTATATTAAAATTCTTAAGATGTATTTTATTCATGTCTTGGAGATAAAATGTAACATGTACATAGTTTTACCACATCTGAATATATATTATGTGTATATTTATAGTGGCAGGAAAAGCGTCAAGATTATTTGTTTTTCCGTTTAGATTATAGCAGTCTAACCAAGGAGAACTTAGTGTCAAGGCAATCAGATTTCTCTTTTTCACCTGAATCCGATTTATCTTATTTAGATATAAATATACCCCCGAGTAGGAATCGAATCCACCCCGTTCCAATTCTGTTCACAGCTGTCCTACTGAAACTTTGTAAGCTATTTTATAATATTACAATAATAACTATTGTTTTATGGTGTTTTTTGTTACTATTATTTTCTATGAGTTTCTTCAAAGTAGATATACTGAATATACGTATAGTATACTTTTCAATTACTCAACACAAAACAAAACATGTCTTCCAGACTTTTTCCATTATGATTCGTTTCTTACCCTAAGAAGGTTAAACGGGCCGACATTTCTTGGCAAAGGATAGCTCCTTATCCTTAATTAGCATTTAACGAGAAGCCTTATCTACTTCCTTGTAGATTCGGTACTAACCTTAAATATTTAAGATTTTAGGATTTTGGCAAGTTAAGGCTTTTCCCCTATATAAGAGCAGCAAAATCAAGGAGAGCCTAGTGTCAGGACACTCAGTTATTATCCAATTTACTCCCAAAATTGCATATTGACTGGTGGAACTCAACTCTACTTTTTCTTAGGTGCCAGAGCGGAAATTGAAAATAATTGAAATGAATTTATTCCTACGAGTGAAATCATACATACGCCCAACCACCGCATTAACAGTCGGATGCTGTCTACTCCGCCGCCACGGCCTATTAAAACAGTCATTAATCTTAATAATTAAAAATTTATTTAAAATTAAAAATAATATTTCATTGTGAAATTAATTAAATTTATTGAATAAACACCAACCGGCCTCTTTATTGTGAGACCGTCATTTATTGCCTCGCTTGAGGACAAAGCCCGATGAAATTGTTTTATACTCGTGATAATTAACAAAAGCAGGACCATTGTGGCTTTTGCAAAAGTTATTGTCTAATTTTCTATTCAGCAACTGTCATATAAACGATTTTACCTGTTTTCATAGAATTCGTTGTGTGCCTCTTCGTGACAGATATAATTTTATAATGTTTTTTTTTAATTTTGTTTTCATATTTCCTAATAATATAATACTTTTCTACTGCTTCATGGTTTTTCCACATAGCAGTATAGGCAGAAAGAATCACTAAAGATGCTAAAGCAATTAGACATTTCGAATTTGAAACATTGTGTGTTGAGTGACGACAGTTAAAGCTGCTTTTTTCTTGCTACCCGAACAGAGAACGAAAATAATTTAAATAAATTTCTACTGAGGGAATCAAACCCACAATCATCAAATCACATTTACAGTCTCATACTATCAGACTAGACCAATCGGCGCCTCAATTATTTATATTTCAAAATATTTCAAAATAATTACTAGTATTGACCCATATAAGGGCCTGGATAAAGGATAGTTTTTTTATAGGGACGCTCCTAAGAGAGATAGAAAATGTCTTGAGTCTAAGAGAAAATCTTAACACTTCTTTTACAATTTTGCACTTATTTTTTAAAGTATTATATTTAGAACGATCAAATCCGACTCATAACTGTCTTACCAAACTAAGAGAAAAGAATATTTTGGAATATGATCGGTTCCCAATGTCTTCCTTTGCATTTTAATACACATCTCTATAATCTAATGCACAGTTTCTTATATTAGAGACAATATAATATATAGTGTTCAGACCTTCTCTTTATGTAGTAATTTTCAGGATTTAAGGAATTTTACGAGAAAATGTATGTATCCGTACCTAAGCTTTTAAGTCAATTTGTAACAAGTTGACGGCAACAAGGACGACTTCAAACAATGTAATGGTTTTACGTAAACTACTGAACACAAAGGCAATGTTGAAACAGTAATCTCGAGTAGATTTTGCCTTAAACTAAGAAATTTTTAGTTTATATTACGTTCAAAGTATAAATTAAATGTATTTTTTTTGTTTCCCCCTTTTTTTACACGTAGTCAGAATGTCAAAACACTCCTTTCTTTATTTTAAAGCTGACATCAATACATTGTATGTTGAGTGACGGAACTTAAAAGCAATCATTTTTCTGAGTGAGAATCGAACTCACGATCAATCACCTTTAGAGCCACTTGCTGCCTTAGACCATGATTGCTTCAACTACTAATTAAGGAATTAAATATTTTAAATATAATTATTTAAACTATTTCATTCTAGAAAACCAGACCCTTGAACACTTCAGTCCATGGCCACAACGTAAACTTGCCGTTTGCCTATTGAACGAAGCGAGCACACTTTAAATAATGTCTATGGAAACCTAAATTTTAAGTTTTTGAATTTTTTTTACAAGCCATCGGACCATCAGCTTAAATAAGCTCGTAAAATTTCCTAGTGATTGGTTCAGCCATTTTTAATTGATGCGCACACCAAGAATATAAAAAGTCTCTAGTAGAGCGCTACGCTCGCTTCGTCCAACAATGTATAAAACTGCGAAAACCAAATATCCCACTAATTGATAATTAAAATATGTTAAGAATAGTTAAAATAAATTGATTCCAAAAAAGATGTATTAAAAAATAAACATACTTCGTATTAAATTGTTTCATTTAATCACAACACATAAAGGCACATTTACATAAAAAATGTAGCCATTCTTGGTCTTATTGAAACGAAGTGACTGCTTCTGACTTATATTAAAAATATAAACTATTTTTTTTAAAATAGAGCTTAAAGAGAGTTTTCTCTAGATCGTTTAAATTTTCTTTCTACAATTAAGTAAACATGATGAGTACCAAGTCAAAAATTAATATTGACGTAAATTATTATGGCACATTGACAATGTTTGACTGTAAATGTGAAGGAAGTAAAACTACGTACTCGTGTGAAAGATTTTATTCGAACTATCATCACTTCACTCTGGTAGAGCCCGGTATTGAGTTTCTTCACTCAACACGCAATGTCACTAATTCGAAGGGAAAGCGCAAAGCAATTGTCTTAAGCCACTATCACTAGGTTCTATTTTCTTACACAATACTAAATTTTTTGTCTTTTTTTAGCGGAGTTCCGATACGAAGCTGTGATCGTCATTCACAAGGACCAAAACATTAACAACTTGGATCAATTGAAAGGTTTAAAATCGTGTCACACTGGAGTGAACAGGAATGTTGGATATAAGGTAGGATTTCAAATTTAAATGTTTTTATTTATTAATATCATCAGTAAATATAGAATAAAAAGTTAAGATAGTTATACATTTTAAATATTTGTTCACTCTTAACTTGTTCACACTACGTTCTCTAACTACCATGCAAAAGGTGAAAAGGTGTAAAGTTGATAACATTAAAAGGTTTTTAAAAAATATTTCATAAAAACTTATTAATAAAAAAAATATTTGATAAAAAGTCTTTACAAAAATTATTTAATTAAATTTAGATTATATAGTAAAATAAGACGAGCGCCTCAAATAAAACATGTACTAAAATATATAAAAGAGTAACTAACCTTTATAAGTGCTTTTAGAGAGACTCCTCGAGTCTCTTAAACTATACGAATAATACTAAATTTTATTCCTTTCCATCCACTTATCATCCTCTTCTGTCTTTACATAATAATTTTCAATTTTAAGTAGATATTACGAGTATATGCTTGGAACAAAACTTTATACCTACTTTTTATGAAAATTATGCGGTCGGAAAGGTATATAATTTGGCAAGTTAAGTTTATATGGAGAAAAAACGCTGAAAGAGAATATTTTTTTATTATAATACGTTAAATTAATAAAATAAATATTTCATATGGTAATGGACTTAAGAAATGGCATACATGTTTTGTTAAAAGTGACATTCACATTGCTTAGGCAACACATTGCTTAACAAGTCAAAGAGGTTTCTAGCTTCACGAGTTTTTCCCGCACACCAATATAATCAGAGAGAACCTAGTGTCAAGACACTCTGTCCCTTTTCCTCTAGAATAAAAACATTGGGTGTGAAGTGGCGGAACCTAACGCCGCACTTTTTCAATCATGCTTCTAATTTATTTAATTGAAATATATTAGAAGCCTGATAATATATTTAAATGAATAAGTGGCCAGTCGTAGCCCAGTGGCACAAGCATGTGACTGTAAACGACTGGTTGTGGGTTAAACGCCCACTCGAGGAGTGGTAATATTTAATATTTCCATTTTCTTCGCTCTGGTGCCGTGGTAAACGCGGCGTTAAGTTCTAACGGAGTGTCTTAACATTAGGTTCCCTCTGCCTACCCTGCTGTGTGCGGGATACAGCGTGAAGCTAAAAAAAAAATAAGAAACATTATACAAAACAACAGTTATAAAAATATAATCAAAGTTAGAACATCGGGACTCATAAAGCGTAACAACAATTTCAAATAACCCAAATATTAAATTTAGTTAACTTTCACGGGAGCCGTCCCAAAAGTGTTGTGGCCTCAAACTATTTCAATAACAACTTCGAAATACACTTCCGATACTTATTGCGAATTTTACATTACTTTTTAAGTGAATTTACGATGAAAGTTGTTTGTGTATATTGAATAACATTTATTTTATTATATTTAAGTGATGCGACAGCGTTTGACTTTATGGCGCAATGGTACTGGGTTCGATTCCGTCGGTGGAAAGTTGATATGAATTTTATTTTTTTTTTCATTAATTGGCTATGGTTACAAGACAAATGCGGTGTTGAATTCCTGAATGCGGTACTTAATATATAGTCTCTCAGAACGAGATGAAGAGCAGAAAGCAGAGTCTTAACATTAAGTTATCACTGCCCTTCTGCATAATAAGAAGTCATAAGCTGTTTTTTTTCACATTATTCGAAGTAATTCCATTAAAAGTACGTTTTTGTGATAAAGCGTTGTCAGAACTCTGAAACATTATTAAACTAGACGTAAAAAATTATACTTATTTTTAAGATACTCTGTTCTCCGTTTTCCACCTGGATACTAGACATTTTGTGTTAAGAACTAAGCGCCATGCGTTAAAATTTCAACCTGGTGGGATCGAGCATTCCATCGAGCAGGAATCGAACCCACAACTAATTGTGATTGTAGTAGACACTATAACATTACGTCACAATGGCTTTAACCATAAAATCGCTTCAAATCAATGCTTTTAAATTTCAAATTTACCACAATAGCGAGTTCAAAAACCCATATTTGCTTTAAACAATGAATTTGGAGTTCAAAACCTATATTACGTACATAGATCTCGATACGATATTCCGTTACTCTCATGCCAATTATCCACTCGAGCTACTACGAGCAACGAGCAATATCTATTCTAACATGTACACAACAAAGGCGAGACCAAAACGAATCAATTCTTTCCGAACAGCGCCCATTCTGTGGAGCATAATGCGTCTGGGTGCCCGTAGAAATTTAATAAAAATGTTATTCATTTCAGAAATAGTGACAAACAATTTTAATTTCGACAATACAAAGTAAAACATCTTTTTTAGTACCCAATATTTCGATTCGGCTTGTGATATAAAACGAAATGTCTTTTGTCTGAATTCTGAACTAGAAATGTATTTTATTGGTGGCATTTTACAATACAATGTACAATACAATGTTCTCGGATGATTTGCTTTAAACAATGTCACGAATGAAAATACCTACCTGCCAGCGATATTATTTTTGTTAGAATGTTTTGTTTAATTTAAATGCAAATGGACCTGTGGGACGCTGTCACAATAAAATCTAAATTGTATAATATTTTAATGAACGTTTTGTTTGTGTTGCTATTTTCATACATATTTCATATTATCGGTAAAAAATTCGGCCTAAATTCTGCCTTTTCGGTCGTACAAATAAAATTACACGTTGTCTTTGCACAGCCCAGCATCAAAAATATTTCAATATAAATTTTCCCCGAGTTTGACTTGAACCCACTATCACACTACAAACCTTAATCACCGCGTAAATTCAAATACTTACTTTTTCACAATGAAGACGTTAATTTCAATTTTTTTTTGATTTTATTAGTCATATTTTATTTGCAATACTCTAACTACACATCGTCATGTAATTATGTTCTCTTAGTTTTGAAAATATGCAAAAAAAAAGCTTGTAATATCATGTTATAAATTAATCATTCCACTCATGAATTTTATCGCATAGCAGGATAGTAGAGAGAATCTAGTGTCAGACACTCCGTTCTCCACTTTCCACCTGAGATCAAAATATCGTATATTAAATGGCGGAACTCAACACCGTCCTTGTCTTCTTTCCAGAACAGAAAAATGACAATAACAGAAAATATTATTATTATTATTATAGGTTTACGCTGTATCCTGCACACAGCAGGGTAACCTAGTGTTGAGACACTCCGTTCCCCACTTTCCACCGAATTCAGAGGCATTGTGTGTTAAGTGGCGGAACTTAACGCTTTTCCTCGACACCAGAGCGAAGAAAATGGAAATATAATTTCCACTCCTCGAGTGGGAATCGAACCCACAACCAGTAATTTACAGTCACACGCTTGTGCCACTGCGCCACGACTGGCCCCAATAACAGAATATAAATAACAAATATATATCAAATAACACACTTATTAAACTCTGATTAAATTCAGTATTATAAGCTATTAATGGGGAGCTCCAAGTCAAACGGAATTAAACTTCTAACCCGCATACTCAATCCCAAGTGTTTAAGTCAACACATGGCAAATGACATTTACTTTTAAGCCGCATATTACGTTAGAACGCTTTCATATTGAGGGGATATTTGAAGTCAAATAAATGGTAAATTCTATATTTTATGATGAATTCTGACGCGTTAAATATCTTTGTTTGAAAATTTAATAAATTACTTAATTAGAGGGCCCTTGTGGTTATAAAACGTAGGTATAGCATTATTATAAATTTTATTAAACAAACAAAAAGTGGGGAACAGAGTGTCTTGACGCTAGGTTCTCTCTGACTACCCTGTTATGCAAAACCTTAAAGCTAGAAAAACATAAACATAGGACACCTAAAATGACGCTAATTGAGCGGAATATATAGCACGAAGTCGAGTTACAACCTTCATTGTAAATTGATCTCAAAATAGAGTATAGTAATCTCATCTGATGAGTTTTGTACAAGTCAGTTACCATTATCTTAACTATTAAATTTGTGCTTTTAAACACTTTTAAAGTGTTATTCCACACTTAGGAAATTCATATTGTTATTGAAAATGAATATTGTTAAATTCTTTAAATGTCTTTTTTATTAAAATTGTGATTTTATATTTGAAAATTACAATTTTAGTAGAATTGCCTTGCGAACCGGTGGTATTTATGTTCATTCGACAATTCAAAAGTGCCCGGAAATGTCCATTTTACTAAAGGCATACATTTTTATAAGTGTTTAACATTTGCGAATAACCACTTAAAATATAAAATTAAAGTCGATCTCTTTTAATTAATTACGCTAAGAAACCGCTTAACAATGTTCACATAAAAATGAAAACTCATTTCAGTGTTACCGCATACTTGTTGCGTACGTTTACGAGAGCCTCATATTTTAAATGCCTGCAAGTCCACATATGCAAGCTACATTTGCTTTTAACCCACAGCGACCTACTTATATGTCTTTTTAGCTTTTAACTATATTAAAATAGAATAGGTCTGAAAGAAAGAGCATTTTCACACAAAACAGCTACTATCGAATTGCCTGTTTTAATAGTGGAAATCTGTGCTAATATCAATCATAAAAAATGTATAGAATAGAATATACTTTCTAAGTGTATTTTGCTTATTGTGTATTTTTATAGAATATCCATAAAATACACAATAAGCAAAATATACTTAGAAGTATAAAATGTATGTAGAGGCGGTTCTATTGCTTCAAGCAACCTCTTACTGACAATGTTTGGTGAAGAAAGGATATAATTATATTAAAATTATAATTATATTTATATTATTATAATTATACTAAAAAAGGGGAGAAATAGCATGTCAGTGTAGATATATACGATATTTATAACACACAAGAAATCGATAAATTAGTGGTCGAAATTTCTGTAGTTAATGTTACTTAAATTTCAACACAATAACGCAGCGGGATTCGAACCCGCATCTCTTGAAAACGTTCCAAATCGTCTTAGGCATTTTCTAAAAATGGTTTCGTAAAAACAAATTCGTAAGAGTTCGAGATTCGTTCATTTTTCTGTTCTCTTCTTCGATATAATATTCTTCCTATGTCCTAGAATAATATTAATCCGTATTCAGATTCAAAATGTTACATCCCTAACATTCCTTGTATAAACTACACGAACAAAATAATAAATAATACTTCGACTATAAAAATTGTATTTTTAAATAAGCATTCTCTCATAGTACAATAACAATTGCATAATATATTCCAGTATATTTCTATTATTTGTTTTGGTAACTGTGAATGGGCAAAACCAAATTTATAGCTGGTTCTGTTTGCTTTTATACGACTGCACATATGTTTGCATAAATTTAGTTATAAATTATAGAAGAAAATATTATTTAATAGCTAGTAGCAAATTTTTCTATAATAAAAAGTACATTTTTTGTTTATGTTGAAATAACTGCTCAATATGTGGAGTTGGATACATGAAAAGCTTCGCTATTCTCCGCATTTTGTCTATGAAAACGGAAGCTAACGCTGTGTTTTGTCTTTTTATTTATGTATGACCACATGAAGCCTGATATTAAATGTATTAATTATTGTGGTCTACGATGATTCACACTTGCCAAGAAAATACGAGTACCTATAAACTAAGGAAGAAAAATAAAATATATCAAATATAACATATATAATACCTTTGTATTTTTTTTTATCTTTGAAAAGAATTTGAACATCGTCTTTAGATATGCACATCTGGTTTAAAATGACGCTTATAGTAATTTTATAACCTAATGTAAAATGTTATGTTAAAAATCACCTATAAAATATAAATTGAAAGCAATTTGTGTTTTTCCAACAGATTCCCCTAACAATGCTGATGAAGCGTTCAGTGTTCCCGAAAATGACGGATCGCTCCATTTCTCCAAAGGAAAATGAACTACGAGCTCTCTCTACATTCTTCAAAAAGTCATGTATAGTTGGCAAATGGTCACCGGATCCAAAGACTAATTCTGTTTGGAGTAAGAATATTAATGTTTTCTATACTTTTAAGTAAAAAATAGCGTAACTATAAGTAAATAATGTGTAATTGAAAAAAACATTTTAAGAAAACTTAAAAAAAATTGAACGCAGCGGTTAGCAGCAAAGTTTATACCTCGCGCCTCTTAGTCAAAGAGCTTAGACGGGTTCGAACCCCGCTGCGTTCAGTTTTTTATACATTTTTTTAAAACGTATTTTTCAATTACACATTAGTTGCCTATTCATACCAAGAACTAATCACTTAATGTCACACTATAATAAAAGCTTTTGCGTAAAACTTGAGACCCTCATTACAGAGCTTAAATAACATTAAGTCCAAATATAAATTTTATTTGTGTTAACTCTTAGTGTTTACGATTCAATATCACAGACTTTAAAGCTTAAAGTCCGGGATATTACTATCAGAGATGTGTTTTGGAAACATTTACTCTTAAGAGCCCTTAGGCGGCTTAATATCCGTCTAAACTTCGAATATTGCTTTCAACGTACACTCAATGGTTCATATTATAACATTCAACGCTAAAACATCGGTTTTCAAATACATAAGTAAATAGATTGCTGTATGTTACTGCATATTTAAACATTTTCGCGTTTTAATACTTTTTGCTTCGGCATACACACTCGTAGGTAGGTACATACGTGCTGTGGTGAAATTGTTCGTGTTTTATTCAAATGTTACTAAAACTGGGCTTTATTTGAATTTATATGATGAATATTTTTTTTCGTGAAAGGGATCCGTCACAAAAACTTGGTGAAATGAAAAATGTATTCTTATTTGCATAGTATACTGATGTTTTATTTTGGGTTCGTCGGATTTTTTTTTAAATGTTACATATATTTGTAATCTTTTTAGTTAAATCGATTTATATATTTAAAATTTTTATAATCCGTTTTATTATTTACATGAATATATATTTATTTGTTAATATACTGTGTGTTCATACTAATATTATAAACGCAAAAGTCAGTCTATCTGTCTGTCGGTTACGCCTATCACGGCCAATCTACGGTTCGGCTTAAATGTAAATCGGAATGAAAATTATGAAGACCTAGGTCGAACATTGGCATTTTTTTTTCAAAATAACCCCATAAATGATTGAAAGAGAGGAAGAATATTAATATGAAAAGTTGTGTAGCTACGCAAGAGAAATCGCGGCAGTCACTAGTTGTTCCTAACTTCAAATAACTTTACTAAATTATTTTTCTTTCCAAAGCTTCGGAATGTTATAAAAAGTAACAGTTATAAGCCACCTGTTGCCCTCCTTAAGTTTTTCATATTTCTCGAGTAACTTAATCGGAAGCAGTAATTTCAAAGTTACATAACTGAGGAAAGTATTACGCAGAGTATTTGTAAAACAAATCGTTTTTGTTCTAGAAATGTTAGAGGGAATTGTAATTTATGATGTTTTCCGACTTCTGTGATGATTAACGCTGTTCATTTCCATAATTGTTTGGAGTATAATTACAGAAAATATTCCAGATTTCTAACAAAATTATAAAGTTTTGTGAATCTGAATATTTATTGCTTTCGTATAATAAATTTAAGTAACATAAACAGAGCAATATTGATCTTATCATTTTCTTCTGTATCTACATTTGGTCTATACTCTATAATGACACCACATTAAAACATCCAATTATTACATTTTATATGGAAAGGGAGCGCAGAAACGACACACAAACGAAACTACCAGTATTTTTTCGATATAGCAAAAGAACCTCTCAATTTAATAAATAGACTTATTCCAAGCAACGGATTTTAGGTCGCCTCGGGAGCCATTTGATTTTCCAACTCACATGTTTGCTAGATAGATATAATGGATATCTAGTAGTTTCTACCAGCTTTGCTAGAAACTAACAAAAAATTGAAAGCTTCGCTTTAAACTACCATAAATAGAAAGTGGGACGCAGCTTTTTTCAATATTAAAAAGGCAAAGTTTAAATAATGTTGTTCTGAATGAACATCGTTTTCTATACGATACTGTAAAACGACCCGCTAAAGTTATAAAAATAGGTCATATGATTCATTTTCAGATGGATCTATTAAAAACTTATTGTATTATTTGAAATATGGTTCTAAGTATATTATAAGTATTTAGTGTAAGGTTTTTTCTATATAACAAGCAAATAGTAACTATTCGAACATTAGATTATATTAGAACAGACAATTGGTTCACCTTTAGTTCCTGAAAAATAACTATCACTTTATCAATTATATACAATTTGAATGATCAATTGTGATAGTGTCATAGTGTGATATAGTAGCAAGATTTAAAACAACACTTAAATAACATAAAAACAAAAGATATACCAAAAAAAAATTCGTCATACAAAAAAGCCCATTTACCTAAATCACAAAATTATTTACTTACATTTGCAAAAAGCTTTTTTCTCTTATAAATCCGTCTTATGGACCTCTCTAATTACAGAGGGTCAGTATAGCCAATTATGTGCTTTGTGTGAGCATCCCGAAAAATGCGATTATCCTGATAACTTTAGTGGTTACGACGGCGCTCTGAGATGCTTAGCCCATAATGGCGGTGAAGTCGCCTTCACCAAAGTCATCTTTGTACGGAAATTCTTTGGGGTACGTATTTAATTTTGTATTATGTGAACATTGTATATTCCAATGATTCCACTTGTGGCACAGGGCCACAGAGTGTGACTGTAAACGCGACTGGTTGTGGGTTCGATCTCACTCGGAGAATGGAAATGTTTAATATTTCCGTTTTCTTTGCTCTGGTATCGAAATTCGATTTTCGCTCGATGTAATGGTTATGATTTAAATTATTTTTTCGTTTCTCTGGTGAACGAGACATATTGTGTCTATGGGTGTTTAGTACGCCACTCAACACGCAACGTGTTCAATTCAGGTGGAAAATGGAGTATTTTGACTCTAGGTTCTCTCTGATTACACTCTGCTATACAGAAAATAGCGAGAAACTGAAAAAATATTTCATTTAACTAAGTACCGTAAAATTAGGTCTCGTAATTTGTCGATTCATTCTTACGCTATTAATTTTCTTTATCTTACTAATCTATCTGTAATTTTTGGGTACTTACTTAATTAAAATTATGGTAATTTGTATACTTTCCTAGAAAATTAATTTGGAAAATTAATTCAAATGTTGATAATAATTTTCTTTTCAAAAATTAATTCAAATGTTAATAAATTGATTATTAGAAAACGAAAAAAGTGGACACAGCAGAATTCGAACCCTCTTGAAACCTGGTCAAGCGCTCTGACCACTAAACCATGTGTTCTAGATCCGTCTTTATCGAAATTCTAATACGCTTAATTTTTTAATAATTACAACTTGATGCTAACAACAAAAATACGTTCAATTTCTTTTCAGTTTCCTGAAAAAATGTTAAATTACTTTAAACCCTAAATAAATACTTATTATCGTTACTGTATACTTTCGATATTAGCATCTCTGTTCAGAGAATATACATAAAGCTTCCAAAAAAAATAATACGTGATAAGGCCGCCCTTACACCGATAATATGTGCAAATTTATATGTTCTTTTACTGATGTATGTTGGTGTAATAAGGTATTTAGTAAAATAATAATAATAAGAATTATTTCCTATAGTTAAAAATAATATTAAAATATATATAATAATTTTAGCTACCAGTAGGAACTATACCTGCTAGCCAATCATCAGAGAACCCTGATGACTTTGCATATCTATGTGTCGACGGGTCTAAAGTACCGGTTAGAGAAAAGGCTTGCTCGTGGGCGGCGCGGCCTTGGCAAGGGTTGTTGGGTCATAACGACGTGTTGGCCAAATTGTCGCCTTTGAAAGAGAAAATTAAGCAGTTGGCTGATGCGGGTAAGTATTTTTTTGCTTCACGCTGTATCCCGCACACAGCAGGGTAGGCAGAAGGAACCTGGTGTTAAGACAATCCGTTCCCCACGCACTGCCGAATTCTGAAGGCGTTGTGTGTTAAGTGACGGAGCTCGGCGTTGAGCTCTGACACTTAACACGCATATCTCTAGAATTCTGTGGAAAAGGAGGAACAACGGTCTTAACATTGGGTTCCCTTTACATATCTTGCTGTGTGCAGGATACAACGTGACACTAAAAAAAAAGGAAATATTATTATGTAATAAATTTCAGACAGCGTCTGACTGTAAATAATGGTTGTAGATTTGGTTTCGACTCAAGGCAAAGGTTGTATTTAAATTGTTTTCATTTCTCCGCTTATAAGATAAAGATGCGTAGAGCGTTGGCACTCAACGCAAAAATTCTCGATTATATGCAGTAAGCAGAGAATGGAATCTGATGATGCTAGGTTCTCTCTGACCACCCTGTTATGCGGAAAAAGCTTAAAGCTGCAAAAGAAATATTTGTGCTATTTTTCACGGCCAAAATTCGTAATCAGTTTTGTATTGAATGTTCCTATTTTTAAGAAAACAGACTAACTTCAATCTAATCCTAACTACTTTTTTTAGGTGCAAAGATAGCAAATGAACCAGATTGGTTCTCCAAAGTACTAGGACTTTCCCAGAAGATCCATCACGTGGCTGAGAATATTCCTATTAGACCAGTAGATTACTTGAGCAAAGCTAATTATACTGATGTTATTGAGAGAGGTCATGGTCCACCAGAGCCTGTTGTAAGGTAAGATATAAGAAACTATATTATATAGATATACTAGTTTTTGCTTGTGACTTCTTTCACTTAGAAATAAAGAATTTTTTGCTATTTTTTTAAGTTTATAGCAAAGAATGTGGGATTTTCATACAAACTTGCAAGAGACCTTAATTCGGCTCTGTCGCAAATTTTTACTGAGTATAAAAGTTTGCCCTGCCAGTTTTCATAGGTTTATGTATTTCAAATTCACGTCAAGCATTCGATTTTTCGTGATAGTTAGTTATATAGTGATTTAGTTAGTTAGTTATGTAGTTTGTGTACGTTTAGTGATATAGAAGATTAAAGACCGTTGTGCCGCAGTAGAAATACGTCTGACGGTAAATAGTTGTGGGTTTGATTCCAAATAGAAGGCATATTTGAGTTATTTTCAATTTCTCCTTTCTGTTACCTAATACAAGTGTGACTGTTAATGCAACTGGTTGTGGGTTCGATTCCCAATCTATGTATGGAAATATTTAATATTTCCATTTTCTTCGTTCTGTTGTCAAGGCAAAAAGCGGCGTTGAGTTCCGCCACTTAACATGCAATGCCTACAAAATTCTCTGAATACCCTGCTGTGTGCGGGATACAGCGTGAAGTTCCGTAGTTTCGGAGATTACCTACCTCAAACATACAGACTAATAAACACTTACCTCTTTACTCTTTATGATATTAGTGTACATTTCCCCTATAAAATAACTTTGAAACGTAAAGCTCTAAAGCATTTTGGATCGTAAATATTTTGAAGAACCACATCATACTATCCACAATATAAACTTGGCCACATTAAAGCTTATAAGCCAAAGCTTTAGCTGCTCTTTAACTCAAATACAAACTTTAACGTATTTGTTATTTATGAGAGTTATCTATTCGATTTCTACTGAAAGATTCGAAGATAATTTGAATATTATATATAATAGAGTAAGAGGGGAAATAAGTTCATCTATATTCTATATATATAATAAAAGAGTAGAAAAGTCAATTCTGTACATGAAAAATTTCAGAAAAATTTTAATTGGGTGCGTTAATATATCGATAACAGAGGCCAAAAATCCACTCAGTAGAATTTTTGTCTGTCTGTCTGTCTGTCTGTCTGTCTGTCTGTTAATTTGTTCGCCAATCACGCAAAAAGTACTGGATGGAAATGAATGAAATTTAGCATGGTGGTAGCTTATAGTCCAAAGGTACATATAGGATAGTTTTTATCCCGGTTTTCCATGTAGTTTTTTTGTAAAAAATAAAAAATCGATATATGTAAACCATTTGTATATCGGTATCTACCGGGTAGAAATTGATGAATTTTTATATGGTGTTAGCTTAAAGGGTAGAGCAACATATGGGATAGTTTTCATCCTAATATTCAACAAGTTTCTCGCAGAAAAATAAAATTAAAAAAAAACATTCAAATTACGTCGATAGTTCACAAGTGAAGCTAAATTTGTTTGAATATCACTAAATTAAATAATTATAAAATAAAATAAGCATAACATTAATTAAAGATACACTTGACCGGTCAATAAAATTTTATATAATCTATATGACAGCAGATGTTACTACGTTTTCTAGAACGGGTAGCGCCATTAGTTAACATTGTACTAGATATATCCGTACTCATTAATATTATTATTATAAAAATGCAAAAATCTGTATCTCTTCTATCTGTTATTTTTCCACGGGTAATCTACTGGCCCGATTAAGATGGAATTCGTAAAGAAGATTAAAGACTTAGGGTCAAACATAGGTTACTTTGTAAAAAATAAAACCCTATGAGTTTGTAACAGTGGATAAAACTTATGTATGTTTAGTATATAGTGAGAATAAAAGATCTGAACTCCTTGACTGAAATGAATGAATTTTCTCTGGAAAATAGTTAATGAGGCAGGGTCAAACATAGACTACCACCTTGCATAAAAAAAAACCAGTCCCAAAGAGGCAATAGAGGATGAAAGTGGTAGTTCACGTGGCGAAGCCGCGAGCGGGTCGCTAGTAAATAAATAAAAAATGTTTACTTTTTAAATATTTTTAGTTAGCATTCGCATATTTAGGAAATTGATAAACATTGAAAAACAATTGAAAATTCAAAACCAGATGCTAGAGCTAAATAAACTACAAAAAAGGAATATACAAAACTTTAAAAATGTTAAAAATATGTAGTAAAAAGCATTCTTTTTTACCAAAACGATTGTTCGTATAATAATCTCACAGCGTTGAACACCGCCACTTAACGTTAAGGGCGGAAAGTAAAGGACGAGACGTCTTAATACTAGGTTCTCTCTAACTCCCTTACTAAAGGAGGAAAATCGCGAAGCTACTTGTTATTAAACTATTTATTATAATTTACAAAATGTTAGCACTAATGTTTGTATATATGTATATATTTTTATTAAATAAATAGGTTATGTGTAACATCCAACGTGGCGCTAGCGAAGTGTCGCGCGATGTCGGTGTTCGCGTTCAGTCGCGACATCCGCCCGAAACTCGACTGCGTGCAGGAGGCTAATGAGGAAGCTTGCTTGAAGAGTGTAAGTATTTTAAACAATATTTGTATTATTTTATATTTATATAATGACGATAGAGTCCTAGGTTTAGCTCTGTGAAAAAATCTTTCTTAGATAATGTCTCTTAGTGATAATTCAGAGTTCTTAGACCACCTTAATATGGGTCTGTCGCATAATTCGTTGTATGCGAACGTCTGCTGACTATAAACTACTTATGGGTTAATTTTCATCTTTGTACTTCAAATTGTTTACAATATACCTATCGTAATCTTTCGCTATTATATAAATACATACAATAGCAGTAGTTATTACCTATATAAAAACACTAACCAGGGAGAAAGATTAGATTTCAATATTTTCATTTCCTCGCACTTGTAAAATAAAATCAACTAGAAATCTGTGAATATACCTACTTTCAACGTTGCTTTAGGTACCCTGTTCTGAATTGTCTGATCATTACCCAACTAGATATCATTACAAACTGTGGCCAGTCGTGGCCCAGTGGCACAAGCGTGTGACTGTAAACGACTGGTTGTGGATTCGATTCCCACTCGAGGAGTGGAAATATTTAATATTTTCATTTTCTTCGCTCTGGTACCGAGGTAAAACGCGGCGTTAAGTTCTGCCACTTAACACGCAATGCCTCCGAATTCGGCGGTGCGTGGGGAACGGAGTGTCTTAACACTAGGTTCCCTCTGCCTACCCTGCTGTGTGCGGGATATAGCGTGAAGCTACAAAAAAAATACCAAACTACAATATTATGTGACCATCATTCATCATTGTTGAAATTGGTAATAGCACTTAAATATTCCCTTTGTCTTTATCTTTTAACGAATGTTTAGCGGTCAAAGTTAATGAACGGTTTCCAAGAGCCGCGAATTTAAATCCCGCTTCGTTCAAACTTTAATACGTTTTCAAATTGTATTTTTCAATTTCCTATGTGAATACTTTAAAATATATATATATATATATATATATATATATATATATATATATATATATATGTATATATATATATATATAGATATATATATATATATATATATATATATATATATATATATATATATATATATATATATATATATATATATATATATATATATATATATATATATATAAGGGATCCAACCTTGCACTTTGTTTATTTCAATAAAACCCCTTTTACTCGAAAAATAAATGAAATATAAACATTCCCCTCGAGTAATATTTAAATTGCTGATAACACTGACAGGCAATTTCAATAAATTATTAATTAAGATAACGCCGTTATGGCGCAGTTGCGATATATTATTGTACGTAATGTTAACAGGTTCTAATCCATTAGAGGGAATGTTTTTTTGTCTCATTTATAATTCAAAATCAGTTTCACTCTTTTTCCCTCATAATTGTGGAGTCAGAGAAGACATAGTATCGAGACATTTTATTTATCGCTTTCTCCTACAAACTAAGACATTGTATGTTGAGTGGCGTAACCCCGGCATTGGGTTGCGTTTATATATAACTTAAATTAAGTTTTTTTTTAGCACACAGCAGGGTAGGTAGAGGAAACCTAGTGTTAAGACACTTCGTTCCCCACTTTCCGCCGAATTCGGAGGCGTTGTTAAGTGGCGGAACTTAACGCCGCGCTTTGCCTCTGATACCAGAGCGAAGAAAGTGAAAATATTAAATATTTCCACTCCTCGAGTGGGAATCGAACCCACAACCAGTCGTTTACAGTCACCCGTTCGTGCCACTGCGCCACGACTGGCTCCTAAGTTTATATGTAAGTTAATTCGGTATATTCTATTAATAAATATCTAATGAGTTCATCGTTGCGTAGTGGTACAGACATCAGTGTCTATCAGCAGGTTCGATGCCCAATCGAGGTAATTTAAAATTCTTTTGCTTTTACTCCTCTGGCAAAACTAAACGCAGTGCTCAACACAATGTTTCAATTTCGAGCAGAAAATATAATCTGTGTTTAATAACAATCATTATAAAAATACTTTATCACAATAGGTACAAGATAATGGCTCTGACTTAGCAGCGGTAGACGATATGAGAGTAGCGGCCGCTGCAAAGCAGTACAATTTACACCCGGTCTTCCACGAAGTGTATGGAAAGGAGAAACTACCTAATTACGCGGTGGCTGTGGTTAAGAAGAATTCCAATATTAATAACGTTGACGATTTGAGAGGGAAATTGTGAGTATTTTTTTGTCTTTTGAAAAGAGTATTATAAAATACTATTGTTTATATTTTTTTTTAGCTTCACGCTATATCCCGCACACAGCAGGGTAGGCAGAGGGAACCTAGTGTTAAGACACTCCGTTCCCCACTTTCCGCCAAATTCGGAAGCATTGCGTGTTAAGTGGCGGAACTTAACGCCGCGCTTTTACCTCGACACCAGAGCGAAGAAAATGGAAATATAATTTCCACTCCTCGTGTGGGAGTCGAACCCACAACCAGTCGTTTACAGTCACACTCTTGTGCCACTGGGCCACGACTGGCCACATTATATTTTTATGAATTGTTTATATTTTTATGAATATATAAAAAAAAAGATTTTTAGAAAACGTGTTAAATTTTAAACATAGCGGTATTCGAACCTACACCTCTTGGAGACCGTCTAAGCGTTATGACCAGATAAACCATACGTTCTATCCTGCTGCGTCCAAATTATTATACACTAGCGACCCGCATCTGATCTATTTGAACCCTTTTGTAATTCTCTAGACTTTCTGTTTAGTCATAATAAAATATAACCTATAGCACTCCTGAATAGTGTAGCTTTCTAATTGTGAAAGAATTTTCGCGATCAGTTCAGTATTTCCGAAGTTTAGCCCTTATATACAAAATTACAATATTTATCTCTTTATTATATTAGTATATTAATTATAATATTATAGCTTAGTACAATGTATTTTTGTTGTTAGCAACTGCAGGTCCTAAATTCATTTTTATCTTTCGTAATGTTAACTCTATAACGTAAACACTCGTTTGTTTCGTCCTTTTTTATTTCGTTCGTTGTTATTTTGTGATTCAAATATGGCTTATTTAATGAATTCATTTGTGTTCAAATCCCCTTCGATCCCCTTCATAGAGGCGCGTTGGGACAGCGTCCGACGTGAGTGGATTAATGTTTATATTAGATTTCTTTTAGCTTCACGCTGTATCCCGCACACAACAGGGTAGGCAGAGGAAAACTAGTGTTATGTCACTCCGTTCCCCATTTTCTGACGAATTTTGGAGGCATTTCGTGTTAAGTGTTGGAACTTAACGCCGCGGTTTGCCTCGACACCAGAGCGATGAACATGGAAATATTAAATATTTCCATGTTCATCGCTCTGCATCTTTATATTGCAACTGCATCTGCATCTTTATATTGTAACCTTCGGGTATAGATTTATGAAAAATAGAATAGGCTATGGTTGATCCTGGATCTTCAACTATTTTGATTCCGAATTTTATTCAAGCCAGACTAGTCGTGAAAATGTAATTCATATAAACAGACAGACAAACAGACTTTCGCATTTATAATATTAGTATGGATAATTTTCATCACCCTACTGTGGTCTGACGCAACCCTATTCCAGAAGGAAGTGGAGAACGAAGTGTTTTGACACTACGTACTCTGATTACGGGATACAGTGTAAAGCCAAAATATAGCAAAAATATAAACAAAAGACGCCGTATCGCTTAAATGGCGATTTTTACCAGACAACTTTAAGGCATATGAATTATATAATTATAATTGAGTGTAAAAATGAATATTAATTAATAAAACATCTATGATATGTTTACAATATGTGTTCTAGTGTAAAAATTAAAAAATATATTTCTTTTTCCTCTATTTTTCCTATTTTTTGCGTAACAACAAATTCTAACCGCCAGTGTGTATAATTTGTCATCTGTCAGTACCACCCATGTTCTACGGTAATGACAAAATGCTTTAGCGTTTAAAGTGTAGCTGACCTATTTCCATCTTGTCAAGGATGAAATTACTAAATATCGCCCCTAATGCGAATATATCCTGGGGATGATTTATCATTTTTTGTGAATATATAGCATATTTTAAATGTTTTTTAAGTGTTATTTTTTTTTTTTAGCTTCACGCTATATCCCGCACACAGCAGGGTAGGCAGAGGGAACCTAGTGTTAAGACACTCCGTTCCCCACTTTCCGCCGAATTCGGAGGCTTGCGTGTTAAGTGGCGGAACTTAACGCCGCGCTTTACCTCGACACCAGAGCGAAGAAAATGGAAATATAATTTCCACTCCTCGAGTGGGAATCGAACCCACAACCAGTCGTTTACAGTCACACTCTTGTGCCACTGGGCCACGACTGGGAATGTAAAAATACCTATGAGTGGGGAACGGAATGTCTTGATACTAGGCCTATTATGCTGTGTGCGGGATACAGCGTGAAGCTAAAAGAAAAAATACCTGGATTCTTTCTTGCCAAATATCGTAGCTGCTAAGAACAAAAATCAGTTGTAACAAATGTATTTAAGAAATTAAGAATTTCAACGTGAATGGCTGGATAGAACCTAATTATTAACGGTTCGAGCACTTGGATAGTTTTTAAGAGATGTGAATTAAAATCAAAATCTGTTTTATAATTTTTTTCTTTATTTCATAAATATAAAATTTTAATTTATTTTTTGTACTACGTATTAATGAATATAATGAGCACTATGACGCAATGAGGCAGGGTGTGAATGTACCTACACACAATGGTTGCGGGTGCAATCCCCACTCGTGTAATTATATTTTAATTATATTCATTTCTACTTTGGTACTTAATACAAAGCACGGCGTTGAGTTGTCTCGACTTGACTTGGAAAGTGGAGTACTGAGTGTCTTAACACTATGTTCTCTCTGCCTACCCTATACGAAAACGTGAAGTTACATTTATCATTATAGTATATATGCTATATAGGTCAGAATACTTCATAATATTTACTATTACTACATTTTTAGGTCATGCCATAATTCATTCGGAAGCTTCAGCGGTTTAACAGCGCCATTATATTATCTTATAAACAAAGGAAAAATAAATTCCAACCAATGTATTAAGAATCTTGGCGACTACTTCGCTGGTCTCTGTATTCCTGGTGTGGACAAGCCTGAGAATAATCCTAGCGGTAATATATGAGAAATTGTGTTTAAATAAACCTTATTTTTATAGTTGCAACTGTGGTGCAGTGTAACGTGTGATAAAAAAACGCCATTGGTTGTGGGTTCGACTCCCATCCAGGGGAGTGATTATATTTAAGTTATTTTCGTTCCTAAACTCTGGTATGTAAGACAAAGTGCGGCGTTGAGTTCCGCTACTTAACACACAATGTCTTAATTTGGGACGGAGAGTGGAGGACTGAGTGTGCTAACACTAAGTTCTCCCTGACTACCTAAGGGTAGTCTATGTTCATCAGTCATATAACCCTATGCAGAGAAAAACGTGAAGCCATATTATAATATATCAACACGTGAAGGAAAACCTCTTTACGAAAATTGTATCAAGGGAGTATGAAACTTGGCTTAGTAAAATTTTGATAGAGAAGCAAAAAGCCAATATTTTTCAATTTTAGAATTGATTATATTTAAATGATTTTCATATCTCCGCTCTAGTAGCCAAGACAAAGTAAGGAGTTTAATTCTGCCACTCAATATGCAATTATCGATTTCGGACTAAGAGTGCAGAATGGAGTGCCTTGACACTAGGTTCTCTCTAACATCCCTGCGACATAGGAAAAACATGAAGCTGAAAAAATTTAAAAAATACTGTAACATAATTGTTTTTATATGCATATATTTATTATCGCTATCTCATTTTTGCATATTAATTCATTCGTGGGGGGACGGTCGATTTTATTCTTAACGAATACAATTCCTCTCCGCCGCTATGCGGCGTCCCGTAAAAAGCGGGTAACCCAGTAGCTTGGTGGTAGGAGAATCGTTCTCCGACTGGCTCGCGACCACTATCATGTCAAAGACGTACCGTCAAACATCTGATGATGTGTTCCGGTTCGATGGCATGTAAGCCAGCTCTCCCTATTCCCACCATTCCCATCCTTCCTTCCTCCATCCCTCCTTCATCCCCGAGGCTGGCAACGCATCCATAACTCAAATGTTGTAGATGTCTATGGGCAAAGGTAACCACTTATCATCAGGTGGTCCTTCTGCTCGTTTGCCTCCTTTTTTTTTAAAAAAAAAATACATTTTTGTAGGTGAAGACGTGTCCAAGTTCAAAAAACAATGCTCTAGTAACAACAGCCCGTGGAAGTGTCTAGAAGATAACAGAGCCGATGTAGCGTTTGTATCAAGTAAGTTTTTTATTAAAATATAAATAATATTTTTATTGCAATATCTTTCTACTTCTATAATGAGAGTGCTGAAGCGTGATGGTTGTGGGTTCAATCCCCATTACGAGGAACATTTATATTTACATACAGCTACACAGCTAAACCTAAGATTCATATTGAAGAAAAATAATTTTGGCTTTAATTTCGCATAAATTGTATTCGTTACAAATTGCAATATGCTTTTGTCTTCTTAATAAATACATTATTATTGTTTTTCTATTTTGGTAAGAAAAACACAATGACTCTAAAATATGAATGGTGAATGTTAATGATGATGAATTGATAAGTTAATGTGATATGATTAAAAAATAAAGAAAAATTTTTTTAAGCCAAAAAATCTTTTCAGGTGCTGACTTGTCAAACTTTGACGCGTCACAATATGAGTTACTTTGCCTCAACCAAGATGGCGGCCGCCAAGAACTGTCCAAGTTTGCGTCTTGTAACATCGCCTTGGCACCTTCAAGGACTTGGCTTTCCGCCAAGGACTTCCTCTCGGATGTCTCTATAGCTCACACACCGTTGAGCTTGGCACAGTTATTAGATGATAGAAACGATCTATTCAACATTTATGGCGAATTTCTTAAGAATAATAATGTCATTTTTAATGTAAGTATCCGTAAAGTACGTGGTAATGTATAATCAAAACATGGCTAGTTGCCAAGTTTGTTAGTATGTATATATAATTTAAATGCTTCACTTAGTATTTGGCAAAACCTCTTTGAAATAAAAAAACATTTCTCAAGATTTTACAAAAAAATATGATTTTAACTTGACTATATTATATATTTGTATAAGATAAAATCAAACAAATTGGCTCTCCGCCACTCTGACACTATAGCACACAATTATTAGATAACAGAAACGACTTATTCAACATTTATGGTGAATTTCTTAAGAATAATAATGTCATTTTTAATGTAAGAACTAGTTATAAAGCAGGTGCTAATGTACATTTAAAACTTGGCTAGCTGCCAAGTTTGTTAATATGTGTATGCATTTATATTATGAATTTATATTTGTAATGCTAAATGCATTTTTTTATAATTTAGTTATTTTCTTTAAACAAATTTGTGCCTGTATTTTATAATATGGAGAAAACCCTCTTTGAAAAAAAATATGTATCACAAAATACATAAAACATCATAACATGACTTTATATTAATAAAAAGTCAAAATTCAATATTTTTATTCAAAATAAGATGCTTCAATTTTTAAACAAGTCCATTTCCATAATTAATACATTCAATAAAATTTGTTTTTTTTCTTTTCATTCCAGAATGCTGCAAAAGGATTGGCCACAACTGAGAAAATGGACTTTGAAAAATTCAAATCTATACATGATGTTATAAATTCCTGCGGAGTCGCCTGATTTAAAATTTGTTAATAATAAAATAATTTATAATTTGTATACCATTTTGAAATGAAACAAATAAATTAAATCATTTGATTTTATTACATCGCTTATTGAGAACAAATAAATAATACCAACATCAACAGCTATTAAAAAGGTTGTTTATTATTAAAAATGTTTTAAAAAATACAAGAGAAAATAAAAGAAGAAAAATAAAGATAAACTTGTGTATAGTTCAGATTAAAATTGAAACACTATTAATAACCAACCTTTTCTTAATTAAACTATTTTGTCTATACATATAAAATTATAATGCTGCGAGGAACAAAGTAATTGCAATAGTACCAGCCAACATTGCATATCCTGTTGCGTAAACTTCTTTGATAGTCAAACCCTTAGCTGTATCCCAGTACAAATGCCTAATTCCATTAGCAAAATGATACCCAAATGGTGAAGCAAGTACTACTTTAGCCAAAAATATTGTTGCCGGAGACAAATTCAAACTTTCAATCATAGTGACATAGTGGGATATATCATGTGGTAGCATTAAAGCTCCCATGCCCAGTGCTGTGGCATAGCTGGTTAGAATAATACCTGTAACAACAATTTTGATTATAATACTACAAATGTAATTATAAATGCAATTAAAATGTCATTAATATCCTAACAAATTGAAAATAAATTTATATTTTTGTTCTCTTATTGATTCAGTGGTAACAAATCAAAACTAGATACCAAAGTAAGATAATTAGAAAAATCTACACAATTCAAATACCTGCTGTTCTGTGCGTAATTGACAACACACTGGTCAACTGGAACTTGTAGATAGTTAAATGGGGTGATAAAGGTCTGTTTAGCTTAGCATTTCGAATATCATGGTGCTCATCTACAAGAGGTTCAAATTTTTTGTACGTAATCTTAGGAACGGAAGCAGCCTGGGCGTACGTCGCAGTGCCCAAAGCAGTCCGAAATTTGGCCAAATTTCCCAACATGGAGTTGCTGGCTAACCTGTTTTTTAAATAATTATTACAACATTTTGAACATAAGTGCAGTACCAGTCGTATTACATAATGTTTTGATTGTCAAAGGACAACTTACCTGCTGCAGCTAAATAAAGCCATTTTGATTTTATGAAGGTCTTAACAAAACTAAGGAATAAATTATTTAATTTTACTTTAGAAGGATGTAGTAATATGAAAAACTAAATTATTCCAAACACACCACGATAACGATATTCGTAACATACAACATGTCAAAACGTTGACATTTGGTTGGCAGGTTGCATGAATCCAGATCCAATTTGTACTGACAGGGCATTTACGAAGACAGCTAAAGATTATTTATAAAATAAAAGTCACCTTTTCTTGCTATTTGTAACATATGTGTATATAGATTACACATATTATAAATTATTTTCATATTTGACTTCAAAAATTTATTTTTTAATTATATACTTCACAAAGTTTAACAACATATTATTTTTCACCTTATTATGAATAGCCAACGCTATAAATGCATCAGGACTGCAAAAATGTCAACGATTAAAATTGTTACGAGTTTCGGCTGTTTATTTTGATCGATATTAAATGGTGCGTTTGTTATTTCTTGCCGTGCTTACTGGGGTATTAAAAACAAATTATTGTACAGCGGTTACCACTATGGCTCTTAGAAGTGTAGACTTCGAAGTATTTGGACGAGTGCAAGGGGTATTTTTCCGGAAGGTAATTTTCGATGGAAAAATTTTATTCTTATAAGAATCTTATAACATTGTAAAAAACTATTTTGGCAATAAAGCTTATGGAATAGTGAAAATATCAAATATACTCAAATTATTTAGAGATAAATATAATCATCAGTCAATATCTGCTTCTATTTTTAAATAAATCAGTTTACTGAAAATTAATAAAAATATGTTTTAATTATTATATATTCTATCGCACGAATGTAAAATCGGCTTAGAAAAAATCATTAATATTTAAAAAAAATTGTAGTACACCAAACAGCAAGCAGAGAAGCTTGACTTGAAAGGCTGGTGTAGAAACACTTCACGAGGAACAGTTGAAGGACAAATGCAGGGGTCTTCTGACAAAGTTCAAGAAATGTAAGCATAATTTTTTCATTGCTTTATTTATATAAGTAATAAGTTTTTTTTATTACTTCCTAGGTATATTATTTCTTACTTTATGAAATAAAAGTAAATAGCTAATGAGTATAGGTAATAAAGAAGACAAATAACTATAATTTAAATATATACAAAATGTTTCTAAGTTAATGTAAAATTAAACTACTTCCTTTTAGCTCCTTTTAGATCTTTTGCTTATTATTAAAATAACTTTAATATAAAATTCCTTCAATGTCATCTTTTTTCATAGATTTTATCTATAAGAAATTAGAAGCCCAATATAAAGAAGTAAAAGTAAATTTATATACATCTACATTTTATTACAAACTTAAGTGTATATTTTTTAGTGGACCAAGGACAGTTAGATGACTAACAGCTAATAACAATAAGTGAATAATAAATATCTACACATGGGAATGTTATTGAACATTAAATGTGACAACAAAAATAAAAAACATTGATTTCATTTATTGCTGTACTGGATTGAAAATTTGTTGTTTGTGCAATGTAATTCTTAAGCACCACGAGTACACTTGACGTGAGACTTGTCTTGGTTTGTATTAGTGTTGTCAAAATAAGCACAATATGCATCTTGCATATTTTTAAATTGTTATTTCTCGATAATTTGTTGAACTTCTTTCTTAATAATTTGATAGTTTGTGGAAAAAAGTCATGCAATTTCTCAAACAGTTTTTTTTTTCAACTTCTGGTTTCTTCTTGTTTTAGTAGAAAGGTCTAGTCTAGTTAGTCATGATACTCTCTTCTCTGCTTCCTACTGTTTCTCCAAAATGAACAGCAAAATTCAGTAAAGAGATTTTAGATTTCTTATTCTAAAATATATAAACTAATTGCATTGTTTGCTTAAAACTGAAGAATGTCTAGACTGATATTAATTTATTTGGTGTTTTTTACTTAGATAAAAGAATAAATTTAAACATTTCCAAGGTTTTTTGAGACCTGCTGTGGTGTGAGGGCGCAAAATTTGACTGGTTGTGGATTCTATTCCCTATGGAGGAATTGAAATATTAATATTTCAATTTAAGCGTAAAGCGCGGCGTTGAGTTCCGCCACTAAAACCGCAATACCTCCAGAACATTTGGTTCCCTTTGCCTACTCTGCTGTGCATGTGATACAGCATGACGCTAATTATTAAAATTAAATAGTTATAAGTAAAGCTAATTGGCATAAATATTACAAACACTGTAACGAAGAGAACTGCAAAACCAAGTTTTGAGCTAAAAGAGGAAACTTCGTGTTTCAAAGCAATGAATCAATTCATAGTACAGTGAGAGCGTCTGACTGTAATCACAATCGGCTATGGGTGGGGACCGGCCCCCGCTGACTCGAGGAATAATTGTTTTAAAATTATTTTCATTTCTCTAACATTGAGAGACAAATCGTGGCATTGAGTTCCGTCACTCTTAACACACGCCTTGATTTTTGATGGAAAGTAAAGAACGGCGTGACTTAACTTTTCCATGTCGAAGGAGCAAGAACCTATTTTTTTTTAACGGAACCTAGTGTCATGACCCTCCCCGCTTGACCGCTCCCCATTTACTGCCGATTTTTGGATTTGCCGGATTTTGGATAAGTGGCGGAACCTAACGCCGCGCTTTGCCTCGATACCAGAGCGAAGAAAATGGAAATTTGAAATATTTCCACTCGGGTAAGAATCGAACCCACAACCAGTCGTTTACAGTCACACGTTTGTACCAGTGCGCCACGACTGGCCCCATTATTTGCTGTTTTATTAAATTATAAGCTGTTTTAATAAAAGTCATAAATATATTTTCTCATTTAAATAGTTTCATAGTTATTCATCGTTACACGATTACAATAAAAAGCTTCGGATGAGTTTGAATACATTCAAATCTTTTTAATTACTGAACATGAAATACAGAATATTGCAGCATTTTTTTGAAGCCTTTCAAATCAAATTCAATGCTTTGAAAGCTTATTTACTCTATTTGTGTATGTAGTTCATCAATCACGTTAGTTAAATCAGTTTTTAATCAATTTTTATGAACTGGGATTAAGCGGAACAGGTTTTTGCTTTAAAATTGGTGATCTTTGAAGAGCGGAGTGATATGATATTAGTTTTTTTGTTTACATTGCAAAATGTACGCAAGTATATGGGTACGAAAATAATTCAGATGTTTACCGATCTTTAGATTTTTAGTTGATGTAAATGGCCGATAGAAATACCTACATACATATATCTCCCTTAGGTGGAAAATTTGATTTAGGACTATTTTAATAAAAATATTTGAATGAAATGCTTGTATTTAATGAATTACTTTAATTTCTCCGCCGTTAAGCTCCGCCACTCAATCCACAATGTATCGATTTCGTTCGAAAAGTGAAGAACGGCATGGCATGACACTGGGTTCGTCACTCATATGCGGGATAAAACGCAACTGAAACTACAAAAAATATAGCGAAAAAGTAGAGATACCGGTAGAAAATTTATTAACTTATCATCATATTATTAAAAATTTTAAACTGACCATAAAACGAATAACGTAGGTCGTTATTCTAAATATCGTACTTAGTCTTCCAATTTTCGTAGAATGTAGGCGCCATTATACAGGTATAACTAACACTTGTTGGCAAAACTCCACAAGAAAATATGTTTTTGTTATACGACTTTTACAAAGCTTTGTGATAAGACGTTCGTTTCTTTGCCAATTTCTGATTCTACAATGATCCGGTTTGCTAGCTTATTTCATTAAGTTACTTTCATTCATTATATAATACATTGATTTTTTTTTTCAATTTTACTCTTTTACTAACAAATCTTGGTATATTTGTGATAAGGTATCATTACTAGTGAGTGATTCACAAGGTTATAAATTGTACGTTAACACGACTTTTAAATCAAGAAATTTCATTTAAGTTTCGAACGGATTCTTAGATATTTTAGAAATGTAAAATGGTTCAGTTGTTATAATTAGAAAATCACGAAATTTCTCGTAAAAATTTCTCTAAAATGTACATGTTTTGAATTGGTCAAATAAATATAAAATAAACACAGAGTACATTAAGTCTTGATAGAAAGAACGTGTAAATAAATAAAACGTTTTCAATTTTATTTTAAACAATAAACAAACTACTGGCCTACCAGTGAGTCAATTTACTTAAAAATAATATTTTTGTAGCATATACAATTTTTACATGCATATGTACAATGTATTTGTATTCGCTATGTGATGGGCTTTGTTGTTAACCTCGTGGGCGTAATTATTGGGTAATGATTAGTAGCTTCATTTTTTTATTTTCAAAGAATGCTTAATAGTGTTCAAAGTAATATAAAAAAATGTACAATATATGTATGACTTCCATTTGCAAGATAAGAAAAAAAGCTATGACAACTCCTACGTGGTCAGGCAGTTCGTGCTATGAGCTTCTTGAGTGTTGACACAGCCGTGACAGTATGGCCATCACACTGGAACGTGCTGTGCTTCGTTTAAAGAACATATTCGTGTCTCCTACTTATCTATTTTCAGCGGTTGTAAATGAAATATATTTAAATTACAACAACGACAGAGATTCTTTTAACTTTACACTTTATATACTGATCTTTGCTTTAAACATCTCCTACATATTAGAAAAAAAAAACCATTCAAATTGTTCATCAATTGCTTTCGAATTCTTAAACATGTAACGAGACCTAAATGTAATTTTTTAAATTATAAATGAGCGTAAATGAGACTGATATTTATCATGTGTATGGATACAATTTTTTCCTAACAACCCTATCAGTTCGTAATGACTGTAATTTTTAAATTTTGTAATAATAACAATAGAGCTTACTTTTAAGACACTCCGTTCTCCACTTTCTGCCCGATATTACGTATTATGTGACGATATTCACGCTGTATCCCGCTGTATCCCACACAGCAGGGTAGGCAGAGAAAACCTAGTGTTAAGACACTCCGTTCCCGACTTTCCGCCGAATTTGGAGGCATAGACACCAGATCGAAGAAAATGGAAAAATTAAATATTTCCACTCCTCAAGTGGGAATCGAATACACAACCAGTCATTTACAGTCACACGCTTATGCCACTACGCAACGACTGGCCCAATATTAAATTACATTTTATATACAAATAATAAAAAAAACCCCCCAAATCGGCATCATACTCACAACCAATCGCATTTACATTTAAACAGTCACACTGCGCAACAGTGGACTCTATTTCTATAAAAACAGAAATAATTTATTATAGTAACAGACACAACTAATAAACATTTCCATTCCTTTACAATGTACTTTTTATACCGTAAATGCTATTGAATATATACAATTGAATCCATTTTCATTTATCCAGCTTCTATTTCATTGTGTGTTGTAGTAACATTTGAAGGATTAAAGTAAAACCTTCGTGGCCCATTTTAGAATTTCCGAATGCGGCTTCGACTCAAATATATCCCATATTTGAGTTCAAAAGGCTTTTCGAAAAGTTTATAAATATAATATTCTTTACATGTTTTATACAACAAGTACTTCTAACTTTTGGTAAGTTACAAAGTAACCAGGAATAGGCTTAGGTTAATTCTCTATAATCTACTAAAAGATGTCGACCTGTCTAAAATTGTCATAAATTCGTTTCTAGCACGTAATACCAAGGTGGTTAAGGGAAGTTAATAGGATCTTTTCAAATTTGGTTTGATAGTAGGAGGAGCTCGGATAGTGGACGCGAGCATTAACTTGCATTTAAAAGGACTCATTAAAGCCTACACTTCTGCCGCAAATTCCAGGCACTGTCACGAGCTATTTATGCTACGAATGGGTCCGGTACCCACGCAGTGAATACAGAATACGTAGATTCCTATTTTCTAACATGTATATACTTAGGATCTTCTAAGCCGCTTACATTGTAAATGTCATAAATGTTATATTATTTTTTATATCCAAAGAATTCCGGGTGATCTTCAACATTTGCCTATTTTTGAAGACTACCACTACATTGTCTCTTTCTTAAAATCTGGAAGTATGAGAAGATAGGCAAAATACCGTCGATATATATTTACTATAGATACACGTAAATTTTCGGCTACTATTATTCGATTTATTTGGCTATTTTTTTAATATGGCCGAATAGCTTGCAATATTCAGCCGAACACGATATGATCAATTGCTTGTTATAGATATGATCAACTTCTTTAAGACCGTTCAAAAACTATCGTATATTTCAATATTATTATTTGTATCATTTTTTGTTAGTGAACTTGTCATTAGTTTATTTATTATACGACAACTTACACTAGGGGAACTGAAAAATACTAATATTTAGTACTAGTTGTGCCCGGAATTAGAATTAAACAAAATAGTTATAATTTCAAGTTAGAAGTTCATAATAGTGGTCAGTCGTGGCCCAGTGGCACAAGCGTGTGACTGTAAACGGCTGGTTGTGGGTTCGATTCCATATTCCATTTTCTTCGCTCTGGTGCCACTTAACACGCAACGTCTCCGAATTCGGCGGAAAGTGGTCTGCCTACCCTGCTGTGTGCGGGATTCAGCGTGAAGCTATAGATAGATGAATCAAAATAAAACAAAATAAAAATCAATGACAAATAAAAGTGTTATTTTGTTATATACGAACCGTGTATACTTAAGCATTCAATAAAAAGCGGTTACATTAATATTACAAACAGACACTCTAAATTCTATTTATTTGTATGGATTGATAAAAAAAATCTTTACACCTAAAAAAAGACCAAATGGTCCGCCAAATTTTTATATCTCCAACACAATTCTTACGGTCTCGCACATAAATTAAATAGAAAAGAATTTTCTTCGCCACCCTCGCCCTCTTTCATTATGAAAACGCCTTAATAGCCGACATTACGCTTAACGCTCAAGGCTGACAAAAAAGAGCGTTTTATTCTTATTTTTAATTTTGCTACTTCGAAATGCAAGTGTATTCAATTCAAGTTCATTATTTTATGTGTTTCTTAATCACGCATTTAGTATGGGAAAATTATTTTGATTTGGTTAGTTGTGGGTTCGATTCTCATTCGGGCAGGGTAGGCAGAGAGCACCTAGTGTTAAGACACTCCGTTCCCCACTTTCCGCCGAATTCGGAGGGGTTTCGTGTTAAGTGGCGGAACTTAACGCCACGCTTTACCTCGACATCAGAGTGAAGAAAATGGAAATATTAAATATTTCCATTCCTCGAGTGGGAATCGAGCCTACAACCAGTCGCTTTACAGGCACACTTTGTGCCACTGCGCCACCACTGGCCCCATAATTTAATTATTTTTATTTATTTCTTTTGGTAAACAAATTCAGGCAAAAATATAGAACGCAGTGTCTTAACATTATGTTCTCTCTGCCTACTTACCTACTAAGCTATGTGTGAAAAAATGTTAAGCAATATAATATAATACAACATTTTAAAATATCGTAAAACGCTTAAAAATTTCCTGCCTCGTTAAAAATATTTATAATTTTTTCTATAATATTTTTAAATGAACCTCTGAATGTAATCAAAATGAAACTTTTTAGATTTCAATTCAATTTAACTGTTGACTATTTGTTTAGAAGTTTGCAACTCGCGTTTATTTTTAAACTGCTTAAGCGAAAACTTTTTGAATGTTATTATTGTACACTTGTTTATTTCTTACCAATCATAACAATTTTATTACTGAGCTGTTTAGAAGTGAATATTTTTTTTAGCTATATTTTAATTCTGTGATGTATTTTTACTCGCCATTGCTTTTTATCTTGTTACGTAAATTTGAATATTTTGTACTATTAAAACATTATTATTTTTCCTGATAATTCTTATAATTTGAACAAATATAAGTTCAAGATAAATTAAATAAGTTGTTGTGACCATTTCCATCAAAAAAATAATGTAATATTTTTAGTGTTTTTAATATTTTAATGCTTTTAAAGACTAGAAAACGAATAAACTTTGAACATAGTTGGACTCGAATCCGCGCCTTTTTGATTGAACGGAACTGATTAAACGCTGTCACCGCTAAGCTATACGTTCTAGACCCGGCGCCGCCGAAATTTTTGTATGCTTCTTACAATTTATTTTCATTGGCAACATAACATAAGTTGTAAGTATCTTACAAGAATTTAGACGTATAAAGTCTAATTAACATTTTTTAAATAGTTAACATTTTTTTAATAGTAAGCGTGTGACTGTAAACGACTGGTTGTGGGTTCGATTTCCACTCGAGGAGTGGAAATATTTATTATTTCCATTTTCTTCGCTCTGATATCGAGGCAAAGCGCGGCGTTAAATTCCGTCACATAACACGCAATGCCTTCGAATTCGGCGGAAGGTGGGGAACGAAGTGTCTTAACACTAGGTTCCCTCTGCCTACCCTGCTGTATGTGGAATACAGCGTGAAGCTAAAAAAAAAAAATAAAAAAAAATGTATAATTAAAATTTTTGAAATAGAAGAAGTAAGATTTCGAGAGAATCATTTTTAAGTAATACTATGGTAATTTAAGTAATGCTCTGCAAATAACTAAAAAATACGTAAATATAACCACGTTTTTAATAACTGAAATATTTACAGGATTCACTGGTTGAAAACAACAGGTAGCCCGAGCAGCAAGATCGACAAGGCCGATTTCACCAACGACAAGGAAATATCCGAAACCACTTTCAGCAACTTTGATATTAAACGCGACAATTAATTTGTTATAGGTATGTAATTACTCCTACTTGTGTACTATTAGAGAATATAATTAGTTCGTAAAGGCTTCCAAAGTCCCTTTTGTGATATTAATTTAATTATTTACCTGTTTTAACCAGTTATTACGAGTTGTAACCAGTTATAACTAGTTATTACCAGTATTCTGAATATAGAATGTTAATATATAAGTTTTGTTTTATTTCACACGTCGCGTTAAATAGTATGTTTTTATTCCATCCTCTGTATTCTACGGAGACGTATTTGAAAGACAACTTTATTTCCCAGGGCTGTCATAAAAAGCCCTCGTTCGTGTGTAATGAACATGTAAAAATTCAGACGCACTGAAGTCCATTACGGAGGCCTGGTGATACTCTGAGACCGCAAAACTCAAAGCACCTATAAAATGTAAGCGAATGGTGCTTGTACTATTCTATTTGATGTTCTGTATACGGCCGAATGTATTTCAGTAAGAGCTAACATTAAATCATGATTTTCAACTTTACGACGCAAAGTAAAATCCTGAATCACCTCGGGCGTCATTTTTTTGTCGGTGCCTATCTGTTGGGCGGGACAGTCGTTTTGTATAATTACTTTTGTGCTTTTAACTGATGTTTGGTAATATTTTAATGAATATTTTCAAATAATGTTTTTTTATTTAATTAATTTAACATTTAATTATTTCTCTATATTTAAACTATGTAAATACTGTCTATAAGCCACTTACTAGAGCTGGATAAGACTTTTATTTTATAGCTAATTTCGGTCTGCGATACAGCTGGTGCCTAGATTTTACGAGACTCCAAAGTACTCGGGATAAATTTATCTACTCTTTTAAGTAAGAAGCCAACAACAACAAACAACCTAAACAAGAAAGTCCGCTCTCGCAAATAGTTTTCCTTCACAAAATTAAATCAACATACAGTTTCAAGGAAAGTTAAATCGACTCACAGGTATCTGTTACGTAAATGAAGCAAAATATAGACTTAGATTAAAAGAATTTCAAGGAATAGTGTTTGCTTTGAACTAAATACGGTCACTGGTGTCTGGCTCGTCTCACGCCGACGTTTATGTCGTAATGAACGCTCGCAAATTACAATTAAGAATTAATTATGAACAAACAATTTGAAAATTTCAAATAAGTACACTCCACTAAATTTCAACCTAATTCGCGTACAAAGAATCTGTTGGAGAAAGTTCACGAAACTCGTGTACGGTCTGGAACAATAGAGCGCAGGCTTTTCACAAAGTTATACTTAATTATAATTATTATTGTTCATTCATCACGAACTTATGTGAACTCCAACACAAATGATACCGGCGTGTATTAACTTTACAAAGCTTTGGGAAACTACAGGCTAAGTGTTAGCTGACAAAGTGCGACCTTCAAAAGTTTTAGTAAAAGTCGACCCGTTCAGGCACGAAATTGAAATTATTCTGAAATATAAATTAGGGCTGTAGACCTGAAACGCAAAACAGCTGTAATGAGTCGCGTCGAATACTCCGTAACAGAAAAGTTTGTGCGTATCGCGGGCTCGTTATCATTGTATGTATGTATACGAACTCCTCATTACTTTCGCACGTAAACTACAAGATAATATTAACTTTGTGAAATTTTGAGCGGATGATAAACCATCTGTTGGCTGACAATGGCCGTCGACCTTGAAGGCTTTTACGAAGAGTTCGACTCGAAGGGGTAGGAAATGATTACGTCCAAGTCAGTAACCCGGGCGTGTGTTATTGATGGGAGATGGCGCGGGGGCCGGTGGGAGGGCGCGGCGGGCGGGGCGGGTGCCGGAGAGGGGGGAGGGGGCGAGTGCAAAGTGGGTCAGGAGGGGCGCGCAGTCGCGCGGCACTGCGCCCTCAGCCTCCAGCCATGGCGGACGCGCCGCCCGACGTGCTCGAGCTGAACGTAGGCGGCGTGCACTACGCCACCACGCGCGACACGCTGTTGCGCGAGCCGGACTCGCTGCCGGCGGCGGCGGCGCGCGACGCCGACCACCCGCGCGACGCGAGGGGGCGCATCTTCTTCGACCGCGACGGCGTGCTGTTCCGCTACGTGCTGGACTACCTCCGCGACGGCGGCCTCGTGCTGCCCGAGTGCTTCCGCGAGCACAAGCGCCTGGCGCGCGAGGCACGGCACTACAGGCTCGCGGGCCTCGAGACCGCCGTCCGAGATGCTGACCCCAAGCCACCCAACAGGGAGCGCGGCTGCATCACGGTGGGATACCGCGGCAGCTTCGCTTTCGGCCGCGACGGTCTCGCCGACGTCAAGTTCCGCAAGTTATCACGTATTCTTGTTTGCGGGAAAGTAACTCTTTGCCGCGATGTCTTCGGGGAAACCCTGAACGAGTCGCGAGACCCCGACCACGGGCTGGCCGACAGGTACACGTCGCGATTCTTCCTGAAGCACTCGTTTATCGAGCAAGCCTTCGACATGCTGCAGGAGCAAGGGTTCAAGCTGACGGCCAGCTGCGGCAGCGGCACCGCCGGGGGCGCCGCCGAGCTGAAGCCGGGCGTCGACTCTGAGGAGAACCGCTGGAACCACTACAATGAGTTCGTTTTCGTACGTGAGTAAGCTCTGCCAAATGTGATACTGAAACTCCTCGCTGCTCCCGAGCACAGAGCTTGACAGAGAACGTGATCAGATAGAAAATGAAAATATTCGAAAATAAACTAAGGAAAGGGCATTTACCTCTTGTACTGTTGGAAATAGAACTTCTTATATTGAAATCATACATAAATAATATACTCGTATAATTTATTCTTCAACATAAATTTTCCCAACTAAGAATATATTTATAAATATAAATAGATTACAATAATATATGTTATGTATAACACATAATCTAATATCATTCGAAAAATTATTATAAAGACATGTTTACATAGGAATAGATGTAGATAAAGCGAACTTAACTGTATTCATGTATCTTTAAGTAGTTAAATGTAATAGAATAATGTATAAATATTATAGTAGTAACTTAGATCTTAACTTCTACTGTTAGACTTCTACTATTTCTAATGTATCCCCTATTTTTTAAATATTTTTTACCTTACAATGTATTTTGGAAACACGTAATATTTTCAAATAAAATGTCGAATTTCTATTTAACTTGAGTAAGTTGTATATCTGATATTTAGCCCCACTCTACTGTACTTAATTTTGTATAACAATTTTACTTCAGACAAATTCCGATTTCTACGAATACTGACCGATGTGTTGTGATCAATCCATTTTCTACTCTTTAGTCATTTATAACTCTTTATAGATGTAAGAAATGAATTGATTTATTCAGAAATTTTGATTGAAATTTTTAAAACGCGCGAAAACAGAGTACCTAAATAATTAATAGTGAATGCAGCGTCGCTGCGCCGTAGCCCGTAATTTAAAAGTTTCCTAAAGAGATAAGAACCGTTTAATGATCATTCGAGTGTTAGTAGCGAGAGAAAAAGTTAAATTATAGCTTTTTTCGTCTAACTTTCGTATTAGATAAGAGTTTGTGTGCCATTCCGTGCAGTGGCTATGTAATCCCCTATTTGAAACTTCTACGTTATTTGCATAGGCGTGAAGCCAACATCGAATTTACGATCGTAGCCATATCATTAGACTACAAAATAGTGTTAAGCTTCCATTTTCGCATATTACGTTTCCGCTCGGTAAAGCGTTTGCGAAAATTGAAACGCGATATATGCATGAATATTTTTTTTTCTATTATATCTTTCTTGTTATTTATAATAAAAAATAATAGTAACTTTAAATTATCGATTTATACTGTTTTAAATAATATTTTGTTTTTTTTTTTAAATAAAGATTTTCGAAAATAATAAATAATTTAATACAGTATATGGCCGCGATCTCCGCTTCAAATGCATTTCTCGATATAGTGGTTAGATATGAATTTTTCAGTACTACGCGGGACTTGGGCGTATTTCTTATAAATATTATACAGTAGATGATGTCTACACAAGCCATTAGGGACTGTTACGCTCTTCGCATTTATAATGAACTTAGAATATACCTTCAGTATGTCACGCAAAGGAATTTCCTTCGCTCAAGTTTACAACCTACTTTAGGTTCTAACATATATAGTACATAAAACATAATATATACTTAGGGGGCAAAGTTTATAATTTACGTTCTTAATACACGAACAGCCACACAGCTGACTGCCTCTAATGTATGTACTTTGCTTTTATTTGGTAATAAGAATGAAAATATTTCTCTAAGTTTATGAAATTGTGGATAGACACTTGTAAACTCATTTTGAGTTCTAGTTTTTGTTACGATGTTGTTATATTCATAATTGAATGTAAGTATTGTTTTAAGTGGTTTTCTAATTTGTATTTTATTATTGTTCTTTATAAATTATAATTATGATTTGCTTAATATAAATCGTTCAGGTAAAACGACTAGGACGACTACGTAACACGCATAGTTTTCGTTTTAGTCGGAAAGTGGAGAACGGAGTGTCTTGGCACTAAGTTCTATCTGACTACTTAACTACGCGGAAATAGTCTAAATTTGTTATTGTATTACTACATACTTTTATTGTTGTATTATTTTATTGATTAATATTAAAGTCTTTATATAATAATATTGAAATTTTAAAGTAAATACGTTTTATTGAAAGTTATTTATATAAGGTTATGTTATAAATACATGATTTTTTGTGTAAATTCAGTTCTTTACACAATTTTTAAAATATACGAAGCAATAAGTGCAGCAATGATAAACATGAATATATCTGTGTTAAATATTATAGTTAATTTTATTATACTCCAAGACAAAGACGCTAATTTGCTTTGACTGTTATTAGTGAGAAAATGGTTACGCGCAAAATGGGCCATTCAGTGCATAAATTGATTATGTTATATCAGTTACTTAAAAATTTTTAATATTGCTGACGACTACTTCGATTCGTCTTACTAATTTTATACACCGTTATATGAAATATGTATCTGTATTTATAATAAGGATTTTAATATAGTTTTTTTTTTGGAAAAAAATTATATTAATTTATTTTTATTTCTACGCTCTGGTGATAAGACAAAGCGCGGCATTCAGTTCTAGTAACACGCAATGTATCGGATTCGAGTGAAAAGAAAAACGACGTATCTTGACATTGTTTCCTATACGGGAAAATGGCGTAAAACTAAAAAAAATGTATATTATTTTATAGTATATTAACTTTTTGGCTCGGTTTTGAAGTTACTCCATATGTGCACTGAACGGCTCATATAACGCTCGTTATACGCTAATTGATGTCTATGAGTTTGGCCGTTATACTTACATTTTAATTTTAAGGACTAAATTATATAATATGTATATGTACTTGTTATTTATGAAAATTCTATACATTTAAAAATGATTAGAGAGTAGGCTACTTTCTAACGAGAAACGAACATTCTTTTATAGTCAAAATCAAATAATTTTATTCAAAATAAGACGTTACATGCTTCATTTTTGGACGTCAAATAGTTTACCACCGGTTCACTAAAGTTAATGCCTCAGACCTGAGAAGAATCAACGCACGAAACTCAGCGGGATTTCTTTTTTAGTATATAATATAATAATAATAATATCTGTAAATTAACACTGAAACTTATACTGCACTAGAAGAAAATATATGTATTATTTATTGTACGGTTATTCCTCTTTACATAGAAAACTGTTAGTAAATATGATATAAGAATGTATGAAAAGTTATAACTAATGTTAATTTTATTTGAAATCTTATCTAGAACAAATGTTTAAGCTGGTCTTGACAACTATGGTAGGGATTTTTAAATGATAGTTCCGGGAATAAATTTAGTTATCTAAAAGAAATTGTTTTATTATTTATCCCCTTTTTTCGTTATAATTTGGATGTTTTTAGTTTTATATCACTTTTAGAATATTTGAGTTTAAAGAAAAAATTAATAAAATTACTGGCATATTGTTAAAAAGTTTATTAAAAGTAGCTTCACGATTTTTTTCGCATACCGGAGTAGTCAGGGAGGACCTAGTGTCAAGACACTATTCTCTACTTTCTGCCCGAAATCGATACATTGCGTGTTGAAAGGCGGAATTCAACGCCGCGCTTTGTATAAAGTTTTGTCTAAAGCTAAGTAATGAAAATTGAAATATAATCATTCCCCGAGTGAAATTCGAACCTAAAACCAACGTTTTATGGTCAGACACTGTCCCACTGCGCCACGACAGCCCAAAAAGTAAATAAACTTTATTAAAGCAATCAAAATTAAAAGGTATTTCCTTTTAAAGCTTCAAACAATTAAGCTTACGAAAGATAAGCAGTTGAAACTTATTATCTGTCTATTACACATGTTCTTATTTATGTTTATTCTTTGAAAATACTCAATATATGTAGTTGTAGTTGTTATATCTATTTCGAATATCGTCAAATAGTACGTGGTTTTACCTGCAAAGCGAGGTAGGTTAGGAACCTAGTATCGACACAAAAGAATAGGTCTCAGCTTTCCGACATGAGTATGTATGACAGAACCTGAAAGTTTGCTAAAGTTGGAACATAAACAATAAATAATTTATAATATTATACGAAATATTATCATTTCTTAGAATGGGTAACAGATTTATAATATTTATTATTGAATTTTGAGGTTGTTTGTGATATAATATATGTATCTATTTCATTAAGAAAACATGAAAGACACGACAAATGTTGCAAACAGTAGAAAATTAGATTTAATCTTTAGTTCAGTTTTTTAGTTGTCCATCGTACCAGTTTATTACAATAAATGCCTTCGTCATTATCCTGTTCAAGACAAGAAAAAAAATTGCTGCTTCAAGAAAAAAATGCTAAGTATTAACTAAACTACATGTTAAAAATAAGTATTTACATTGAACGAATCCTACCTTGAAATGAGACATGCTACCTTGCAATATATAACGAACGTGTGTAATACGCCTATAGTATAAAGACAAATATGGTACTAGATAAGTCTCTTCTCTTAGAGTTATTTTGCCGAAGTCGCGTGAGGAAACGCGAGAGGACAAAAAATATTTCATTTTAAATCATCTAGGGCACGGTTAGGATCGATTTTGGTTTAACGGGTATGTTCAAGATGTCCTAAATATTCATACAGGTAATAAGTCTAAAACTAATTATTGATATGTAAAAAACGCTCTTCCTGACAGTCTACCAATGACCACACGCTCTCGTATGTTGTTCGTAAAATCACATTTTCAACACCGTATTTACGAAATAATAACAAAATATAGGTAAGTACGCCGTTAATCCCATTGAAATAGTTTATTCTGGCTTAAACTACTCTCTTCTTAAAACCTCGGATTCAACATTTAGGTATATTTGCGAACTTTGTCTAAGCAATTAGACCTCCAATCTTAAAGTTAGCGCTCAATCCTGGAAGAAAAAGTTAGAAGCTTTAATTACACTAGATACCTGCTTACTAAGTGTTCTTATGAAAGGAAACATTTTTTATAAAAAATTGTTATTTTTGAAGATTATTATTAATGAATGTAATTGCCTGAGAATTAATGGTCTACATCGAGTAAGGGTTCAAATTCATCACAATTAAGTCGATGGCGCAAAATGTCATAAATCGTTATATGACCAATGTTACAATAAGACTGGAGAAGGATTTATATGCATATTTTTTCACGCTGTATCCCGCATACAACAGGGTAGGCAAAGGGAACCTAGTGATAAGACACTCCGTTCCCCACGTATTAATTGGCGGAACTTAACGTCGCGCTTTGCCTTTGATTCCAGAGCAAATAAAATGTAAATATTAAATATTTCTACTCTTCGAGTGGGAATCGAACCCACAACCAGTCGTTTACAGTCACACGTTCGATGCATGTTTTAAATTAAATTAATTGCTTAAAAATAGACATGCCTACTAACTTCAAAAGCCAATACAAGATGTTGTAAGCCTCACTTTTCAGCAATTATTACAATTTTAAATCTCCATATAAGTCTTACCTTAATGAATAAAATTACTATACTTTAGTAGGAGCCGTCAAAATATTATTAAAGTTACTGAATATAGCCTTTTTTTAATTCATGCAGTATCCCGCACACATCAGGATAAACAGACAAAACCTACTTTCCGTTGATTTGTGAATCTTTACCTCTACACCAGAGCGAAGAAAAGGAAATATTAAATATTTCAACTCCTCGAGTGGGAATCGAACCCACAACCAGTCGCCTTTAAAGTGTGACTAAACTTTGTACCCATAAGCCACGACTGGCCTTTACTAAGAGATAAAGTCTGGTTTAGAGCTGTTCAATTGAGTTTGCATCGCAGTTTTCGATTTGCCGCCGCACGTTCATATTTGATTTGAGCGGAACGTGAAGATTAGTCTTCCTTTTATCCGGTCACTACGGTCACGTATTCCGTAATTCGGAACTTTTAAATTTGCCTTTTCTATATTATGTATTGAAATTGCCGTAAATGAAACAATTTTTTAGGTAAATAGCTTACAACTATGACGAACTACAGTATAATGATGAAAACGTTGAAAAAATTTTAGAAAACCTAAAATATATTTTCGAATATGAAAATAAAGATGATTATTTCGATTAAATAATATTATTTAAAGATTGAGGCCATTGTGGTATGTTAAGACGGTGTCTGAGTGACATCGTAATGGTTGTGGATGCGATTTCCGCCAGAGGATATCATTATATTTAATTAACTTTTATTTTTCCGGTTTGATATATTATAAAAAGTGCGGCATTAAGTTCTGCCAGTCAATACAAAATGTCTCAAATTCGAGTAGCAACTGGAGTACAGTCTCTTTGTTCTTGGCATTAAACTACCCCTAACTTACGCAGTTTGTCCTAGGTACATAAGCGGAGTAATGAAAATAAAATAAATGCAGTCATGCCTCCAACTAGAAATCGAACCTATAACCATTTCGAGTAAAGTCAGACGTACACTGTTCTACGATAAAGATATTGTATGTCCATTGGAAAATCAAATAACATTTATAAGTACGTACTGAAATAAACTTAATAAATTCAAATTATTTCTCTAAAAGTTGTTTATATCTAAATATCAGTTAAGTAATGTCTATTAAAAACTGTGTAAGTACTTATCCGTAATTCAGGTCAGGTTAATGAATAAAATGTCTACTTCATTTACCCTTCAGATAAAAACAAAAGTTCACTACCCGCTTATATATAAAAGGCATATGGAAATACAATAATAAATAAATAAATAAATAAATAGCTTCACGCTATATCCCGCACACAGCAGGGTAGGCAGAGGGAACCTAGTGTTAAGACACTCCGTTCCCCACTTTCCGCCGAATTCGGAGGCATTGCGTGTTAAGTGGCGGAACTTAACGCCGCGCTTTACCTCGACACCAGAGCGAAGAAAATGGAAATATTAAATATTTCCACTCCTCGAGTGGGAATCGAACCCACAACCAGTCGTTTACAGTCACACGCTTGTGCCACTGGGCCACGACTGGCCACAATGGAAATACCATCAAATATTTTTTTTTTATAAAAAGTAAATAAATATAGGTATATTATAAGCCGCTTCAGGCTTTTTCCGCATAGCAGGGTAGGTAACTTAGTGTTGACTCCGCTTAGCAATTCCCACCCAAATCTGAGTAGTAAATCTTAAAGTATTTTGTCTTACCAGAAGAGGGAAATCAAAATAATTTAAATAAGTAGTTTAACATTTTTCCAGGACAGCAGCTGACAGCTTTCACAGTAGTCAATACACTGCGATCTTTACTTTCCGTCCGCTGAAATCAACGCCAGCCTTTGTATTAAGTTCCAGAACCGAAAAATAAAAATAATGTAAATAAAATTATTTCCACGGGTGATGATCGAACTTACCGAGCCATAACGGATAGAGACCGATGGTCTGCTGACGCAGCCCCAATGCACCTCTATGGTGTATGTTCAAATAAGTGTACTAGATTTTTTTTTTAATTTACTACGTAAATATGTTAAATTTAAATAATCTTTGTATTTTTCATAACATTAGGTATTCCCAATAACTTTAATAGTATTAATTCATAAAAGATCGCTTACTTTCGCGATTTTTACGCATATTCAAATTAATATAATTTATACCCGAAATAATAGCGTATATTTTTGGTATTCGAAAATACATTTAACAAGACCTTACATTTTGAACACTTTACAGTAGTCCGCGGTCGCAGGTAGTGTTAATTCAGTTTGAAAGAGTCAAGGTTTACCAACTTTGATTGTTAAAGGCAACTTCGGTAAGCGTTTAAACACAAGGTAACTAAAACCGCCCGCCTCGCTCTATTTTCTTAAAATTATCGAGCTGCTTATATAACCTCTTTGAAATCAATTAAACTTAAAATAGATTGACGGACATAGTTCGAAAATCAAATATTTTATATTGACTAAGGAAATAATCTTGTTTTTTTTATGCCGCAGGATAGGCAGAGGGAACCTAATGTTAAGACACTCCGTTCACCATTTTCTGCGTGAACTCTTCGAGGCATTGCGTGTTAAGTAGCCGACAATAAAGCGAAGATAATGAAAGGAAAAGATATTAAAATATCAAATACTTCAATTCTTCAAGTGGGAATCGAACCTATAACCTATCGCCTTTACAGTCGAGCCCCTGTTCCACGAATGGTATCTACGCCACGACTGGTCTTAAACTCTGAACTGGTTTGTTGTTGTTGTTATTACAGACATATTATAAACATACATATCTAGAAAATCTAATTATAATTTGTTATTTATTTATGTTTATAAAAAAATGTATTTCAAATAACAAAAAACCCTGTATGTAAAAAAGTACGACAAATAGTGTGAGAGTGTAGAGATATATTCTCTACAGATTCGCTTATTATTTTAGGCATAAAATTCTGTTAATTTGAAAGACATTATTTTGATGTCTCATTTCGAACTTTTAAAGACTTACGCCATTCAACTCGTAATGTGTAAAGCTCGGGCGAAAATTGAAAAACTTCTATACGGAAGAAAGCTAAAAAATTAAGTTAAAGTAGTTTAAAAAAAAATAGTAAATTCATTCATAAAAGTTACATGTTTTTTTTATTGCATAAAGGAGGCAAATGAGCAGGACCACCTGATGGTAAGTGCTTACCTTCGCTCATGGACTTCTACAACATTAGAGGTGTTGTGGATGTGTTGCCGGCGTTGAGGATAAAGGACGGAAGGAAGAAAGTTAACTTACATGTCGTTGAACCGGAATACTTCATCAGATGTACTCATCTTCATCAGGGATATAGGACAGAATGAGGGAGGAAGGATGGAAATGGATAGTGGTCGCGAGCCAGTCGGAGAACGAGTCTCTTACCACCATGTTATTGGGCTACCCGGCTTTTAAAAAATCTACCTAGCACCGGAGGAAAATTATTTACTTAACCTGTCTTCCCATGGGTATCCTATAGAATATTTATATTATATGCATATAATATATTTATATTATATTCTTAATATACAGGTTATGCTTCAGTTACAGTAGGTGAATCTATTTACACTAATACTTTCAAAGGTTTCCGTGATTTACTTTTGGTTTTCGTTTCGGTTTCTCCAGTCGTACCGACCGACGTTTAAAAATTCAAGCCCAGCGAAAGCTTCTGATATTGCTCGGAAAATCAATTACAAGTAATTGTATTAAGCCTGCCTTTGCCTTCTGATGTTTGTTTCAGGATTTTTCTTTGCTTATTTTTGTTTCAATTTTCTTTTTTGCCCGTAAACTGTTTATAAATTTGTAAAAAAAAATATTGTTTTTTATAATTATTTTAACATTTTTAAAGTTTACCATTTTAGAAACAGTATTTATAAAAAAAATGAACGCATTTTCTAAGTTTAAGAGGCACTCGTTCAAATCTTGCTGCCTTCAATTTTTTTTACGTTTTCTAAATATTGTTTTAGAGCAGTTATTTATCGTATAAATCCATAAAATACTTCTAATACAGCGAAACACCAGAATAATATCCCAAATGGACTTTTATACCGCCGCCGCCGCCTCAGGCTCGCAAGCCTGACATACGATATCCTACTAAAAGCTATTAAATCACGATAGATTCTAATATATAGACCGCACCTACAAGTATCAAATAACATGATATGATAAAATGGCGGTAATGTTATATTTTATTATTATGTTTTGAAAAAAGAATAAATTATTGTATCAAATAATAAAATTGTAATTTATATATTTGAAAAGAGCAACTGTAGAGTTTCTGGCCGACTCTTCTCAGCTGAACTGCCTTCCGAGCTTTATGTACATTTTACATTTGAAAAGTGCTTACAAAAGTCTATTTCAATAAAGATATCTTGAATTTGAATTTGAAATATATATGGGGCCAGTCGTGGCGCCGTGACACTCGCGTGTGACTGTAAACGACTGATTGTGGGTTCGATTCCGACTCGAGGAGTGGAAATATTTCCATTTTTTTCGCTCTGGTGTCGAGGCAAAGCGCGGCGTTAAGTTCCACCACTTAACACGCAATGCCTCAGAATTTGGCGGAAAGTGGGAAACGGCGTGTCTTAACACTAAGTTCCCTCTCTGCTTTCCCTGCTGTATGCGGGATACAGCGTGGAACTAAAAAAATATATATATACATTTATACATATAATTACGTACTTATACAAATTTCGTTTTAACTGTATTGAAAAACGAATCATAATAATTATATAAAAATTAGAAATTTTAACAAATTGGCATACGTAACGCCTGTATAGAAAGCGAAAAGCGGAGTGTATTGGTCCTCTTTGTCTACCTTTTTATCCGGGATAAAGCATGAAGATCATAAAAATATTCTACAAGGAAGTCGTAGAATATTAGTGTTCCACAGTTTAGTAGTGCTCTGCGGTTACAGGATATGGCCTCCCTACTGCATCTAACCATTTATCATAATCGCTTTGCCAATTTCCGCAAGTTCAAATGAATTTCATTTATGTACGTACATATGTACCCATAGGAACAACTTTGTCATATACTTTGGGCAAATTGATTAAAGATAGACTTATTCTTCATTTTAATGTTTTAATCATTCTTTGTGAAAAATAACACAAATTAGTACCTATTGTTTGAATTAACATTTGAAATATTTAAATAATGTTTTGTCAAATTATTCATTACTTTTTGAAATATAAACTTACTGCCGGAATCAATCGGATACCTACCAGGGACTTACGATCTAAATGTAAGCCCTTCAAAATGTATTGATGTTCACCTTCATTATCCGAGCTCCTTTCTCTATCAAACCAAATCTAAAACGATTCTACTAATGCGCCTTCGAAATACATGCTAGAAATGTACTGATAATAGTTCTAGATAGAACTAAATTATAGGCATAAATTGTAGAGATTTGGAGTCTAAATCTACGTATGTGTGGATTTAGCAACGATTACCCCTTTAATTCATAAGCATAATAAAACATTAATAACTTAAGCGCCTTACGCTTTGCAACTCCATTATATTTTATAAGGCTTTAATGAGTTTCTCCGGAATACGTACCTCGTACATAGAACAATAAACAATGAATAATTTCTTAGGCTTCATGCCTTTTGTTCTCACGTCGCGGTGTCGAGGTGTTGACAAACAGACAAGACAAAAGTCGCTTCAGATAAAAGGCGAAGTACAATATGGACGTTGAAATATCTGCAATACGGATTTTAATCAATCAAGTGAAATGGAAAATTAAAACAAGTACTATATAAGGTAGATAGATATTAAAATCGGATGTTTTTTTATCATTTCGTATCAGAACAACGGTAATAAGGAAATCTGTGTTCATAGTGGCTACAACTTCTTCATTTTTCTTTATAAAATTTCGACAAAAGTAACAAAGCACCATTTAAATATGAACTGATCTATCATTTTATAATGAATTTGCAATTAAATAAAGTGCAATGACGTCGTTTTTTTCATAGATATCGTTTTTATTTTAAACCAGCGGCCCGCTCGCGGCTTCGCCGCGTGAACTACACTTGACTTTGTGAATTTAACTTCTTCGTTATATTGCAACACTCAGGGTGGATTTTCGAAAATAAAGTAGCCTATATTTAACCTTGGATTATCAACACAAAAATATAAATGCTTAAATTCATTACAATCCAAAATTCCAAAATTATATTATAAATGCCAAAATTCATTACAAGCGGTAAAGCGGTTTAGATTTTTCATATAAGCTTTCATAACCTATTTCGACACTTTAGAGGTTGATTTTTGAAAAAATAAGTAGCCTATGTTAGACCCTGGATTTTTTATTTAAACTTTAATTCTAAATTTCATTCAAGTCAGACCGGTAAATAATTCGCACGTATAATATAAGTATCGTATAATATATTCAAGACGTACGTATAATATATTCAAGATATGTAAGTCTATAAAGATTTTTGTTTACCGTCAGATGACGAAACTCAGTTCCGACTTTGAAGCCATCATGGCACAGTGAAATAGCGTCTCACTGTCTATACGTGATGGTTGTAGATTCAATAAGATTTAAATAATTTTCATTTTTCCGCTCTGTTGCGAAGACAAAGTAGAGCGTCGTTGAGTTCCGCCACTCAACACGCAATATTTCGGATTCAGGCAGAAAGTGTAGAACGAAGTGCTTTAACACTAAGTTCTCTTCACTTCTCTAGCGATAAGGAACGGAAGAAACGGATACGGAAAAAGCGTGAAACTGAAGGGAAAAAATAAATTTTATGTTACACTAACACTCGTAGGTACATCCACCGTATATTTTGCATTATAAAATAATAATAAAAAAATATATTTATTTATATAAAAAAAGACTTCTCTCCGTGTCTCTTTTCTCATGCGAAAGTGATCCGGCGAGATGTTCAGTGGCCAGGAAAAACTCAGTGATCTCCGATAATAAAATGCTTTGATCGCGGCAAATACATTAATCAATCCCCAGGGCCAGGTTAGACACGTAAACAAACTTTGATTTCATACATCGTTACGTTTATTTTATAAATATAGTCCTATGGTTGGTATTTATTTCTCTTTTTACGAAAATATTTGTCGTTCTAGAGATGAAAAACGGATTTAGGTGGCGAGGTGAAGGCATTAGTGGTGAAGGCGTCACAATGAAAAATATTAAACTATAATAGACATTAACACGCTTTTATTAATATCATGTCTATCTATTTTCAAAATTTGCTTCAAAATTAACACACGTGTGATCTGATGACAATGCAATATTTTCATTTCATTGCATGAAGCGGAGACCTTTTACCACGACAGCCAGAATAATAAGTAGGTACTTCACGTTCATATGGCAAATGAAGCATTTTTTTATTATTAAAATAAAAAAATGTTTAATAATAGATTATTTAGAGAAATTCTACCTTAATGTTATGAGTTTGTCTTGTAACTGAAATAAATCGATTCTGAAATAAATATTTAAATTATAGTTGTCATGTAGGTTTTTAATATTAATTTTAATATTAATAAATTAACATAAAAATATAGAATATAGATATTCGACTAATCCTACAAAAACCTATCAGTGCAGAACCACTATATTACGACAGATTGATTTCAAGGGCCCTAACGTTGCAATTTTGTTATTTTAAGGATGATAAATGACAAAAAAATCAGAATATGCAACATTCGCAACTATGATTTTTAATCATTTTCCTTGAATAATAACAAAATTACAACTATAAAGTTAATCCCGTGGGGGGACGAGTTAAAAATATAATTCTCGCCCGTCGCTGGGTAGCGTCCCGCAAAAAGCAGGTAACCCAGTAGCTCGGTGGTAGGAGATTCGTTCTCCGACTGGCTCGTGACCACTATCGTGTCAAAGACGAACCGCCAAACATCTGATGATGTGTTACGGTTCGATGGCACGTAAGCCAGCTCTCCTTATTCCCACCATTCCCAGCCATCCTTCCTCCTTCTATCCTACATCCCCGAGGCTGGTAACGCATCTATGACTCTAATATTGTGGATGAACTTACTTAACTTAACACCACTTACCTTCTGCTCGTTTGCCTCCTTTATTCCATAAAAAAAAATATGTATTATTTGCACTAGATCCAGTCTTCATCGGACCAATTGATATATCTCGTATTATAAGATTTGAGCCCACACGCTGTTCGAATAATCCATTAAAACGCATCAACGTGTTTATTTATGCTTTGAAACATAAAATCAAATACTATTACTCTAGATCGTTTTCTTTGATTATTCTAATAATAGTAGCTAGTGAAGCTGTTAACTATTGTAAGCTATACGAATTCTGCATTACTAAAAGGTTACGTCTCTATTTACATATTATTTGTATATTCTACAAAAAATATTAGGTACCTATATCTTAATGAGATTTACATAACACCTATTTTTAGATGATAATAAAATAAATCCGCCGAATTCGGCGGAAATTGGGGAATGGGGTGACTTAACACTAGGTTCCCTCTGCCTACCCTGCTGTGTGTGGGATACAGCGTGAAGCTAAAAGAAATATACATAATATGAATTTTAATCCTTTATTTAGGTATTCAGGTGCAAGCGTGCATCCACCGTTGTAGGCACTATAGACATGCCCACAACCTAAATTGCTTGATATCATATCTGGTTAATAGTAAATGGCTTGCGATAAATATACTTAAAATATTGGAGTGGTAGTTGCAAATAAACGAGAGGAAAAATATTTGAGTAGTAGTTTAAAAGGAACGAGCCAGAATACAATTTTTAATAAAGTTTGCCTACCACTGGTCTAAATATAAGTTCACTGACTTACGTCGGATTTCAGTATCACCGTATCACCTTAATATAATCAAGAAACTATTGGTGCGAGTTTCTTAATCGTAATTATCTCCGTGTTCATATCCTGAGACGTGCTTAGCCGATTTTAAGGGCTGTGACCACAACTTTTATATCGTTATCCACACTCCATACTTATATTATAAATGCGAATGTCTGTATGTTTGTCTGTCACGCTTTCACGGCTAATCTACCGGTTCGATTTGGATGAAATTTGGAATGAAAGTTGTAAAAATGACTGGGTCTAACATAGGTTACTTAGTTTTTCTTTTGTTGTTAAAAATCAACCTTTAAGGCTTGAAATAGGGGATGAAAGTTTATATGAAAAATCTACACCGCTTGACCGATTGTAATGAATTTTGGCATATATATAGTTGACAATGCAAGGTAAAACAGAGGATACTTTATTTTTCAAAAGTCCACCACCGAGGGTTGCAATATACCAGAAACATCCACCTAGATCACGCGGAGAAGCCGCGAGCGGGTCACTAGTTGGCTATAAAAAATAATTGTTAGATCTATCTAAGGTTGCAGTCTTTGGATCAATTATTGAGATTTGGCGACATAGGGTGATAATTAGTCAATATTTATTAGGTTTAACTGTTCTTTACCATGCTGTTATGACTTACAAATCAAACGATGCTCAGCAGAGAAACACATCTTTGTAAATAATATTTTCTATTATTTTACTGTCTTGTTTGTTCCAGTTAATCTCTGAAATGACTGAACCGATTTTGACGTAACTTTCACTATAGTACTTTCACATAGCTGATGTTATAAACAATAACTTTGGTCTGTCTTAAACAAATAAATACATTATGATCATTTGAATTTGTTATTTTATTTTAGTTAATAATATATATACAAGTGTTTGTAATATGTTCTTATTTTTATTTTGTTTCTTATTTTTATTTACACAGAACTATAAGACTTATATTAATCATTCATTAAATATAACAAATTATATTTTAACTATCATTACAAATTCTCAAATATACAAACAAGCACAATTGTTGTAGTTCTTTACCAGAATATAAAAACATACATATATATTTTATAAAAATGCTTAAGTTAAATTCAAACTATGTTTATATTTTTTCTATTGCTTAAATATATTTTCCTTATAATACTTCAATTCTTCTATACTTTCTTCTATATCTCTCAAACATCTGTGCTGAAATTCTTTTTGCGGTACTTTTGAGTATTCTTTTTGGAACCAACGCTTCGCTAGTTCCTTTATAGTGCTGACATCAATTATTCTGTAATGTAAATAGGAATCTAAAGCAGGCATATATTTTCTTAGAAAAAGTCTATCCATATACACACTGTTGCCTCCTAATGGACATTTCTTCTCAGGCGCATGAGATTTAACAAATTTTAGAATTTGTTTTTCTGCATCTTTTAATGATATGTTTGAATTACGGCTAGCCTCTGTCAAGCCAGTCTGAAATAAAAAATACCATTATGTGTAGACATTGAATATCAAAGTTTAAGAAGACATATAATATTTCTTATTTTGCACATATCACAAAGGAAAACAACAACATAATTTGTAATGTATTTAATTTATATCATATTCTCAGATGGGTATTGAACCCACAACCAACCCTTTACAGCCAAACGCTGGCCTTAGAGTCAATGTAGCGTAAAGAAGTAAAAAATAGGCGTAATGTATCATGTAAATATATATACCTCACCATGCTGAGCTATGCACCACTCGTTCATATTACTGAGAATCTCATCTGGTTGATGTATTATTAAATTAGGTCCTTTAGCTACCACATTCAATTGTGCATCAGTAACTAAGCAAGCTATTTCTAATATGTGATCCTTGTCTATATCTAAACCCGTCATTTCTAAATCCACCCAAACAATTCTCTTTGCTTCGCTCTTTGCAGCTGTTGAATGGGTAGTCATGTTTTTGATAGTAACTGAAAAGCAAAATTAAATTAAACCAGTTTATAATTTATAAATCGTAAAATATATACTAAGAAGTAACCTACAAAACATATGTTCAAATTATTATTATTCATACTTACTATTTTGTCGACACAAGATATTATTCAAATATCTTTTACAGGGAAATAAATATTTTTGGAAATATATCATTTGTGTTCATTCATAAATTCAAAATAATAAGTAATTAAACAAACATTCGTGTACAAGGCTCACGTCAATTTAAGTTCTCTTCCACAGAATACGAAATTTGGAAATATCTTACAGATAATAAATACGATAAATGCACAGTTTCAAAATGCACGAATTACTATATTTTACTTTTTTTATTTGTTTATATAAAATAGACAAGTTGTGTATTAATAAAAACTAGCATTATCTAACTGAATTTTAAAAGCAGGACTTGACAACTTCGCACTATAAACATATCTGATCTAATTGATATATTTTACACATACTTTCTGTCCCTTTTAAATTTCTTTAACTATTGTATTTGTATGTATTTTTAAGTTTTCTACATTTAAATATAAAACAAACCTTACTTATTTTCCAAATGTCTCATCGTTATAAAAAAATGTCATTCTTATATAAAATGTTAGTTATAAGTTCTAAGTTAAAATTTATAAAATTAAAGTGTAAATATAAGTATATAACTGTATTGATATTTTTAAATAATTTACAATATTTCGTTACAAACTACAATTTACAAATATTTTTATTTTTAAAATAGAAAATTTATGTACTTTACGTTGACATAGATAATCTACAAGTATAAAGTATTATTCTTCTAGATTGTCATGGTGCCTAAAGGTTGATTTTGTTTTTAATTTTTCTGATTTTCATAATATAGTTTAATTAGAAAGTCAAAATGAACAGAATTGTTTTGAATCGTTGCCGGTGCTTAAAAAACACAAGTAAGTATTGAAAAAGTGTCTATACTCATAAAATGAAGTTTTACAAAACTATAACCTTTTGTATTATTTGACTGATTATAGAATGATTTCATCGATATTTTCTAAATTTATAAAACAATTTGACAATATATATGTGGGACTTAAAGAACTGTAAAATATTATTTTTTATAGCATTAATAACTTGTTAGTATTTGTACTCTGCAAAGTAAGTCATCGTAAATAAATTCAATCAAAATATTTCTTTTTTCAAGAATTACATGCTGTGTACAATTATAAAATGGTAATGCATGATAAATGTATACATTTGAAATTGATTTATTTCATAATAAATTCATATTTTACGCTTAGTAAAAATTTAGTTCACAAAATAAAGTTCATAACATGTCACAAAATCTTCTTTTTCTGTGTTTAAATTTACATAATAATTAATAGAAATAATAATTAATACATTACATGTTCCAGCTTTACTATGGGAGACCAGGCAATATCAAAACTTTCCATATATTACTCTCTCAAGGTCATTATCCTATTACACAACTCAACCCATTGGATTGCAGCATGATATAAGTCAGAAACCTTTTAATAGAAAAGTGTTCTATCCTGCTTATGTAAGAGCAATATCAACAAGTAAGTATTACTATGAGAAAGAGCCCTTGAAACCATCTTCCAAAGTTGAGGCAACTGTAGAAACAATAAAAAAGGGAATTGAGGAAAAAGAGAAGCTCCCAAAAAAGGAGGAGAAGAAGAAAAGCCTAAAGGAGCGGATTATGGATGAGCTGAGGCATTACTACCATGGTTTCAGGCTACTTTTTATAGAAATAAGAATATCTACATCTTTGTGTTTTAAAATATTAAAGGGACAATCATTAAGTCGTAGAGAGCACAGATTGTTGGTCACAACCATTGGTGATTTGTTTAGAATGGTGCCATTTATTGTAATTATTGCAGTACCCTTTTTGGAGTTTGCCTTACCTTTTCTTATTAAATTGTTCCCAAACATGCTGCCATCTACATTTGAAAGCCGAAGTCAAAAAGAGGCAAAGTTAAAACAGCATTTGAAAATTAAATTAGAAATGGCAAAATTCTTCCAAGAAACATTAGACCAGATGGCGCCACAAGCTAGTAATAGACATTCCGAACTTGCAAAGGAATTTTCAAGTTTCTTTAGCAAAATCCGAACTTCTGGTGATGTAGCGACAAGTGAAGAAATTATGAAGTTCTCTAAACTTTTCGAGGATGAAATTACGTTAGACTCTCTACAACGTCCACATTTAGTAGCTTTGTGTAAAGTGTTGAATGTGTCTACTATTGGTACTAGTGCTATTTTGCGGTTTAATTTAAAAATGAAACTGAGATCCTTGGCAGCAGATGACAAAATGATAGCCAAGGAAGGTGTGGATAGTTTGAATTTTAGTGAGTTGCAGCAGGCTTGTAGAGCGAGAGGTATGCGAGCATATGGTGTATCTGAAGAAAGATTAAGGAAGGAACTGAGAAATTGGTTAGATTTGTCATTAAATGAAAAGGTCCCACCATCATTGTTGCTTTTGTCCAGAGCTTTAATGGTACCAGAACATGTGCCTACAACATACAAGTTAAAAGCAACTATTTCAGCATTGCCTGAACAAGTTGCAACACAAACTAAAGCAGCTATTGGTGAAAAGGAGGGCAAAGTTGATTTTAAGGTATTGTTATATATTAATTAATTGTTTAAAAGATGCTAATGGATATTTATTTTCTCCAATTATATTTATTTATTCGTTTGTCATGTGTTCTATTAAAGTGACCTTCAAATTTCTTACCACTTCTGTACAAGTTTTTATGACACTATCATTAGTTCTAGTTATAAATATTATAACGGTATTCTTATTATAAGATATATTTTATTTAGCATTCTTTTGTTTATAGCCAAATGGAAATAATGTAAATAACCTCCTGAGTTTAGATTGAACCCACAACCAATCATATTTATAGTCAGTTGTTGTCCCAATGTAACATAAAGGTCACATAAATATATAATAACACTATAATTATCTTTCTAATTTTCTTAAAGATTTTTTATTACATACATAATCAAAAAAATTACAGGCCAAGGTAGAAGCGATTAGGCTGGAAGAATTAAAGATTAAAGAGGAAAAGAAGGAGTTATTGGAAGCTGAACTTGAAATGAAACAAAAACAGTTGCTTGAAGCCAAGAAAAGGGAGAAAGAGGAGCTCAAAGACAAAGCTCCAATTCTTGACGAGGAGTCTACGCCTGTCATGGTGGACCCTGCTCCCATACTGGCAGTGGATCCACCGAAACCCTCGACTGAAGAAGGCCTGTCTGGTAAAGATATAGAAGTGATTGAAGATGCTTTAGAGAAATTAGGTAAGTTTAGTTTTTTATTATGTACAATATTATAATAGTATTTAGGTGGCTGTAAGCTTTCTTTGTTTTTGTTGAATATAGCAATGTAGCAACTTTAAGATTAATTTGTAATATATTTGACAGTCAACCTTTTTATATATTTTGTCTTGGTGATTTTTTGTTTAAATTTAAAATTACACTTAGGATAGTGATTTTTATTTCAAATTATTCATTGTATTGTTTGTTTTGTTTTTGTATGTTTTCATATAATAGTAAATTATACGGAAACATTTTTTTTTTAATACTTTCAATTCATTGTTATGTTGTAGTAGGTAAATATTTGAATATTTTCTATATTTTATATAAAATATTTTATATGAAAATTGACTACTTATGCTACTCTTATCTTTCTAATCGGTTTTTAATATTATAATTTACTTTAACACAACAGACTTTAAGGAAATTAGCAAAGTTTAATGACATTGGCAATAAGCCACTGTTCCACAGTACATATATACCTTGAACTTGTGCAAAAATTACCCACTTTCTGAGAATAGATTATTATTCTTAGTTATGAGTTACTTGCGGATTTTTAGTAAATATTTTTGTATGACGTTTTAAAGAAAAACATTAAATCATTAAAACTTTTGTCGTTCAGTAAAATTTAGATGAAGTGATATTTGAGCTCTTTTATATGTAAATTATATGAACTCAATTTCTATAAGCTATTTATATATGAACTTGACATAGTATTGTATTACCAATTGTGTGAATGAGACTATGACTCTATGACTCAGCGGGAATACGTCTTTTGTATACATGATGGTTGTGAGTTGGATTCCTACTCGGGGGTCGAATTATATTTCATTATTTTCATTTACTTGCTCTAGTACTCGTATAGTACGCGCATTATAAGTTGAAAAGTCGTAACCTAGCTGCAATAGGCGTCGCAGTACAAACTTTTAGTAAGTGATTGACTGTAAAATGCGGTGAGCGAGACAGACAAGAGACTAACATTAGTAATTCCATTACGCACGGTGTGTTGTATCTCAGTCACACGTCAACTCTCGTTGGCTGGTTGACTATATTTGCACAAAATTTTAGAAAGCGTAGATATGACTAACAAAATAATATGCGCGTACTATAATATAAAACTTTACCGTTCTCGGTATCACCATTGACTTTAAACTACAGTGGGGACCTCATATTGGCAGATAGACTTAGCCCAGCATCATTCACGGTTAAGAAAATTAGATCATTAGCTAAAGTAGACACGCTACTTTCATAGTATTATATCCTATGGCATTTTATTTTGGTGTAATGCAGCCCCAATTAACTCGATCTTTGTTCTGGAAAAGGGAGTTATTCGTGCAACCTATAACTTAGACCCAAAAGAGCCATTAAGAACAAAATTTAAAGAAATTAATATACTATCTGTTGCTTCTCAATACATACTTGCTAATGTCATGTATGTTAAGAAAATATTAATGATTTTACAAAAATCGGTAACGCACATAATATTAATACTAGAAATAAGCATAAACTCATCACTTCTGTAACTCAAGTACATCGAGTTAGTGATGCATTTATGGGGCAGTGTGTACGCTTTTACAATAGGATTCCAGAAAACGTCCAAGATTGTTCTATATTACAATTTAATAAAGTTGTGAAAAGACGACCAAATTAAAGATTTTATAAATGATAACACGCCCTGGAAATGAAATGCTCGCTCCAGTCTATTACAAAATTATAACTGTTAGCAATAAATCTGTATATCACAATGGGTTAAAAAAGGCATTTGAGGCATTAACTTTAGTGAACCGGTGGTAAACTCTTTGACGTTCAAAAAATGAAGCATGTAACTTCTTATTTTGAATAAAATTATTTGACTTTGACTTGGTTCTCTCCGCCAACGTCTATAAAGCCAGAAAATATGTGAAAATTAATAAATAATAAACAATAGTGTGGAAATAAACAATAATGGAAAAAATTATTCAAGCTAAAATCTACTTAACAATAGCATATTACCGATGATCTATAAAGTAGTAAACAGTTCTTGTTCTTTAACAACTGGAGGCCAGTCTTCGCTTGTAGGCACAAAGTGTGATTGTAAACGGAACTGTTTGTGGATGCGATTCCCTCTCGAGGAATTGATATATTGCATCTACACCAATTAACACGCAATGCCTCCGGTATTCGGCGGTGCGTGGGGAACGAAGTGTCTTAACAGTAGGTTTCGTCTACCTGCGTGAAGCTAAAAAGAATAACAAATGAATGACATTATATAGTTATTTATCATAATTTTCTTTAATGATTTTTCTCTTTCTTCAGCTGAACAGAAGAAGTCACTGCTTTTAGAAAAGGAAAGTATTCAAGAGCTTAAAACCGAACTATTGGACTACAGTGAGGACGTTGAGGAAATGCAGGAGATTGTGAAAACAAAACAGGCCGATATCAAGCTTACTAAAGGAGCTAGGAGGTATGTGTTTATATATTTCTATATATTTCTTTTCTTTCAGCTGTACGTTTTTTCTCGCATAATTCTTCACCTTTTGTTCGAATTGGAGATATTGTTGATTGGCGGACCTTAACGCCGTGCTTTGTTTTCTTCAACAGAACAGAGAAATGCGAGTAATTGAATTATTTTAGATTTACCACTGGAGAAATTTAAAATCATTGTAAAAAATACTTTAATAAGTAAAGCTTATTACTCTGTAGAATAGTATTTAAAGGATAAAAATGCGTGGAATTAATCTGAATGAGTCCAATGCCGGTTAGCTACCATTGTATCAAATAATAAAATTGTAATTTATATATTTGAAAAGAGCAACTGTTGAGTTTCTGGCCGGCTCTTCTCAGCAGAAGAGCTTGTCTGCCTTCCGAGTTGATAGTAGCAAATGTACATAATTTGACGATTCAAAAGTGCTTACAAAAATCTATTTGAATAAAGATATTTTGAATTTCAATTTATGATATTCAAGTAGAACCCACAACTTATCGTGATTACAAACACTGCGCCACGATGGCCTAATTTTTATTTTTCGGTTATGTCATTATAAAAACATGAATCATCGTAATAGTACTAAAATGTGTTGGAAATTTATATAAAATTAATAAACATTGCACATAATTGTCACATTCATATTATAAATGCAGCCTTGGACTTAGGTCTTAAGGTTAGTGCACACACTACTTATAAATATTGTATATTTTTTTATATTTTCTTTGTTGAATGATAATAGAAATTACTAGAACTGTTTCGCATTGTGTTTTTTTAAGAATAAGGTACAGGATGTACTTTTCAATACATTTTTTTTATTTGTGATTTCATAATGCAAATTAATCATTTATTAATTACTTAAATATTTTACAAATATTAACTTATTTTATACGAATAAGATCTTTAAATACGAATGCTTAGACAAATTGTTTATACATTATATGTAGTTATCTAGTTTCCCCACTTAACACGCAATGTCATGAAGTTCTCTTAAGAAAAAAACATTAGTTAAAAAAACTTATTTAAGATATCACTCGCTCAATAATTTGTTTAATTTTGTATTAAAGCACGAACTTAAGATTTAAATTATATTTTTTCATAACTCAATTGTAATTCAACAAATATAATGTGCATTGGCCTTTATTTAGATATGATGTCATTTTGTCATCTAAGTGTTATCATAGATCATACTATATTTTTTTATTAAAACTTAACTAGTTAAAGGAAAACGTTTCCGTACTTGAGTTCATAAATCATAGATATTTTTAAAACCTTTAATGCTCTGGAAACTTTTTTGTTATTTATTATTGTATGGATATGTAAAAATGTAAACAAGCAATATTATGTTTTTGATACTAACTGTACCTTTGTTTAAATTGGAATTAATTGGACTTTAAATTGGAATTAAAAAATTGAAACCGTGAGATTATGGTCACTGTTCTGAAATATATGTAGCAAAAAAGATTTATCCTCATTGTAAATAACTCAGGCGAAAACTCGAAGACAGGGTGTCTTGAAAAAAGCTGAAAAAATAATTTTTTTTTTAGCTTCACGCTGTATCCCGCACACAGCAGGGTAGGCAGAGGGAACCTAGTGTTAAGACACTCCGTTCCCCACTTTCCGCTGAATTTGGAGGCATGCGTGCGAAGTGGCGGAACTTAACGCCGCGCTTTACCTCGACACCAGAGCGAAGAAAATGGAAATATAATTCCCACCCCTCGAGTGGGAATCGAACCCACAACCAGTCGTTTACAGTCACACGCTTGTGCCACTGGGCCACGACTGGCCACAAAAAAAATAATTGAATTAATAATTATTCATTAAATGACAGTATCATATATGTACTTCAATCTAATACGTCAATGGAAACGTGAAATTGAATGGCTTTATCATGTTCTTTTGTCGACCCCGCGAAATGCGGAAGATAATAAAATAAAAAAATTATATCTTATCCTTACCAAAACAAGATAAATGAAACACGTGTTTTTACACGCACATAATATGTAGATATCATGTATTATAGTAAAGATACAAAGTGCAATCGGAGTATCAAATATTGAAATTGAATTGAATTCATTGTGGTTGAAATGGAAATAATTTAAATATAATTAATTTTCTGCGAATGGGGATCTAACTCGTAACCAATCCTGTTACAGTCAGACACACACGTTACCCCACTGCGTCACTAATAACATAAAAAATAACATCTTTTTGCGCAAATTATACACGTAGAGGAATTAGAAATCTAGCATAAATGTTATATGCCATAGAAATGCATAAAGCCCAATATCTTTTATTAATATCTCTATTAAAAATTCATTAAATTAATAAATTGGGGCCACTCGTGGCGCAGAGGCACAAAGTGCGACTGGTTGTGGGTTCGATTCCCACTCGAGGAGTGGAAATATTTAGTATTTCCATTTTCTTTTTCTTCGCTCTGGTGTCCAAGGCAAAGCGCGGCGTAAAGTTCATTTCATTAATATCTATTAAAAGTACATTAAATAAATTAATAAAATAAAATATTACACAAAACCATATGACATACACTTTTGTATATACTGACAAACGTTGCCAAGGTAACGCTTATTTATGCGTCAACAGGGTCAACGGGGTTGAGTTATATAATTAAATATAATTTATATTACTACTATTATAAGTATGTCCATCGTATGGACAATTGAATTTAATTTATAAAGGACTAATTACAAATGTCGATTAGTATTAATTATTTGATAATTTAATGAATGGTAAACGATTAGTCATGTTCTCATAAGTAATGTATGTTGGAACCGGACCAAATAAACTTTGATTTATGATATATGTACGAACAGATTTTACGGTACTAGTTATATTAAAATGATTTAATTCCTAGGACGAATATATTATTATCAGATGTTATATTTTGATGTGTAAGAGAGTTCAAACAGTGACGTAGGCTGTGGGTTCTATCCCGTTCGGAGGAAAATTACATATAAATTAATTAAATTTCCCCATTCTAGCACAATAAAGCATGGCGATTAGTCCGCTGCTTGATACGAAAAGTCTCAAATTTGAGAGAAAACTGGAAGACAGATTGATATTCTATTTGCTCCTTCTATTCGCTATGTACATATGTAGGAAAAAGCGTGAAACCACTAACATCGAATCAATTAAAGAAAAAACTTTATTTTGTTATTTTTTTTTGTATTTGTCCTGAAACTTAAAGACAACTTTATCATAAAATATTCAGTTTTCATTATTCGCGATTTAATAATATAAATGTTTATTGTATTTAATATAAATATGTATTGAAAAACAACCTTATGTTTTATAATAAAAGTTTTACTAACAAATTGTAATACTTTCCAGATTATACCGAGCTGTAAACAACATGATAAGCAAATTAGATTCCGCTCTAATAGAACTGGAAAGCAAAGAGAAGGCCCTAAAGAACACTCTAGAACAAACGAAATCTGAACCGCAGAAGGCCAAAGAGCAACTTATACAAATCGACGAACTAATGCATTCCATAAAAAGTCTACAGAAAGTTCCAGATGAGGCTAAATTGAAATTGATACAAGATGTGTTGGGACGATTGGATGACGATTTCGATGGGCAACTCAAGATTGATGATGTTTTGAAGGTAACATATAGTTTAGTTTTTTATTTACAAGAGATCGTGTCCCAGTGGCACAAGCGTGTGACTGTAAACGACTGGTTGTGGATTCGATTCCCACTCGAGGAGTGGAAATATTTAATATTTCCAAATTTCCTCGCCTGGTGTCGAGGCTAGACGCGGCGTTAAGTTCCGCCACTTAACACGCAATGCCTCCGAATTTGTCCGAAAGTGGGGAACGGAGTGTCTTAACACTAGGTTCCCTCTGCCTACCCTGCTGTGTGCGGGACAGCATGAAGCTAAAAAAAAATACTATAAATATAAATAACTTTGTGTAGATTTTGTTGTAGTTTCTGGTGGTTTTTTGGCATATTGGCAAAATATTATAAATGTTTATTTGTTTTATTTAATATTCAATCGTTACGTTGAGTTGTCGCGCCCTTTTTATATCTTAATGAATTTAAAATATTAAAGTACTTACAGGGGCCAGATTGCGGCACCCAATTCCCAACGGGTCCTTGTAAAAATATTTGTAGCTCTCGATAAATGTATCCAAGTTCCCTTTTTATTTTTTGTTATTATGTTATAAATAAAAATATCCTATAATCCCTATTAAATCCCTAATATATTCCTTTTAAATACGTATCTAATTTTAGTTCCCGAAAAATTGTCGGAATTAAACCTAGAACCAATAGCGATTAATGCAGTAAATTAGTGACAGAAAATCGCGGTAATCGAGATAAATCTAATATTTTGAAAAACGATTCGGTCTATTAAATAACTTGCTGTATTAATATGAAATTTTTATTAATAAAATTTCAGATGCTAGAAATAATAGGTAACGAAAACGTGAACCTCTCAGAGAAGCAAATGGCGGAACTGATAGAGTTGCTCGACAAGGAGGAGATATTAGAAGTGGAGAGTAAGATACAGAAGGCGTTGGACAAGGCGGCCAAGGAGCAGACCAAGAGTAAAGAGGCTGATGGGAAGGTTGGTTGTGTTTTATTATATATGTATTTTTTTAGTTAAAAATAGTATTTTTATTGTAAAAATTAATATGTCATTTTTTTTACGTCATAGTCGTTGTTTGTAGTGAAAATGTCTTTTGGCATTGGTTAGAACCTAACGTCGTGAATTTTTTTGTCGTAAACGAGGCTGTTTTTAATTTTTCACAAATATATGTATATTATGTATTAGTGATAAGCAAAAGTAGAATTTGAACCCATTACCAACTCAGTGCAGCCAGAAAGAACTTAGTGTCAACACCCTATGTTCTTCATTTTCCGTCCAATATATCAAAACTTAAGTCGTTATAGTACAGTTAGTCGTCTTATCAGGGCGGAAAAATGAAAATAATTTAAATATAATAATTTTCTGGATGGAAATCGAACCCACGACTAACGGCGCTACGTTTGGACTGTTCTTGTTACTGTTCCACTGCCCCACTATAGCCTCATATATGGGTAAATAACTAAGTGCTTTTAATATATATTAATGTATTACAGAGTTTATTCGACATCATAAGAGAAGCACAAAAGCGTAGAGAAATGAAGAAAGCAGTGGAGAAATTCGGGGAACAACGAAATATGCCCAAGAGTGAAGACATTGTCACTAAAACAGAAGACACGAACACTAAACGACCGGAAAGCCATTAAATATAATAATATTTAGTGAAATATAGTGTTAGAAGTTTCTAGAATGTTATTTTTTAATGTATGATTAAATGTATTATTTTTTTTAAGCGGGGGTTTGGCTAAAACTGTTATTTGTAATTTTTATTTTTTATAAAAAAAAGTATGTACTAAAGTTTAAATTATTGTTTTTAAATTTATGTTCAAGAGAGAGAATTTGAGGAAGAGAGAATTTAAGATTATCTAAACTAAATATTGGGCTTAAAGTATTTTTTTATATATAAATATATTTTTTCATACATTAAGAATTAAAATTTACTTGAATGTTCTTGAACTTATAATGTGAATACAGTATGACATTGGTTTAGGTTCGTTTTCCTGCGAATTTACATTTGTAAATTTGTAAGGAATTGTTTAGTGTTCAAATATGTAGGGTATTTGGCTATATTTAAATATATTTATAGTATAATTATTAAATTATATATACTTTCTATTTAAGATTTTAACAAAAATGCACTAAATATTGCTTAAAATGAGATGTACTTTTTTATTTATTATGGTTTTTATTTTATCAAATGATACTGCGTCTAACTGTAGATTTGGTTTGTTGTGATTTCGATTTTCACTCAGATGTATATGTGGAAAGTGGAAACTGGAGTCTCTTAGCACTAAAGATCTCTCTTACTGCTATGCGGAAAGAAGCGTAAAAATGTAAAAAAGTATTTAAATTATTGTATTCCCCCACTCAATAATTGCTTCTTGCCCAGACTTGAAACATTGCAGTCTCAAATTTGGACGGAAAGCAAAGAAAGGAGTGTCTTAACACTATAATCACTGCTTATCCTACATTGTGGGATAAAGCTAAAAGAATATAGCCAAGTACCCTATTCAAATTTTTTATACTATTTAATTAGAGCACTAACGCGTTACCTTTGTGACAATAAGCATTTTTGTATTACATACAATTCATGTTATGCTATATTCATTATATTATATTATATTAATTATTTAATATGTATATAGTTATGAAAATTGTAATTCCACACCGTACAAAGTCTTCGTATTTATTTTTTTTTTTTTATTTTATTCATTCAGAGATTTATTGTTATTGTTTATGCATTTCTGTGATGGATGGTCGATAGTTTTTAATTTTATTTGGTTCTAAGTATTAGCACAAATTGTTTTCCATTTCAAAGTATGTGTTTTTTTTTAATTTCTCTCTTGGCTGTACACAGTGTAGTCTTTGTTGGTAGTATTACTATATTAAAAAAAAAACAAACCAGTGGATATATGTTTTATACCTTACAAGAATGCACTTAGTGCATTGTTAAAATGGCGAGTACTATAAATAAATGTAATATTGAAGGAATGTGCGTGAATTTAAAAAAAAAGCTTTTCTCCATATGTTTGCATTAAATGCAATACGTTCTGTGAATAGCTTCAAATTTTATATCCCAAAGAGCATACATAACATGATTTTCCTCCATATTTATAGAAGTGATGTGTAAAATGAAAGTTTTGTTGGAATAAATGTGCTGACAAGCTGTATATTAATAAGAGAATACAGATGTCGTAAGAATACTATGTTTGTTTTATTTTCCTCTTTTTGATTTCGAAATTATTATTACATAGTTAAATCAAGTGTTACACGAATATAGTTAATTAAAGAAAAATAATATGTAGTATTAGATTAACGATTATTTTATTAAATACAAGGTTGGAACTCTTTAATAATTTAGAATAATATGTCATAATTGATATGAAATGGAGAGCAGCGAGAGTGTTTTTTTGGTAAATTATCTCCGATAAAAGTTTAAACAATATAGATTTAATATTGAAAATAGTTAATTTTGCCTATTCAGAACTTTGTACATAGAAATTTCTTAAAGTTGACAAATACTTAACGTAAACATAAGAGAAAAAGCGTATTTAATACTCCACAGCTAGATTTTAATGCCCAAAATATTGAGCAAACAATTAAAATATTTACCTTATATCGTATGGAGTTGGACTTTCGTTTATTAAATTCAGCTGGATATATAAAAAATGTAGCATAATTTAGGTATCTGGCGTATTGGCGTTTAAAGTAAATTTTGTTCATTTATTCCTTTCCAACAAATGGATGTATATAATAAATTAATAAGTTTACCTCTCCGGATAACACTCTTAGTGATTTTTTGTTACCATCTATGGTTTTTTCTCGGACAGCTGACATAAGAGCTATTGTATTACGCTTAGTGATGAACATTATATAAAAACAAGTTTTGTTAACGCTTCACAATTTCAAAAAGCCTTAGAAAAAAATTCAAACTTAAAATTTGGCGGTTCAAATATGGCGCGAAAGTGTCCATTTTGTCACCAATCGTCATAAAATGGCGTCCGTGATTGGTTCGTTTGCGTAACGTCATCCAATAGCACGTCAGACACACATTTGAGCGAATCACGAGAGTCAATCAATGTACTCATAAAATCACAGGCTCACTGTCCGCCATGTTGGATAAATTTAAAAAACGAAGCGTCCCCATTGGTCGATAAAGAGACGTCATTCTGATCTTTTGACGGCGTTGCGCAAATTGTGATTTTTGACTCTCACTCGTCGCGGCTGCCATGTTTTTTTTCATGTGGGGTGTGTGTGTGTAGAAACTATCATGATCATTTCCCCATATAAACTACTAAGGGTAAGTATCAAAATATTAGCATAGTTTTCATCTCATCCACGCGGAAGTGCATCGCGCAACCTTAGTGAAAGTGTATCATGTAATCCTGTCATATTCTTGTGAAATTGTATTGCTGCGTTTTCTAACTTGTAAGTACTCAACGATTGTGTCAACACAACTACGGATTTAGACTTTGCTCGATTATTCCTTTGTTGATGCGTGATAGTATACGAGTTGCGAATCTAGAAAAGCATGGCGCGCGTGTGTTTCACCCTCATCCGAGTGACGTTTGTTTGGCGCCATCGACCCATTTAGCGCGGAGGGGCGGGTATGGGTTTCCATGATATTCTTTGTGCCCTTGCAAGTCATAGTGATTATTCTAACAAAACAACACGTGACATCATAGTAAATATAAACGTTTTGTGTTGCAGAAGTAAGGGGTGCACCAAGTGCGTCATTCGTCGACAGCTAGTGACAATGAGCAAAATTTACTAAACGCAAAGACCGATCGAGACAAGAAACAAACCACTAGCAAAGAATAGGCCAAAGAATTAAGGATGTATTAGTACGCTGATATCCTGAGGATCGATATTATCACACGGCCCCTGGCGAATGAAAAATGGACACTCGATTTTTGATTACGATGATTGTGTTTGATAGCGACAGATATTATCTCGGACAGGATGCGTAAACATAAGAGAGGGAGCCAGGCCTTCGCCTGCTGGCCTGCCACGTCGAGAGAACTGCATCTAACTCCGCGCTCCTTTTGATACCTGCACACACTACACAGGTAAGCCTTGTAAATGTGTTAATTATTAAAGTCATCACTCATCTCTTATCAGGCATACAAAGCTAAACCTATGCATGACTATGGTTTTATTATATGGAGGTGCACCCAATTTATTTTGGATTTCTGTCAATTTATAAATGCACAGGCTAAATTATCTTAAATTTTATTACATCATTTATGCTTATGATTTTTGTGTGGGTAATCAGACAATCAATTTGTAATGTGATCATTTATATAAGTGAACATGACTTCATCTGCGGATATGTATGTACATACTGCCAACATTGTGTACTTTTGGTCAAACTAAGCTCAAAATAATTTAACACAATGCAAGGTTTATTTATTATTTTGTACACATTGAGGTAAACAAATATAAGATTTAAGGATAAAAAACACTTCAATGGTAACATACTTGAAGTTGCTAGGGTAAATATGAAACAGAGATAACCAATATTTTATCAATATCTTATTAACTTTTATCAATTTTTCTTATATATATTTTTTTATAATTAAATGTTTAGTTTTAGATAATTTCATATTTACTAACAATATTTAGTTACTAACCAGTACAATTGGTTCAACATAATATGTATATCTACAATAATAATATTGAAGTTTAGCTTATTTATTAATTCAATCAATATAATTGAATAAACATTGTTAAAAGACAAATTGAGGAAAAATATTGGCATCCATAATTAGTACATTTGAATATTTATTTAAAAATAGATAGTACTGTTACTGAGATGATAATGGAAGACATTACCAAATTAAATATGAGTAATCAAATAAAAGATAATTAGAAGGTACTGCTAACGTCTAATGACTTCACAACATTAGTTAAAATCATTAGAGGACATTATGCTAATTACATATTTCACTTAATACATGAAAACAACAACTAATTTATTATTTTGTCTGCCGTGAAGAGGATATGCAGTGCCCAATTGTTCAGGAAAGGGACCGTAACCGTGGGAATGTTAAAATGAAGACTTTTAACAATTTAAAGAGTTGCAAAAAGGTCGGTTTCAATATATAGTGTAGCACTTGAATTCTTAGGCAACATACTTGAGTTTTTATTTTTTTTGCTGAATAATATGTTGTCTTTGAAGAGCACATGTATTTTTCATTCCCTTTGGTTTGCATACTTCCTCCTTTTGTCCCATTGTTTGTACTGCCTGTAATAATTTGTTTGCATATTGATTGCCCTCATTTATATTATTACCTCCCATTGAAGCTGTTTTATGAACCATGTATTTAATATATAGCCTTCACTCATTAGGTGTTTTATATTATTTGACACATGTTTTTTTACTTGTTATGTTGCATTATGTTTATTGGTTTGCAAGGTTTTAAATATTTAGTCCATTTTATTTGCTTTTCCATTTCAGGAGTCTAATCTGGACAACATTGTTGATCAGCTGTGCACAAGACTTCAAGATATTAAAGACCAAGAAAGCGCGTCAATAATAGGCATGCCCACGTGTTCTTTGGAACAAACAGAGGCTGTGCGACGATATTACGCTGCATTTCCGGCTCTAAAAAAAGGTAAAGAGTCGCCGTTGCAGTACTACTTGCCACCGCCGGCCTGGTGTCGAAAAACCGATACAAAGGTCAAGATGCAAAGCGAACTGTCAATGCCGAAAGATTGGAATTCCAAAAACAAGAAGTACACTACGGGCAAGGAGCGTCGCAACTCGTACCACGGACAGAAGAAGAACAGGAAGCGCCACAACAGCTACGGCAGGGCCTTCGAGTGCAAGGAGAACCTCCCTGAGTGGATGACGCACGAGGGCGTGTGGGACATGGAGACGCAGGACCCCGTCAAGGAGTTCATCCGCGCCATCGCGCTCGACGAGGGCTACGGCACCTGCGAGAACACCGCCGCGGACGACCGGCCCCGCCTCGCGCGCCTCGTGCCCGACTGGGACGGCGACGCCGCCTGGCTCGACCCGCGCCCGCCCGTCGAGGAGGAGCTCTACGCCAAGTTCGAGGCCAAGTTCGACCGCAGCATCGAGGCGCTGTGGTCCAAGGACCAGAACACCCCCGACGACGAGTACCAGGACCTGCCGATCGACTTCCAGGACCTGCTCTCGTCCCCGTCGGACCACCTGTTCGCCGACCGGGTCGTCGACCCGTCCGCCGAGAAGTGCAGCATGATCTCCCTCACCGAAAGCATCTGGTCCGTCGACGCCGTCGAGCCGCCCGAGTCCCCCACCAACGCCGCGGAGGGCCTGCACGACCGGTTCCGCCCCCTGCACATCGACGACGCGCCGCGCCCGCCGCCCGCCCGCCGCGAGCTCGACTCCTTCGCGCTCTACGACGGCGAGGAGCTCTACGACGCGCTCTCCTGCGTCGCCAAGACCATGCGCTCCTACACCGCCATCAACCACAGCCGCGACGCCAGCGGGTTCGCGGAGGTGCCGCCGCGCCGCCGCCCGCGCGTCCCGCCCGCCCCCGCGCCGCCCGCCCCCGCCGCGCCGCCCGCCCCCGCGCCCGAGCGCGAGCGCGAGGACCTGCTCACGTCGGCGCGCACGCACTTCCGGCCCATCCGGCGCGAGGACGCGGAGCCGCCGCGCCACGCGGACGGGGACACGTTCGACATCCGCGGCGACCTCGACGCCGTCGCCTTCCACCGCAGCGAGTCGGGCGGCCTGTACCTGGGCTCGCCGCGCGAGCGCTACCTCGAGTACCGCGGCGCGCGCACCATCGACTACACGCGCCTCAACCTCACCGCCGCGCAGCGCTGCCCCGACCTCGACGACCCCGCCTTCCGCCTGCGCTTCCCGCTGCGCCAGCGCGACGCGGCCGCGCAGACGTCGCCCGCGCCCGCGCCGCCCGCCGCCGCCTGGCCCGCCTGCGCCGAGTGCGGCGGCTGCGCCAAGAAGATGCGCCCCTCCGCCATACACAGCATCTGGAGCGACGCGCTGGCGGCGCGCTGCGAGTGCGCGCCCGCCCTGCCCGCCCTGCCCCCCGCCCCGCCCGCCGGCGCCGCGCGGGAGGACGACGAGCTGTCGCGCGAGTGGGAGGAGCTGCTGCAGGACATCAGCGCGGCGCACCTGCAGTACGCGAGCGAGGCGGGCGGGGGCGGCGCGGGTGCGGGGGGCGGCGGGGAGGCGGACCGCAAGCGGCGGCACAGCGCGGCGCTGCGCTGCGCGGCGCCCTGCTCGCACCCGCACGCGCGCTTCCTGCACTGCTGCGCGGGACAGGACCGCCCGCTGACGCGCTGACCGCCCCGCCCGCCCCGCCCGCGAGCTACTGAGAGATTTAACTAGATAGAGTACTGTTGGTCGTACACGCTCCGATGTACACACCCTAGTCCCCGTCGCGTCTCGTCGGTTGACGTTTTGTCTAAGTTTTAGACGAATATTTCGTACCTGTAGTGCCTTGTCCGTTATTAATGTTTTCGAATAGACCTCGGCTCGACTGACAATTTTCCTCCGGGAATGCTCTAGGTTAATGACGACCGACGTAAATCACTCGGTAGCGGACACTAGTGTGTCGCTTCAGATTCGTTCACATCGGGTGCAATAAAACCATTTTAGAGATAGTTTCGCGCATCAAGGCGGGGCCGCGGGGCCGCCGTGGCACGATGTTCACCGGACACCTGCATTCTTAATCATCTAATCGACATGAAAAATAGAATACCCGCGAAGGAAGCGTTGGCCTCGCAAAGTTGCTAATTATGAAACCACAATTTCAGTACGTGAATATCGTGTCAAGGCGGCCCCTGTCGGTTGTTTCTTCGATTGAACGACTATATTACGTTCTCTGTATATATCGCCTGTCTATCTTATTTAAAATGTCCGTTCTCCTGTTTCCGTTCAAATCGCAGGCAGGAGACCGGGCTCAATGTAAAATCGCAAAATCGATAGCCATCGCGACTGCCCTCGAGCGAGCGACTAGCAATAATAATAGATTATATATAAACCCTTTGCTGAATGGAATGGTCGAGGTACATAAACGCTATATAAGTGCTAACATATCGATTTGTAGAGGGGATGTATTTAAAAAATAATTTTAGTTCAATGTTTTCTTTTTTAGCGATTTTATATTGATGTAGGAATGTTTGGTGGAATACTGATGTTTGAACTGTCCAATTTAAATTTATATGACGAGGGCTTTTTTTAATTTAAAAATATATTTATTTTTGTCTTTATATTGTAAATTACCATCTCTCGGCCAGTTTATTTATTTATCATATATGGAATACTGGTAATTTGTAATTATGAAATTTCACAAGCAACAGTATTCCGCTTAGCGTTTAGGACGATTCTAATATAATTCTTACAATAATATCGTCCCAAGTTGTTTAAACAATTTGTTAATATAAAACTAGTTAACAGGTATTTTATTTTTGTTAGTAATTTTTCGTTGTTTTCTGGCATTCAAAATTTCATTCAAAAAATTTATATGGTAGATAAAATTGTTTTCCGTTACGAAAAATTTTTGGGAAGCACCGGTTGGGGGATATCGATTTCGGTAGAATCTATAGACGATAGATTCGGTTGAATATCGATTTCGTTTATCGATTCTATCGGCGATGTCTCGATATATATTAGTGTTCGTTATTAGGAGACAGAGGACGGTTTGTTTTAATGGTTTGTCCAGTCTTAAGTTTTATACGCGGCGATTTTATTGAATGGCCGCATAATTAAATGGCAGGTCGTTTAGATGTCGACTGCTATTAAAAGTAACGTGTAAAGTTTTTCTATGACGTTGGACAATGATTTAGGGGACTTAGCACCCCATAGTGTGTTATGTGGTGGTCAAATGTATGGTCTTTAATAATTATGTACGCTATACCGTCTATTTTCTTTAATTGATTTTTTTTACCGAATATTCTCTTAAAAGTGGGATGAAAGAAATGAGATTTTTTTTACATAAATATTTATTTATATGCGCCAAATTTGTTGATTTTTTATTTTGTTATAAATGATTTGTTTTTTCTTTTTAATATTTTTGATTTTTGTTTCTAAAAACGTTGAAAATGAAATTCGGTTGAAGAAAATGGAAGGTGCATAGCAAAAATGTAATATAATTTACAGCCCCCAATATGAATGACAGTTCATATAGGTGTAACTGTTATTATATAGTTTATGTAAAGCATAAGAAGTGTATATGTTATATTTTATATTATTTTTAATAGGGTCCGAGGGTTTTAATGCCAAATGTATAGAGAGCAATGCTTACGTTTTTTTATGAAGTGGCAACATTGTGTCTCTATATCGGACACCTTGTATTATTCTTTATTTATTTCATTTTAATGCCTTCCCTAGTTACATTGTCAACTGTATTTTATCAAAACTTTGCTATTTTTTGTCGTGTTTATTATTATTATTATTATTACCTATATATTGTATTTATCATTTCTGTAGTGTGATTTACTTCTGTTTGTAATAACTGAAAATTTAAAAAAGAACAAAAAAATGTATGTCATTGCAGAACTTGCATTGGTATTGCTATTGTATATATTTAATATATCTTGAAATTAACCTATAAGCAACTTCAGTTTCATATAAATGTATTATTTTTATTTTATTTGTCGTGTCGGGAATTTAATTATCGTTCAAGGTTGTGCGAAGAAAAATTATGTAAATAATATTTTTATTAATATCTTATGTTATTTTTGTTCACACAATCTGTCAAGTGTAGGGTTAACATTATAAAAAATTAAGAAATCACTAAATAGTTTTTATTCATGGTTTTTTTTTAAATATATCTCGCGCGACAACTGTGTTCTGTACGTCTACAACAGAATCATTAGCAAGATCGATATTTTTAATCTCATCAAACTAAAATAATTCATTTCATTTTGTATCGTGTAATTCTCATCGCAGCCTTCATTTTGTTCCGTCATAGTTCATATTATATTGTACTTATTCCATTAACGATATTCGCTAAAGGATACATGGGAAAATCAGAAAATGCAAAAAAAAAGGAAAAAAATCGTTATAATTAGTCAAGTTTGCATATAATATTATGTTTGATTAGATATTAATCTAATGTAATGTGCCTATGCACTTGATGTGTGTCTCTAGAACAAGACACGTGGGAGCTCGGGTTTACCTCAAGGGGACGAGGAAATCAGATATTTACGAGCTCCAGTGGCAGTGAAATTACTGTTAAAACTATTATTTTCGCAGTAATTTCACTGGCAACATTTAATCGCCTCTAGGTTTTGTAATGGTTAGATTTGTATGACTTGTACTACACGTGTTACTAGCGCTAATTGTTTGTACAATCGTGAATCTATCGGATCGCTGTAAGTAAGTAACGTTAATATCAATAATCGATCTCAATTCAAAAACTGCAACCTTTTGAGTGAAGTAAAGGTTGAATATGCAGTTCTTCGACTAATAACCGATTGAAGAATTGCAAATCCAACCCTTCACTTTAGTCAAAAAATCTATCTAAGATTGCAATGTTTGGATTAGGTTCGATTATTAATATTGGGCGTATATAAGTTTCACGATTGTACAAGAAATTCGTTCTAATAATACGACGTTAGGGTTAGGGAGATATTCGTTTAGAGGCGATATTTTAAGTCCCCGTTCGTATTTAAGCCACTGTGTAACTGTTTGGTGGTTGAGCTTTTTTCAATAAATCTGTAAATTTGTAAAATTCCACATCAGCAGATTTTGTATCAAATTAAAATTGACATTGAGATGAGAGTTTTTCTATTCGTAATTTTTCGGACACGTCGCTAATCAGCACACGATTAAAATATAATTAAAAATGTAAACAAAAAAAAAATTATGCATGTAGATAGTTGGTTTAAATTGCTCTCGTCTCCATAACAAGTCGGCTTGTAACCGATCGCCGTCGGCCTCGGTTACGTGCATATTTGTTTCCGATCATATCAATGTATCGTTTTTTCTTTTCGGAAATCTAATTAGAGAAAATATCTTGTGAGCCAGGGTAGTGGCAGTCAAGGGATTTCACATTTTTTTTTATTGTTTGCCAACTGTGTGCCACCATTCATCCGATCGGCACTCAACATTTGGCACAGTTTCTGATTTAAATGATAAGTAGATTTAGTATAGATGTTGAATTCATAAATTGGAATTTTTAGATGTAAACCGTTTGTCAGTCGATTAGAAGTGGTTATCCCTGAAAATAGTTACCATTTTCGTTACGTTAGGTTGTGCTCACTACTCTGGTACTTGCCACCTGTGGGAAGATAATAAAAATAAACAAACCAAATTTTGTTATTTTATTTGCTACGTTCCTTGGGCCTTTACTATAGTATTAGTTTTAATAATATTTTTTACAGCTTCAAATTTTGATCGTACTCCCTCAGAGAAGAGAATCTAGTATAAAGATACTCTGTTTTTGTATTAAAAAATGAGATATAATCTTTCCCCTAAGTAGGAATCGAACCTACACCTATCACGTTTGCACTTAAACGTTGTCCAATTCCATTATGACTATTATTGCATATTATATATACAGATTTTAAAATTTCTCGACAAATTTGAAACATCAAAAGAATCGAGCCTTAAACTTAGTAGAATAACAATAAAAATAGTGGGCGAAGTCGCCACTGTTCACTTGACGGTAGAGGGATAGTCCGTCCTTGTCGTGCGCACGCGCAAGAGCGAGAGGGCGCTATACAAAAACCAAAGTTTACACTTTCATCCATTGAAACGCACGCGGTGCTTCGAACGAGCCACGCCGGTCCGTCTCCAAATACACGGCTTATCAAAATAACTGAACTGATTGTGATATATTGTGATTGTAAGTGAAATATAGAACTGTTGGTGCCGGTTCGCCGAAATATTTATTTTTCTACGGTTTTGAGGTATGTTTTGTTTTGATTTTTTGTGGAAAAATAATGTTTTAACGTTTTATTTTGAGTTTTTAAATACATAACCTTTTTTTTAAATTAACAGTGGGTATTTGTTAATTATTTAAACATTGACTTGTGATTTTTTTTTGTATTGAAAAGGTAGGCAATAAATAAGTAGAAAAGGCATCTTGTTAAGATAAGATCTAGGTTTATAGCGGGGTAGCAGTTCAAAGCTCCAGCATGTGTTACGGCTGAAGTACAACGAAAGCTGTGTGAAAGTATGTAATACATTACTGCCTTCCGATAGAGAAAATAAACAGGTACATTCGACAAGTAGTTTGAATCGAACCACTCGACGTAACTCGATAGTCGAAAAGTTAGTATTAACGTTATAAAAACTAGATTTAGACAACACTTGGAGCCTGAATGAGGACGATATAATTGAGTTCTGTAATAGCGTTAAATCTATAAAACAACCGTTAAAGAAATAATCTCGTCTTTTGAAGTTGTGAGCATAAAGTCGTGTCATAAAGCAAGATGATTTACTCGAATTCAATGGATTTGTATCTAGTAAGAAATAGACATTCGCTTTTTTTTTTAATGTTTAATTATTTTTCTTTTTTTTAAAATATTTGCAATAAAAAGATTTAATTATTGATTTTTAAACTGAAAAATATATTGGATACTATTTGTTTAAAAGTACGTGAAGATTTCTAGTAGACTTTTTAAAAAAAGTTATTGAATATATAAGGTTAAGATTTTAAATAATATGTTATAATTAATTAATATAACATTTTAATTGAGTAGGTAATATTATTTAAATATTACAATAAATTATATTTACATACAAACTTATGAGAATCACTATTATTGGCTGAGTTTACGAAAGCTTTTGCCTAGGGTAATTTTATCAAAAAGCAAAAGAAATATGTCAATAACATTTTACTTGATTTTGTTGTAAAAATAATAACCGAATTCAAATTATTTAAAAAAGTATATAAGTGTATAAATTAATAATTGCGGCCTAAATTAATTCAAAGAAGCTAAATTAATGTAAAATTATTCATTACAATCAATTTTTATAATAAAACGCTATAAATAGGCAAGTACACTAACCTTTTTTTTATATTTAAATGTTAAATTAGATTCAGCTTGTAGTTTTGTTGTTAGCCATTGAAACTTCACTTACTATTTTGTCTGCAAATCAATCTTTTATTTCTATGTTCAATATATTAAAGCGAATGCCTCTTTCTCTCCATTGTACGTCAGTTGGAGGGCAAGTAGACAGTCACACGTGCCCAGACCTAGATAGGAGCGTCTATACAAACTGGTTGAATGTTTAAATAAAACAACTATTCCTTTACAATGTTACACCTATATTTTGTATTCATGTATGTTGTTTTTTTGTTTATTTTATAAGTTAGTAGAGAAGTTTTAGTTTAGGTTTTAAGACTTTTGTTGGTAAGTGAGGTTTGCTTGTATTTCTTTTCACTGCTTTTTAATCTTTCTTAAGTCAATGTTACTAAATCTTATTAAGTGTAAGTTTTCTAGTAAGTCAACTTTGAATATAGTGTATTCGATAGCGAAATAAATATTTTCTATTTAAATCTAGAAAATGTGTAGAATTGACATAAAACTAGTTCACTTATCGTACCTATTAAAATTGTATTGACATAAAGATATTTCCCTTATGTATTTACTAGTAACATATGTGGAGTACATATATTGGTAAAATGAAGAACCGTGTTGAAAATTTATATTCAATTAATGCTATGGTATTCCCGACGGGTGATCGTAAATTAAAAACAAAATCATATTGCATAAGTTATTAAGTAAAAAATTGCAATTTTTTTTCTATTTTCATTTATTAATTTAGTTATTTTTTTGCTTCACGCTGTATCCCGCATACAGCAGGATAGGCAGAGGGAACCTAGTGTTAAGACACTCCGTTCTCCACTTTCCGCCGAATTCGGAGACTTGCGTGTTAAGTGGCGGAACTTAACGCCGCGCTTTACCTCGACACCAGAGCGAAAAAAATGGAAATATAATTTCCACTCCTCGAGTGAAGTGGGAATCGAACTCACAACCAGTCGTTTACAGTCACACGCTTGTGCCACTGGGCCACGACTGGCCACAATTCATTTCATTTATTCATTTTTGCAAAATTGTTTAAAATTATTATTGTACTAAATTTTTAATAACATATATCTTTCTGCCTAGAAAATAAATAATAAAATATCATTCCGTTCTTAAGTTCCCGCTTAAACATTGCATACCAACTAGCGGAACTCAACGCCGCATTCCTCTAATCAGAAACAAACATTCCCTCAAATGTAATAGGAATTTGCAACCATTGTGTGCAGTCAAGCTTGTCTGAACTGCGCCACGATGGCGCCATTAATTAGACGTTTTGTACTGTGTCAGCGTATCTTTTGTGAACTAGAAGAATTAATATATCTGCTGACCTTTTGACAGATATTGATTATTCTGATATTTGTGCAATCGATTAGCTAAAAGCAAAGAAATGTATAAAAGTACCAAATTACATCTGAAGGAACTTACGAAATATTTTTTTTTGGAAAACGGGAAAAAATTAAACAAAGATAAATAAATGAATTCTGATGGAGGAAACAGCTCACGCGGTTCAGCATTCGGAGAGAACCTAGTGTCAAGACATTTCGTTCTCCACTTTTCTCCCGAAATCCCATTTTACAAAAGGAAATTAAAGGAATTAGGCTACATTTTGACGCTGTCCCACTGCCGCCAGACAGTGTCCAAATGTAGTTCTTTACAGCTTTACGCTTTTTCCCACATAACGGGGTAGTCAGATACAACCTAGTGTCACCACGCCACTCTCCACTTGTTCCTGAAACATAGGAAGCAAACACAATCCAAATCGACACGATGCTTCGTCTTAAGTTATCATTATTCCAAGCAGGAATCGAACCCATAACCATTGCGTTTACGATCAGACACTGATCAGATACATCTTATAACATAGAGAACGTATATAATTTCTCTAAGCTATCTTAAGAAAAAACTTTATTTCAGGTCCAAATAAAGAAATGATAGAGGAAATGCAAACAAGCGTGTATTTATCGATTTTATCGTGTACCATTGCGTCCTATTATGTAAGTAGTCCGTTGTATATTCAACTTGCCTAACGGATTGCATGTCGATGCATTATTCAATATTTTTGTATCATTAAAATTATGTTTAATATGTTTATCATCGCAATACGTATAGAGTTTTTATATTTATTATTATATTTATTATATGCTGTCACGATATTTGTGTGATTGACTTCAATAGAATGTTGGGAGACTTCTTATTTGTTTTTTGTATTAGATTTGTGAATTTCTCATTCGTGAGAGCTCCTGAACGGTTTTCAGGAGGCGCGGGTTCGAATCCCGCTGCGTTCAAATTTTTCTTTAAATGTCTTTTTGTAAATTTATTTCATAACTAGCGGTCCGCTCGCGGCTTCGCCGCGTGGACTGCCTTATTGTTTGGTTATATTGATTTTTGAAAAAATAATAAGCCTATGTTAGACCCATAGTTATTTGCTAGTTTCATTCTAAATTTCATCCAAATCGGGCCGGTAGATAAGCCGTGAGAGCGTGACAGACAAACACACAGACTTTCACATTTATAATATAAGTATGGATAACTTTTTTTAATTAAAAAGTAAAACTATTTTGCAAAGAAATTATTATTTATAATAGGTATTCGTCTCTTTTAACATCTTATCAAAATAATCAAGAATAGTACGTGTGATACCTAATAAGCTACTTTATAAAGCTTCTTTATATGTGGAATTCTGTTCTTCTGTTTTTACAATAGCCTCTTTGTTGGTGCGTAACTCTTAAATAAGCGAATATCGGGCCTGGATACATCTATACAATAATTTACTTTAATATATCTTTATTATCAACTTTATTTTCTGTTTTATTTCTCTGTTGAGGCCGTCTTGGCACAATGTGATGGCGTCTGACTGATGTGACACGTGATGATTGTGGGTTCGATTTTCATATCTCCGCTCTGGTACCTAAGGCAAAACGCGGCATTAAGTCAAAACTTAGATTAATAACTTAAGTGGCAGACCACTTAACATAAAATGCCTTTATTTGGCGGAAAGTGGAGAAAGGACTGTCTTGTCACTAGGTTCTCTATGACAGTCCTGGTGTGCGGGGATAAGCGTGAAAATGCTTTTTTTTATCTTCTATTATACACTGAATGAAAGACAATATAGTTTTGTATGTAACTAGAGACATTAAAAGAAAACGTTTAAAATTTTGAACGCAGCGGGATTTGAACCCGCGCCTCCTGAATACCGTCCAGGCTCTGTCACCACTGAGCAATGCTTGCGCATCGCAGCATCAAGCAAGCATCTTTAAATGTCTTTTTCAATTTTCCTAAGTGTGGAATAACACTTTAAAAATGTTTAAAAGTAGAATTCTCTGCTCAGTAGTAATCATCGTGTAGGATTAAAATCTACAGCAAATCTCAATCACTTTACGGAGATATGAAATTTATATAAAATATTTAAATCTACACGTTTATGGTAAACAATTAAGTATATGCCTACTTATTTGTGTTAATCTGCTTACCTTGTAGCCTGTAGTACGTACTCATTGCGAAATGTGTGATATCATATTACCAACAGCAATGCAGTTTCAAATTATTTATAGTCTTATAAAATTATGCTTTAATACGCTTGTTTCGTTTATATTTTAGGTGAATATTTTTTTCTAACATTCCTAATTTTGTTAGAATTTGCGTACACACGTATACATTGTACCTGTTCGTATACATTGTACTTATACAAAGTATTAAAAAATACTCATATTTAATAATTTAAAAAATATTTAATTTTGCCTTAATATACATCCATTAGGCTGCCGTATATTAAATAAAAATGAAGCCTAAAACTCGAGCTTTGGTAAATCCCGAAATTTACCAGTTATAATGGTAAATATCCTCAGGAAAATTTACCGTATCCTTTAGAAGTGAGAAGAAAAGTATTTGTGAATTTGTGTGCTTGTGGTAGCTAATGTCTGTAACTACCGAACCGACTAAATTTCCGAATTTTTTTCACTGTTGAAAAGCTACATTGCCCCTGACTGATAAACACGAGGCATACTTGTTTAGAAATAATTAGATTTCAGCCAGATCAATCAATACTTATAAAATAATCCGGGAAAAACCTCTAGCGAAAATAAATATTCATCTCAAAACGTTTCGGATTTTAACCGGGAAAGTTCATAAATCTTAAGCTTTACTGAATAATTTTAAGAATTAACCATACTTCGGGCTTTTGCAGTAGCATATGCACCTTTCTTTTTAATTGCTAGACTTTATTAAGTGTATTGTACATTGATGCAAAATTAAAAAATAAATATTTCATTATTTTTAAATGTAAGTATGTTAAATTTAATGTTTTGTACTAATATACTTGAAATATATTCATAGACAGCGATTTAGCCTCGTTTTCATTCACGCGTATTAAATGTTTTGGGTGTTGAATAGCGAAAGGCACTACGCTGCACTTTGTCTAACTAGACCGAAGAAAATATATTGTACATTTATTATACATTTAATTAAGTTAATTTTAAACTTTAATACAATATATTTTTGCTTATAGCCTTTTGCCTTTTGCCACATGACATGGTATTTAAAGACATTTTAGTGTCAAGACACTCCGGTCTCCACTTTTAGGCCAAATCTGAGATGTTGCGTGCTGAGTGGTATGACTTAATATCTTAATTTGTATGACGAGAGCGGAGAAATAAAAATAATTTAAATCTGATCATTTCCCCGAATGGGAAACAATTCCACAACCAATTGCGTTTACTGTCAGACGTTGTTCCACTGCACCAAGCTAGCTTAATTACTATACTAGTTAAATTTTATTCTAAAACTTTAAAAAACTTACATCAACAGGTACTATGTTTTAAAATTGAAAGTCAATATAACTGAAAGTTTATTATTTTCAAATCTTCTATAAATGAGGCCTATTTTGGCACAGGGGCATACAAACGTAGGTGAGGTTGTAAAACGCAACTGGTTATTGAAAATTTCCATTTTCTTCGCTCTAGCGGAAAGTATGGAACGGAGTGTTATAACACTAGGTTCCCTCTGCCTACCCTGCTGTGTGCGGGACACAGCGTGAAGCTTTTAAATACTAAAAACGTTAATACAATTAAAAAATAAAAACAGCAAGAAATAAACAAAAATAATACAAAACATGAGTTATTAGTGCGCTAAGATCCCGCGATAGCTGAACGTCGCTCGCCCACACGCAGCCTGTAATTATCCGCCATTGTGCACACTGCGTTATAAACATCACACACTGCATAGCCAACTTGATATTAAAAAATGGTTTTAGATATTAAATATAAGAGCTTTTTGGTATAAAAATAGCTTAACTTTTTCTTAGATAACTGTTCCTTTTTTGTCTTTAAACATTTTATTCATTATTTACTACTTTTACGATATTCGACCAATTTTGAATGCATTGCGAGTAAGGAAAGGTAACGTTTGATTTTGAAAATATTTTAGTTGAGGTTGTCGTTGCGTAGTGGAATAGTGTCTGATTGTGATCGCGATTGATAGTGAGTTCGTTTCTCACACAGTGAAATTATCATAATTGAATTATTTTCATTTCTCTGCATTGGTGAATCAAACAAAGGGCAATGTTGAGTTAAATCTCTCCGTACGTAATGTCTTAAGTTCGAGTGGGAAGTTTTGTCTGACTACTCTGCTATGTGCAAAAAAATCATTATAAATAAAAATATCTACAAGTGTAATATGTTTCATATAAATACTTATTTACGAATATTTTAACTTCGCCATAATGACTACAATTGATTATTAAAATTTGGTTGGCAAATGTGACATATACAGCTTTATATTAGCACTGTAAGCTTAACCTCGGCTTGTCCTTTTTAGTCGGTCAATAAATAAAAATATAATAATCCATTTTTTAATTAAAATTTATTAAATTCTTCTAATGAACTTGTTTACATTTAGCTTCATTTTTCATATACCATAATTTCCTGATGACTCAAAGCAACAAAGTGTTCCGGCTTTTTAATTGCAGCTCTATTCGTGATTGTTCATCTATTGTTTACAATGATCTTTTACTATGTATTATGCATTTGGCTTGTATTATTAGATGTTACTGAATAAGTAAAATTTAGAAGTTATACACATAATAAATATTTATTTTTAATAAACTTATAGCTTCAGCTTAGTAATTTCTTATTGCCACAGATAAAAAAATATCTAGAACATTGAGGTACTGTCATACTTGAAATTGATAGCTTTTAATAATTTTCTGATTTTAAACATTCTTTGTATTGTAATTCTATATCAATTTTCTGCTTGCCTTGAGATTTAATCGGAATTTTCATTTAAAACTGGAGCCATTTTTTAAAAAAATGTGATGTCACGGAACAATAATATTTTAGTTACAATCAATTATATATAAAATGGATCTACTTTAGCGATTCGCCGCCTAATCGTTTCAAATAATCGTACTTTTTTGAGATACACATCAATATATTTCTAATTTCATTAGCGTTTTTACGCCCACCATTGCCTAAAACCGATGCCGATAAAAACTAAATGTCATGAGGATGACAAAAAAAGACACTATTGAACGGCCATCCACTTTGTTCGGCGTCTGAAGATAGATTCTTTGTTCGTTCCGTCATTTATTTTCATTTTTACATCCGTTGTGTATAAAAGGTCTTAAGTGTTCGTGTTTTAGGTATTAGCGAGTCCTTTGGAAGATCTCCTTTCACTTTAGGATTAGGTTACATCATAAAGGTAAGTTATGGATGGTAGAGAAATCGCTCTAGAAATTAAAGTAACTGAACAGCTGAGTCCAATGATTATAGCAGATGTAACTCTTATGTCATTGTTTAAAGTAGATGCCATTGTAACGAAAACAAAATGTAAATTATTATATATATATTGTTTTTGTGAACAATATTTGTGTACATAATTGTAAGGTGCGTATGTTACTGTTTTTAAGGGACATTTGTAAATATTTTTCGTTATAGAATGTAATCTTCACATATTGTCAATATTTATGCAATACTTATAATAATTTGTCTGTTAAATCAAAAGAAAAACGTCAGTAAGAGTTATTTACACTCATCAGTTCTCTTCTCCCTACTCTTTCTTTGATAATATTTAACGCTAAATGGTAATTCGCATCCTAACTAGACATAACAAATTATTTGTTTATGCAATTACCTGATCACATATTATTAAATTCGAATATCTTTTAAATATGTACACACATTCAATATAGTCACAATTTAATATTATCGTCCATCTAACAAACTTGTAACCTTCACAAGCAAATCTACTAAAATTTAATAGAACCCCCGTCTAATTTCAGAGGCATTTTCAAACTAGTTCCTTATATGCGTTGGAATTGTTTTAATATCTTCCTTATTTGGCTCGTGCTATAAACTTGCATGCATATCAAATGCCAAGTTTGAACGGGTCACGGTTTCAAACGACGGCTAAGTTTGAAATTCAAGCAAACCTTTGAACGTGACCGCTTGTTTCTCGGAAACGTGAAATATTTATAGATCACGTCCTTTCCGAAAACGGAGAGTTCCAGAAATCGAAAAAAATGTGAGAAGAAATGTTTTGCCATTGTATTATAGGCAGGATGAATTAGTTTGAAATTTATTTTAACTGATTTAATAGCGTGTTTTTTTTTTGTATTTGAAAATATGTTTTTAGAAAACCCAAGGTTAGGTAGACTCTCTAAAACTAGCGAAACCTTGGGTTTTCTTAATCTTTACATGTATTTTCGACTATCAAAATTGTACGCGATAATTTGGGTAAAATAGTTTTGTATCAAGACTAGCGGCCCGCTCGCGGCTTTCCCGCGTGAACTACATTATTGTTTCGTTGTATTGCAACCCCCGGGGGTGGGTTTTTAAAAAATAAAGTAGCGTATGTTTAAGCTTGGATTATCAACTATATTTATGCCAAAATTCATTACAATCGGTCAAGCGGTTTAGATTTTTCATATAAACTTTCATCCCCTATTTCAACCCTTTAGAGGTTGATTTTTAAAAAGTATAAAAGTAACCTATATTAGACCCAGTCACTTTTACTACTTTCATTCTAAATTCCATCCAAATCGGACCGGTAGATTAGCCGTGAAAGCGTGACAGACAAACACACAGTCATTCGCATTTATAATATAAGTATGGAAGTGTAAATCCGGGAAAAGAAAAGATCTTATTAATTTGTATTATCTAGCTGTTACCCGCGATTTTATCGTAATTTCATCGTTTTTCATGTTAATTATTCACGTGTTTTCCATATCTCGCTGTTTTGTATAAATGGCTGAAAATATTTTTAATTTAGAAAAAAACAATAGAAATATAGTCGGAATTCATAACAATCCAATTAGTGTTTATAGTTAGAGCTTGACGTAAATGCGGTGTTGCTTATACAATAATGGCTTCTAAATTCGTTGCACAGCTCAAGCGATGTTAGGAATACAGACAAATTCTATTGTGCTATCGATATTATACGTAGCGGCGATTATATTAAATACATACATATAGTTGTTTCCTCCTACTTCGTCCACGTAGTAATGAAAATTTCGAATGAAGTATTTGTATACAATTTTAAGAAACTCTTAGACCTCCCTAATGCAGCCCTGTTATAAATTACGTTTTTAGCGGACGTCTCCTATACTATAGACATTCGATAGAAAGGAATTGAGTATACATATATTCTTATACAATATTATGCTAATTTAAAGTAAGTATATTGCTTAATGAAATACGTATGAATATTAAAACTGCAAAAAATATTTACTCTGGAAGACATTCTACTTTCCACGTTTCACCAGATTTCAAGACATTGTATGTCGTGGCCAGCCGTGGCGCAGCGGCACAAAGTGTCACTGTAAAGCGACTGGTTGTGGCTTCGATTCGCACTCGAGGAGTGGAAATATTGAATATTTCCATTTTCTTCGCTCTGGTGTCTAGGCAAAGCGCGGCGTTAAATTCCGCCACTTAACACGCAATGCCTCCGAATTCGGCAGGAAATGGGGAATGGAGTGTCTTAACACTAGGTTTCCTCTGCCTACCCTGCTGTGTGCGGAATACAGTGTGAAGCTAAAAAAAAATAATTGAGTGGCGGAATTCAACGCCGTGCTTTATCTTACCACAGAAAATAGGTTAAAAATTAGAGAGAAATTATAGTAGGAGAAATGAAAATAGCTTTTTTGTAGTAAAATTTTATTTTATTTCCTAAAAAACGTTTTAATACTGAATTACCTAGAGCTTTACTAAGTAAATCTATGTATATCATCATTTAAACAGAGCATCTCATCTCAAAGCATAGTTCAATAATACAACGCGAACAATAATTCAGAAAGCTCATTAATTTTTCCAATAGCATATTTCAAGTTGGCCACCTTAAGATAATCGGTACGGACGGATGAGTCACGACCGCCAGATATGTTACAGTCTTTGTCAAACCGCTTACGGTACCTTCGCCTTAAATGGCGATGAATATGACTTCTATCGTGATGTAACTTTGTACTGTGCTTTGTTATTATTTTGTAAGAGATTATGTATTTGTAAGTTTTTATTTTCTATATTTATGTACATATATACTAGCGACCCACTCGCGGCTTCGCCCACGAACATTAATATCTGATATAGGTGTATGTATTTCATATATTTTTTATCCCTTATTTTAATATTTTCGGTGTTTCTTAAAAAATAGGTAACCTATGTTTGACCTTGGATCTTCAATTATTTTTATTCCGAATTTCATCTGAATCGGTTCCGTAGATTGGCCGCGAAAACGTAACAGACAAACGGACATACTTTCGCATTTATAGTATTGATAGTCAAAGTTTATAATATTGGTAGTCAAAAAAGACATATACATATATAAAAGGCAGTCCTGGCGCAGTAAGAAAATCTGACTGTTATCGCGAATGGTTGTGGATTCGATTTATATTGGGGATAATTGTATATTATTTTAATTTCTCCGTTTTGGTATCTAGACAAAGAGCAGCGTTAATTTCAACTTTTCGCCTTCTTTTAGTTACCTAGGTAAAACGCAACGTTGATTTCCACTACTAAAGTTAATGTCTCCATTAAACGTTTGCCAAACTGGACAACAAAGCCTTGACATTTAACTAAACTAAATTCTCTCTAGCGACGTCACGTGAAAAAGCGTGCGTATAAAAGTCTGCCGTCGTCTTATTGATAGATATCGCAACAGTCTTAATTATTGGGTATAAAAGGGTTAAATTTGGTATTTATCTTCTTTTATGGTGGGTACGAGAGATTTTCGGACGTCTTCGACGGACTTTCGTAAACAATGGAACTTTACCTTTTATCGTCCACGCAAACAAAGTTGCGAGCTACAACACGTTTTCTGTAATTTAGGTAGTTTATGGCGAATATATAAGCTTCTTTAAAAAAAGGAATTTCTGACCCAAAACCAATCGCGTTTACGGTCAGACGCTCTCCCACTGCGCCATTGACCTCTATACCATTCGAAAAAAATGGTCATATATGTATTTAAATTATTTTTATTCCTCCGTTCTGGTTTAAAATTCTATCAGAACGGAGAGTCTCGACACTACACGACTCTCCGAGTATATTTTAAGACCTTATCTTCTTTCAATATTTATTAGAGTTTTTGGACATATAACTATTTCTTCTATTTTCAGTGGCCAGTCGTGGCCCAGTGGCACAAGCGTGTGACTGTAAACGACTGGTTGTGGGCTCGATTCCCACTCGAGGAGTGGAAATTATATTTCCATTTACTTCGCTCTGGTGTCGAGGCAAAGCGCGGCGTAAAGTTCATTTAATTAATATCTATTAAAAGTACATTAAATTAATAAAATAAAATATTACACAAAACCATATGACATACACTTTTGTATAAACTGACAAACGTTGCCAAGGTAACGCTTATTTATGCGTCAACAGGGACACTTAACACGCAAGCCTCCGAATTCGGCGGAAAGTGGGAAACGGAGTGTCTTAACACTGGGTTCCCTCTGCCTACCCTGCTGTGTGCGGGATACAGCGCGAAGCAAAAAATAAAATAATAAAAAAAAATAAAAAAAAAATCTATTTCTATATAATATTATATTTATCGCTTTTAAAAATAAAAATACGTTAAATATACGTAAGTATATTTTTTATTCACATTTTTATACCAAAATACAGTAAGTATATTTGTTTCTTGTAGTTGTAAAATGTAAATGAGTGTTGTAACACCGTTTCATTTTAGCTTTCACCAGATTGAGGAAATTATGAGCATTTGATAATATGCTTAAGTAAATTAATATGTACACTGTTGAAACTCACAAGACCAGAAATACGAAATGTATAAAGAGAAATGCATTATTAATTAAAATTTTACTAAAAAAATATATGGAAAATGGGATTGTTTCGACATAGATAACATTTCTTGAATAAAGAAAACTTATTATATTTTTATTGTTTGCACTCTAATTATTTTAAAATTTGAATAAATTGTATGTGGTAAATAAACACATTTTTTTCTATATATAAAATTATGTTCAGAAAAAAAAACTGGACTTATTTTTTTCTTTTTATCGTTTTCATTTTTAAGTAATACTTTTTAACTATTTTTTAATGTAGCTTCAGCCTTTTTCCCGCAAAGAGAAAATAATGACACTCCGTTCACCACTTTCTGCAATAAATCGAGAAACATTGCGTATTGAGCGGCAGAACCCAACGCAACTCTTTCTAATACCAGAACAGAGAAATAAAAGTATCTTCAAATATACTTATTCTTCCAATTGTGAATCGAACCTATAACCAATCAATATTCACAGTCAACACAATCCCATTGCGCCACGATAGCCTTTAAAAAAGAATATTTCCATTACTAAACGAACCATTAGAAAGAAATACAACATAGTATAAACTAAGATAGCTTAAAAACCACTCCACAGGTAATAGCTCTCGTGCTATATCTTCAAACACGACTCATGAAGCCGTTGGCGGTTTTTTTCTTCCCATTGCAGTCGGCCATTATAAATCCTCTAATAAAAAACGTAGCCGCGCAGTAATTGCGAGGGCGTCGATCTATGGATAAAGATTCAATCGGCTAGGGTTGCTATGTAGTTATGTTTTATGAGTGCTCTTAGGTTTGGTGGTTAGGAAGTTTTAATTTCTTAGTAGGTGGTTGTAGGTTTGGTCACATTTTGTATAGTTTTTGGGTATTGTAATTTTCACACTTTTTCCAGATGTAACGTGCCTACCTAGACAGATCATAAAGTTAAAATAATGGATAGTCTTTTATCTGACCGAATTTGGGATGCTGCATATTAAGTAACGAGATTCAACACTATACTTTGCCTTATTAAAATACTTTAATTGTAATTAATCCAGCCGGCTGGCGATCGAACACACAGACATTGCCTTAACAGTCAGACGCTGACCCAGGATGACCCAGGCTTGTTTATGACCTTATTATGATAGAAGAGTAGTCAGAGAGAACCTAGTGCCAGAACACATTGTTCTTCATTTTCCGTCAGTAAATCGAGACATTACATATTAAATGGTGGATCTTTTACGTATTTTCTTACGTAGGTACGCGGAGAAATGGAAATTATGTAATCATTCCATCAAGTAGAAATCAAACTCACAACCATCGCATTTACAGTCAAACGCTGTGAAATTGCGGCAATGCGGCCTCTAAAATACACGAAATAGCAGGAAATGAAAAATGTAAGGAGGTTACAAATAACTTTAAAATTATTTAAAATTTTGCACCATAAAATACAGAATAATCTGAATATAATATCAATTTCAACAGATTTAAAGAAAATTTCGTTTTTTAATCAGATTTTGCAGTTATTATGTCAATGATATCCGTAATTCGTTGAATAACTCCAATTTATTAGAGGCCTCATTTTATTATACTTACAGGCGGCTGTGGCGCAGTTGACCAGCGTTGATTGTAAACACGCTGGTTGTGGGTTCGATTCCTACTCGGAATATATATAATGTTGATTTCTGAGGTCTGGTACCTAAGACAAAGCGCGGCGTTAAGCTCCACCCACTATATACACAATATCTCGATTTCAATCGGAAAGTGAGGAAGGGAGTTTCTTGACACTAGCTTCTCTTTGATTACTTCGCTGTGAAAGAGCGAGCGAGCGAGCGAGCGAGCGAGCGAGCGTTTTTGTTAAATTTAACAGACACAATGTCAAAGTGAAGGCAACCCTAATTATGAAGGATATTTATTGATTTTTCATACACATACTTACCGATCACAAGCTGATAATAAATTAATATTAACATGAGATACGTATATATATTTTTATTGGTTTTCTTATGGTTTTTAACACTTCCCAAAGGTGGTGTCAATTAACGTTGATATGATGAATTTTATGATACGTTAAATGTTACATTACGTTGAATGATACTTTTTCTTATTCGCCGTCATGGCATAATGTCACAGCCTCTATCTGTATGCGTGATGGTTATGGGTTTGATCCCCACTCGAAGAAATTATATTTGAATATTTTTTATTTCCGCTCTGATACTCTGCTATACTAACAAGACAAAGTGCAGAGATGAATTCTGCCATCAAGTAGTGGCGGAACTCAACACTGAGCGTATAATTTTCAGTTTCCGTCGAAAAGTAAAAAAATGGATGTCTCTTCTGGAATCTATTAACTATATGTTCTTTCCACCTATTCTGGGTATGCGAGAAAAAAGAGTGAAGCTAGAAAAAATATCATCCTTTAGCGTTTAGTATATCAAGTTAAAAAAAATAATACGATAGAATTTCTTTGTTTTGCAGTTGTACTTGCTTAGGTTGATATTAAAGACATGCGTGAATAAAATGTCATGTTTTCTGTATTTTCACAGTTCTATACGTAAATTACTATTTTAAGTGTATATCTTATAAGTTTTCAATTTTTTTTTTTTTATAATTTTGTTAAGAAATTTTCTTATTACATTTTTTTTAAATCACTTTGATCTACATTCCTCATTTCCAAGAAAGAAGTCATTACAGTTTTGTGTGTAACAAAATACTAAAAATGTATATGTTATATGTATGTAGTTTAAATTTTCGTTAGATAGATATTATATTATTATTTAACAATTTGACTACTTTAGCGCTCTATTTTACAATGTTGGTGCGAAACTTTAAGCTTTTTAAGGAGTATAGAGAAGAGTGTTTAGTGGACGAACACTACTCCGTATAATTAGTAAAAAAAGAAAATCCTCCTTAGAAATCGAATCCAAAACCAATCGCATTTCCAGTCAAACGCTGACCTACTGGGCCACGATATCCTATTCACTGATACATATAATAGCACATAACCGTTATTCCACCACACGGTTTCCGCCATTATACCATTAATTACCAGCAACACGTACTAATAACATAATATTGCGTAAACAATTAAATTATTTCACAAGTATCCAAGAATACGGTGGTATTGTAACACAGGATGCAATTACGTCGATCGGCTATCAGCCATCGTGCAATCTTACTAATATATTGCTTGAAAGATAAATGTAGTTAATGACTTTGGATCCTCGAAGGAGTTCTTAATTAACGTTGTAGGTGGTGGTACCTGTTGTACTCATTTGTGTTATGATTGTAGTTAATATTGAGATTAGGTGAACTAAATTTTATGTTCAACCAAAATATTGATGAATAAAGCAAAGTATTGTTGAACGTAGAATTTAGTGATTCCTTTCTCCATTTAAGCTAGGGGCGAGCAACCTGTGGTCTTAGGGCTGCATGTTGTGGATGTTACGGATGCTGCATGTTATGGATATTACACATATTCTCTGGATATATTTCAAAAAAATAATAAATAGTATCATTTTTAGCTTGACAAAAGAATTAAATTAAGAGCTTGTCCGTTTAGGCCCGTTGCTGCTATGCTATGTTTATTGGATACCTGTCATGGAAATTGGACGTATAACAAATTTCTTTCAAAGTAAACTAAAACACCAGCTTATATTTGTTATCGTTATCCTTATCATCCAAACTATAATATCAGGTTCATACTATGGAAATACATATATATTGTATTGCCATCAAATCCGGACATATGTGCAAATTTTTAATAACAAGATAGTGTTTTTAGTTAGACAAGAAGTGTTGAGTGCCAAAACTTAATGCCGCTCTTTAATTTGAATCTTAGGGAGCCAGAGCAGAGGAATAAAAATAATTTAAATATATAAATCATTACTCAAGTGGGAATCGAACTCACAACCAATCTGTTTACAGTCATATACTGTCCCACTGTGACATAACGGAATCTTTTGATTTATAGGTAAACGAAATAAAAAAAAAATTATTGGCCTAAAACATATTATAATGTTTTAGATCGACAAATGTATAAAAAGTGACTATAGACAAAAGTGACGAAGAGGATTGTGAAAAATAAAAAAATATTGAACTTTATAATACTTATAACCCATCTGAACATAAGCAAAAGGTTAACAAACTAGATATAATTTAATATGAACGGGTACGGGCACTCCTTCATAACGGCTATGAGAATCACCCTTTCAATTTTTCCCGTGGAAACGTATCGTTGATGCTAGAGACAGGAAATCGATGCGATTGTTAGTAATTGTAGAATGCACTGAGCGCCTTGTATCGAGGAATAGAAATAATAGGTAATGCAGAAAAACTTGGCAGTTAGTGTGATTATTGGTTTAAATATAATGTAGTTTTATCAGTTTATATGTAACTTTAGTATATGTAAAGAGTTTTTGGTTTTAAAATATAAGTACTTTTGTAATCAAATTAATAAGATATGCCATAAAGAGACTTCATATACCAAATATTTTCATTTTGAAAATTAGAACTACAAACTAAACTTATATAACACTTGAAGATTTAAAGAAAACTAAAGCTACGATGAGCATTTCATTTCACAACTAACATGATCCGTGTATCTTGCTATTTTTTTATTGTTTGGTATTTCTTTGACCCTGCTAATGATTTCAAAAAGAATTAGAAAAATAGATTTATAATATACAGTTTGTTTTTAAAAGATTATTATTTTTTTTTTAGCTTCACGCTGTATCTCGCACACAGCAGGGTAGGCAGAGGGAACCTAGTGTTAAGACACTCCGTTCCCCACTTTCCACCGAATTCGGAGCCTTGCGTGTTAAGTGGCAGAACTTAACGCCGCGCTTTACCTCGACACCAGAGCGAAGAAAATGGAAATATAATTTCCACACCTCGAGTGGGAATCGAACCCACAACCAGTCGTTTACAGTCACACGCTTGTGCCACTGGGCCACGACTGGCCACAAAAATGTTTCTATTTTTCCAACCTGGGCAAGGACTTCCACTATTCTACCTAATACTCAATATCTCTTAAACAAGCGAAAACAAAGAACAGATTAAAAAACTTTGTATTAAAATAAAATATTGTAGAAATTTATTTCTATCTACCCACAAAATACAAGAAAGTGCCCAAAAATATATAATCAATTTAAACAAGCAAACCCACAGGCAAGCGCTCAGTATGTTAGTAATAAATTAAATATATTACGCGGCACAAGTGACACTTAGACGAGATGCGATAGATAAGCTGTTATCGTCTTCGGATCGGGACAGAGTAATAGACCCCCCTCGTCGTCAGAGAAGCGGGTCCCTTTACACGAGGCGTCGATAAAAGAGGATATAAAAAAATAATAAAGAAATAACTTTGCATTCAAAATGTGTGGATTTATTGTTTAAAATCGTGTAAGATTATATCGATATCATATTTAAGATATTTGGTATAATGAGTCTTTTTATTGATCTATTTTATAGTTATGACAATTCCCTTCGCCAGGGCTGTTATAGTAAAATTGTATATATTTTTTCGGTTTACATAGGAATTTTAAAGTAATTTCTAAAGAAAAAGGAAAAAGTACTCTTTGTACGCTTCTGTATTTTCTAGGAAACTTCATGTAAACAAGTAGTTTAAGCCTTTAGTGTCAATCCCACGATGAGCATCCCACACGGGGAATCTATAAAATGCTAAGGATTTTCACGCTGTATCCCGCACATAGCAGGGTAGGCAGAGGTTAAGGATCTGGTGTTAAGACACTCCGTTCCCCACTTTCCGCCGAATTCGGAGGCATTGCGTTAAGTGGCGGAACTCCTCGAGTGGGAATCGAACTCACAACCAGTCGTTTACAGTCACACGCTTGTGCCACTGGGCCACGACTGGCCACAATTTTCTTCTCTTCTCTACTTAGTATTTCTGCTGTTCATTATCGTATGAGTGAAAGAGGCCAAAGTGATTTAACATTAAGCCCTCCACACTGATATTTAAGTAAATACCATAATAGTATTTACCGTATAATTGACGTGAGAAACTACGAAATTTAATAATAGAAGAAGTTGCAGCCACGACAACGAAAATCAAACTTGTTAAATTGAAATCCTGCTTAACTAATTGAGAAAAATGGAGTAATTTGATCATCTAACCGTACCGTAGTGTGTGTAGGTTGGGGATACAAATTATATTTGAAATATTTTTTTATATTATTAAGAAATAGCACAGTAAAACGAAGTAAAATTAGGTCAAAGGATTTTTATTTAAGTTGATAAAAAGAGGTTACTGTAGATAGTTTAGTTCTAAAGTTATGGGGCTTCGAACATTTGAACATTGTATGTACATGAAGGAGATTGATCGGTAAAAAAGAGACAAAGTTGCTACCAATAGCGATTGTAACTTGGAAAGAGTTTCAGTACATAAATATATATATGTATTTCTTATATCAAAACACAATTATCATGTAAGTAACTTAAACGTTAGTTGTCGCTCGTAAATCTATTTGCAGCTATTTTAAATATCATATTTTCGATTTCCAAAGAAATTTTGGTAAACGTTCTGGAAAACTACATTTTCCCGGGTATATGTCTGTTATTAACCGTAATTGGAAGTCTCTACGCCCAGTAGCTACGGCTATGCGATATTTTAAGTTACACAATAAGTACTGCAAGAGTTTTATATACACATAATGATTGATTGTTTATAATCTTCAAGCACAAACTTATCTCTTATTAAAAAAAATTGCGGAATTAGCACATTCAATTTTTTTAGAAATAATAATAGCTACATCAATTTTTTTCAGACTTAATTACCATAATAGAGAGCAAAAGCGAAATGCAAGACAAAATAATAAGGATTTGTCTTTCTAAGTGCAGTGTTAAGTGCCATCACTGAACATGCAATGTCCCTGATTCTGGCGAAAATTATAAAACAGAGTGTCTAGACACTAGCTTCTCTCTTACTACCATACTATGCTCAAAAAGGCGTAAAGCTTAATAAAAATGTTCCCAAAATTCTTACTAAAAAAAAGCTGAAACACGATTATGTCAACGGATTGCGGATGTACAGTGTCTTTGGCGGCCGAGGCCGACTGTTCACCTAAGGGTGTGGCCTTAATGCCACATTATGCAATAACTTTACGGTCAGCCTAATGAGTGCGATAAATCAATATTCTTTTTTTGGATCTCTTTGACAAGTGTTTTGTAATGCTAAACGCTGTTGAGATACATGTATGTATAATGTATCGTTAAGTAAGTATTTTAGAATCATTTAACATATTTAATATTATATTAAAATTATCAAATATAATTGAATATAGTGAATATATGAAAGGATTTATTAATGCATTATATTTCTTAAGTTTTTGAATTTTTCACGGATTAGGTAAAGCCTTGAAGCGTTGAAAGAATAAAAATAAAGTATATTATTATATAATGTGCCGGCGTTGGGTTCCGTCACTCAACAGGCAACTTTAACAAGCCTCAGATTTTGGGCCAAAGTTGACACCATGGCTTCGTGAAGCTGAAAAGAAATATGTTCAGCTAAAATGCTACTCTTACCTTTTAACATATTTCAAAGAACATTATGGAAGTATCAAACTTTTTTTTTAGCTTCACGCTGTATCCCGTACACAGCAGGGGAGGCAGAAGGAACCTATTGTTAAGACACTCCATTCCCCACTTTCCGCCAAATTCGGAGGCATTGCGTGTTAAGTGGCGGAACTTAACGCCGCGCTTAGCCTCGACACCAGGCGAGGAAATTTGGAAATATTAAATATTTCCACTCCTTGAGTGGGAATCGAACCCACAACCAGTCGTTTACAGTCACACGCTTGTGCCACTGCGCCACGACTGGCCCAGTATCAAACTTTAAGTATCAAACTTTAAGTACTTATTTAACCAGGCTCTACAATTATTTAAATAGGGATCCGAATATTTAACCAATACGTAAGCCACGTCAGTCATGCCATGAATTATGCCGACAGGTAGTTGGTTCGATTCACACTTGAGGAGTGCAAATATTTAATATTTCTATATTCTTCGCTTTGCTGTCGAGACAAAGCGCAGCGTTAGGTTAGCACACAATGCCTCCGGAATTTAGCTGAAAATGGATCATGGAGGGTCTTAACACTAGGTTTCCTCTGCCTACTCTGCTGTGTGTAGTTTGCAGCGTGAAGGAAATCAAATATATAACCATAACATAATTATGTCTTAACTGATTAAACATTCCATGTACTCGCACTAGCACTGAGTTTAAAAATAGGTTGTAAAAATTAGAAGTCAATAATTATAAAAAAAGTCCTTAACCCTCAACTTGAAAACATATTCATTTAACGTAACTTAACGCTTGTTTTCTTTGAACCAGCTATAGGTACTTGTGTTCAGTGTTTGTAATGTATTTTGAAATTTATACGTTCTCACGACTTGGCTTGCTCGTCTTACCTTATCTTACCTTACAGTACTTGGGAATATAATTTTCAACTTTTGACAACTTAAACGTGTTCATTATTCATAGAAAAGGATGTAAGAACTTTTTGTTTTGTAATCGTATTTAAACATATCTTGTTTCTTAAATGAGTCTGTTTGTTTAGTTTTGTTGAGATTATAGCTTGATTTGTCGTATATTATAGGTTTAAAGCTCAGGGAGTAAATAACGTATGTGCGTTAGTCTTTACGTGTAAAATAAGTTTTATAGAAAGTTATTATTAATCATGTATAACATTGACTTAAACAAGACATGAAGGTTTACCATGTTATATAGTAAGCATTGCAACTTTTTTCAGCCACTGACGGCCGGACTTCCTGAAATTGATTTTTGATTTTCCTTTAATTGAAGACATTCCGTTGAGTGGTAAACTTTCTTCTGCGCTTTCTCTTATGTAACACAGTGGAGAAATAAAAATATTTTTTTCTGAGTCGTAATTGATCTCACAGTCATTCCATATGCAGTCAGGTGCTGTTCTACTGCACCACAATGACCACATTTGATGATAGTACATATAGTATTTCCATTACATGAACTAATTCTTGCCAAAAGGATCAATCAATATAAGTAATTTAAAGCGTATTCCTTATAGATTGGCGCCTGAAACAATTTCTAAAGATAAGAAACGAAGAGAATTGTATGAATTATAATAGAATTTGAACCCGTGACCATCCTATTAAATACACATACGTGTCCACTACGATATTATGGTCAAAAATTACATTTTTTTTCAGCTTCATGCTGTATTCCGCACACACCAGGGTAGGCAGAGGGAACCTAGGGTTAAGACACTCCGTTCTCCACATTCCGCCGACTTCGGAGGCTTGCGTGTTAAGTGGCGAAACTTAACGCCGCGCTTTACCTCGACACCATAGCGCAGAAAATAGAAATATAATTTCCACTCCTCGAGTGGGAATCGAACCCACAACCAGTCGTTTACAGTCACACGCTTGTACCACTGGGCCACGACTGGCCACAAAATTACATTGTTTGTAGCAAAATATCCATAAAATTAAGTATTTATAGAAAACTTCACATCAGATTATGAATGGGACATCTTCATATCCTAATAACCATATAAGCATAATTTATATGTAAACCTGTTCACAGCTAGCTGTATTGCGGTAGAAAATAAATACTCCGTTACGTAGTTTCAGGTTTCTAGGACATCGGGACTTACTTGAAATCCTTGAGAATGTAAACGACAATCATTTAGAACAAAATGTAAAATGTTATAACATTTAAAATGTCTAATAGAATAAATAAATTTTATAATATAATTTGTGGCCAGTCGTGGCCCAGTGGCATAAGAGCGTGACTGTAAACGACTGGTTGTGGGTTCGATTCCCACTCGAGGAGTGGAAATTATATTTCTATTTTCTTCGCTCTGGTGCCGAGGTAAAGCGCGGCGTTAAGTTCCGCCACTTAACACGCAAGCCTCCGAATTCGGCGGAAAGTGGGGAACGGAGTGTCTTAACACTAGGTTCCCTCTGCCTACCCTGCTGTGTGCGGGATATAGCGTGAAGCTATTTAATTTAATTTATTTAATTTATAATATATTAATATAATATAGACTGTTGCGATGCAATGGGACAGTGGACTGACTGGAAGCTCGAATGGTTATGGGTTCGGGTTAATGTAGAACGGAGTGTCTTGGCATTATGTTGTCTTTGATAAGCCAAGTTGTTTAAACTTGGCTTATCATAGACAACATTTTAAACTTGGCTTATCAAAGACAACGTTTAATATTATACTTAACAGAATTTATTTACGTTAAGTTTTAAAATATTTTTTGATTCATAATACGGATATATACTTATACGTATATTATAATCTGTAACAAATATTTCTAAGTAAATAAAATAACATATTAAAATATTAAATTAATATTTTAATATTAACATTTAATCTATTTTTTTGTCCACAGTGATGCGTAGTGCTTGAAATGGGTCAAACGGAGGAGCGCCGGTCGCCCGAGTTGCCGCCGCTGCCGCCGCCCATACAGCCTTGCAGCGGCTTCCTCGGCAATGTAAGTTTAATATTCTACTATTAAATTAAATATTTATTACTTATGTAAAAACTATGTATAATCCAAAACTTTTAAAGTTGTATTCACATACTTAGCTATTTGAAAAACATTTTAATAAACCTATAAAAATTCCTGTCATGTGGGGCCAGTCGTGGCGCAGTGGCACAAAAGTGTGACTGTAAACGACTGGTTGGGGGTTCGTTTGCCACTCGAGAAGTGAACATATTTAATACTTCCATTTTCTTCGCTCTGGTGTCGAGGCAAAGCGCGGCGTTAAGTTCCGCCACTTAACACACAATGCCTCCGAATTCGGCGTAAAGTGGGGAACGGAGTGACTTAACACTATTTTCCCTCTGCCTACCCTGCTGTATGCGGGATACAGCGTGAAGCTAAAGAAAAAACGAAAAAAAAATCCTGCTGTGTTCAATTTATTATACGTTTTCTGAAAATGTTCTTTAATACGTATAATTTAGAGTTCTTGCCTTACTATACAAAAACACATATGAAAAAAGAATATATGTACATATTATACTAAAGTGGATCATAAAAGAAAAAGCTACATAATTATCGTATCACATTTTACTATTTATTTTTCATTTTAATATTTTATTTTAATGAAATAATACCACATAATAGTGTCTACATTTTTATCATATTTTAGATGATTTAAATTTATAGCACGTCATTGGAACCGATGTCACATGACGGGTGACGTAGACCAACTTACAATTAAAATAGTATAACTTGCCTAAACCATTTGTATTATTATGGAAAACTAGGTGGCTGCTCGATCGCTTGTATCGTACACAACGATCTTCAGACGTCAATTTATTTTCGTCCGATAATTCTGTCAATCGCTGAGCGCAAACCCATAACGGCGTAAAACATTTATCTATATTTATGTATTACGGGTGACTGACAGACAGTGTAAGGCAAAAATTAATTGCAATTAACAATTCATTATTTGTTTGTGTATGTGACATGACATACACATATAACCACAATTAGCTGAAAATTCATTAGTTCTCAATGTTTAAACTAACAATGAATTAATTGTTAATTATGATTTTTACACAAACAAATGATCAATTGCTAATATTTAATTATTAATTGCAGTTAAATTTTGCCCAAAACTGCTAACAGATATTGTACAGACGAAATTACTGGCCATAGAAAGCTCATATTAAGCACTTAGTTTTTTGGGCGCAAGGAGGGCGAGTACTAGAAAAGCATTTCTTGAAATTTCTACGAGAATAGGAATAATGTACGTATAAAAGTCCACAAATTTCTGTAGTATATAAATTTATTAAATTTTTAAGAAAATTAGAAAAGACGTAGGAGGGTCTTTCTTAGACCACATTTTAAAAATATAAAACAATATTACAAAAAAAAAACAAAGCAGGTATTCTATTTTGTTAAAACCGTATTGATTGAAACAAAATGCCATTAACAAAAACTGAACAAAACACAAACAAAAACGTATAATAAATATATAATGTAAATTTAATACATAGAAAACACATGAACAGTTCCAAACAATATGATATTTCAACATAATAGAACAACAGTCGATCATTTGCATCGATTATTCTCAATTTGCTGTTAACGCGGCCAATCCGATATAGCGAGGTGTCCCACTTCACACGCCGGTTCTACCATCATTATCATAACTTTTGGTCAAGCGAGCTTCTAACTGGAGATATTGGTTCTTTAATGTGGACCTATAGTATATAAGGTAAACTATATTTAAGGCTTTCGTGATATTTAGCTATTGTTTTTAATTGGTTCACTGGTTTTTCCACAGCGGGGTAGTCAAAAAGATTCTAATGTTAAGACATTTCGTTGTCCATTTTCCGCTTGGAATCGAGATATTGTGGGGTCAATCGCGTAACTCAACGCCGCGCTTTTAACTGATCAAAGCAAACCTACAAAATTAATGCCTTTAGTATAACGAGTATTTTTAAAGTGTTATTCCACATTTGGGAAAATTGAAAAAGATATTTAGGAAACGTATAAAAATTTTGAACGCAGCGGGATTCGAATTCGTGCGTTCTGAATACCGTCCAGGTGCTCTCACGACTGAGTCATGCGTTCTACTACCAGCTGCGTCAAAATTCTTATACGCTTTATTACAACTTATTTTTGTTGTTAGCATCCCGCTGCGTTAAAATGTTCATACGTTTTCTAAATGTCTTTCAAAATAGAAATAATTCACCACATACTGAACAGCAATATGTCATTATTTCATTCGTTAAAGGAACTCCAATAATTAGGCAAGAGAGACCATCTGTCTTGCTTTGCCGACTTTCTTATCGACAGCCAGTTTAAAAGCGTTAACGGTACCGCGACGAAAGTGAGGTGTAAATCAAAATATCCCTTTCAATGTTTGCAAGAGACCGCGGAGCAGACTGCTCTGAGACTGTTACATATTGTACGCGGTTTGCATTAGTAACGGTAAATGTTTATATTATTTTATATTATTTATATTTATTATATATTTTTAAGCGACCATTCGTGACGCAGGAGCATAAAGTCTGAAGCGACTGGTTGTGGGTTCAATTCCCGCTCTGGGAATGTTTTTTTTCGCTCTTTTACTCATGATAAAGCGCAGTGTTGAGTCCCACTATGCAATATTTAATTTAATTTGGAGGAAAAGTGGAGAACAAAGTGTCTTCACTCTCTTGTTGTCAGACAAAACCTAATTCAAGGACCCAGGTCAAGGGCATTCTGTCTGACTTGACCGCAAAGCAGGGTGCTTTGCGGGCGTGACGCTGCTTTATCGGCTTTTTTATATATTTTTAAAGTATTATTTCCATTTTTATGTTGTCTAAAATATTATGTAAGAATAATATTTTTAGAAAACATAACGTACGAAAATTTTCACTCGGCACGTCTCAGACCGAAAAAGTGCGTGGTTCGAATATTTTTTTTAGATTTTTTAAAACATACCTATTATTTCATAATGCGTTTTCCTTTTGAGAAGGAAGCAGAAATAACTTTGTATTAAAACTTACTGTTTTACTAAATTCTCGGTGAAATGAGTGAAAGTAATTTTATTAAAAATACACCAATTGGGAATCAAATCTGTAACCAACGTATAAAATAATAATACGCCACAATGCAACAGCGGGCGTCAGTCGTAAAGACTTAACGGTAATAACACCAATGAATATTTATGTATATTATGTACATAGATATATGAAATGCTATAATTGTATACATAATTAGTTTGTTATTTTTGTTAAAATATTCAGTTTTTAATTAAAACGATTATTCGTTTGTGATATTTTAATATTAAATATCGATTTTTAATATCTAAATGTCAAAATGTACGACCAACAAAATGTGAATTTGATAATATTATAAACAAATGTCCGTTACGTTTGTTTTAAATAAATAATTTATGTATTAATTTGTAACTAATTATTGAAAATGTGTAAATAAATTATTAATAAAATTATAATACCTGTGAATTGTCTTAATGAATTCGTTTTATACATAACGACGGTACACAACACCGCGCCGTAACTTATTTAACTGCACTGGGAATATATTTACATATATATTTTATAATTTTATTCTTAAACTGGAGTATTTTTTTTATTGATGAAATGTGAACGCAAACGAGCACATTTGCGTCCCTTTCATCAAGTCTCATCTGATGGTAAATAGTGCCTTCACCTATGGACATCCACAATATTAGAAAAGTTGTGGATGCGTTTCCAGCCTTGGAGGTGAAGGAGGGCAGGGGCTAGGAAGGATGGAGATGGTGGGAATAGGGAGAGAGCTGGCTTATATGTGTTCGAACCTGAACACATCATCAGGTGTTCGACGATTCGTCTTTGACATGATAATGTTCTTCTATAAACCGATCAACTATGTCACTAGGACGTTAAAGTATCTTAATATTTTTCACCATTTTTAAAAAGATAAAAGTTAATATATTAAAAAACAATATAGGAGATTTACAATATATGTTTTTTTAATCTAAAACTAAAACACTTTCAAGTAATATCTCGTTATTCTAATTATCGTGGCAAAGAAATCAGGTTCATATTGTGGAAATATTATATGGCACCGGATATGTGCGCAAAATTTTAAAATATAATCACAACTTTCTTATACTGGCTGATTGATAGTTAGATACAGTTGAAAGCACGTTCCAATTCTTGTTATACTTAAACAAAACAGTAGATCATTAATATATAATACGTAATATACATTTCAGTCTATAAACGGGCCGTTGTACTACAATTTACAAATCTCTCCCAACTAACGCTTAGAAGAAGGCCGGAGGCTAACGCACAGATTACTTGAAGACGCAATCTTCTTACGTCCATAAATTGCCCTTATTACCAGCTTTCATACTTTAATTCTATTCATGTTGAATATTCAAAAGTAACGTAGACTAGCTTAGGTACTGTATAATGTAGTGCTTTTATATTAAAATATGTGTTATTGTACTTTTTTTGTTTTTGTTTTGAAATCTTTACATAGTAGCAAAGCCTTCTACGTCTGTATGTATATACATATGTTTAGATCTTCAAAACTACGCAATGGATTTTGATGCGGTTTCATTTAATAGATAAAATGATTCATAATGAAGGTATATGGAAGATGAAGGTATATGTATATATATATATATATATATATATATATATATATATATATATATATATATATATATATATATATATATATATATATATATATATCTATATATATATATATATATATATATATATATATATATTTTTTTTTTTTATGGTATAAAGGAGGCAAACGAGCTGAAGGCCCACCTGGTGTTAAGTGGTTACCTTCGCCCATAGACATCCACAACATTAAAGTTATGGATGCGTTGCCAGCCTTGGGAATATAGGACAGAAGGAGGGAGGAAGGATGGGAATGATGGGAATAGGGAGATCTGGCTTACATGCCATCGAACCGGAACACATCATAAGATATTTGGCGGTTAGTCTTTGACATGATAGTGGTCGCGAGCCAGTCGGAGAACGAATCTCCTACCACCAAACTACTGGGTTACCCGCCTTTTACGGGACGCTACCCAGCGGCGGGGGGGAGTTGTATTCTTAACCCGTCCCCCCACGGGTAAAAAACACAATATGTATAATACATGCCTCATATAGATAAACACTAATAATTTTAAAGGTTTCTAATGTGATGTCGGCACGGCGGCGCGTGCCTATACTGCTCTTCTCTACTAGATAAGGCGTGAAGCTAACTTACCAAGCTAAGCTTACACACACTATCACATGTTTGACAAGCATTTTTCTATAAAATGACATATCCGTTAAAGTTATATGCTAAGACAACATTTATTTCACGCGTCATCCGGATTACCATGTTTTCTTAATGGGTGCAAATTGGGGGTTAAAATTAAAATGTATTCGTTGTTGAATAAAAAAGATGTACTATGTATTACAAACTATGTAAATGAAAATATGATTCCAATCTGTTTAGCATATTTTACGCGACTAATGTGCAGGCAAGCCTAGATAAAAGGTCATGACTCTTTGTCATACGTATAAAATAATTTTCTTTTATTATTTAACTTCTTAACAATAAACTTATATACATAAATACTAAAATAACTTATAATGACGTTGGGAGTAAAGAAGTAGAATTCATATTATGTTCATCATTTATATGACATTTATTTTTCTTGGTTAACAATAACAACTATTATTAATACGTGGCAACAATATATCCTTATTTATAAATTATTTTCATATATATTGAGGATTTTTCTTATTAGTTAGTTTATCTAATTTCAAACTTGTTGTTACAATATTAGATGTGTCTTCACAATTTTTACACATTTCGGAATAAATTTATTTTTAACCTGATTAATTACATTTTAATTTGGCTTGTGAAATTACATTTTTAGAAAATCTAATGTTTTGAACACTTTACAGTAATCCGTGTTGTACCATGTAACCAAAACTATTCGAGATTTTTTTTTAAGCTTCACGTTGCATCCCGCACACAGCAGGGTAGGCAGAGGGAACCTACTGTTAAGACACTCCATTCCCCACTTTCCGCCGAATTCGGAGGCATTGCGTGTTAAGTGGCGGAACTTAACGCCGCGCTTTTCCACTATTTGAGATTAATCCGGTTAAAAACGTTTGATCAAAAACGGATGTTGTTCTTTATTTTTAACAACAAACATATCTTAATTTCGAAGTACATTATAAGTATAGCCATTTTCCGCTTGTAAGTTACATACATCTATTATATTTAATAGCAACTACTCAGGATCTAGGATTAACCTATAATTTATGTAAGATTTTTGCAGTGAAGATGTTAGGTACTAGGGATGGAAACTAAAGATGAAAAAAATTATTAATGATTTCATTTCGATTGTTATAAAATTCGATTTTGAGAATCGATAAAATAATCTCAAGAAACGTTTCTTATAAATGAAATCGATTCTGTGTAAAAAAGAGAACTTTAAGACAAGACAAGACACTTTTCTTTTTCTTAAAAAAAAAATACAATTATAATTTTATAAATATTTTTTTTAGGTTTATTTTGTGGTAAATTTTTTTTTTGGAATAGATATCTAAAAAATTCATAACTTAATAACTCCAGGATCGGGTGTACATTAGCAAATTATATTAATACTTTAAAAATTACACATAATTATTGTCTCGATCGAAATCGATAAATTGTCTATATAAATCGATTCTTAGAAGATTTTAATAAAAAAGAATAGAAACTAAGTATTCGAGTTTGAATACACAATCGAATCTCGGGTACAAACGAAATCGATATTACCATCCCTAAGACGTACAGCCCACCCAGGCATTGCAGGAAACAAGAGCTCGTTCACACGTGTTCATCCTGCTTTTATATTACTTTAATGAAAGACGTATTGTATTGAATATTCAACACAGCTTTATCTAGACACGCCCTTATAATATATAAGAAATATATTATTAGATTACAGTATTTTTGTGTAAAAAAATATGCGAAGGTATTATTTTTTGTTCCTTACTTTTTTTGTCCAATTTTCAGTCAATGTGACTTGCGAACTTAGTAACGAATGGCGTGTTACTGATAAACTTGTCAATATACTGCAAGTATTTTGTTTTACCAGATGGAACTAACATTGTTATTATAATCCTAAACGGGATTGCAACCTACGATCATCTCACAAAGGTTACCACACATTTTTAACTTACTAGCTAGAGTCACCTATCACTTCACTTACAGATTAATGGGTTTCAGGTAATATCTTAATTAGTTAAATATAATATTATATATTTAATTATATTATAATAAATATAATATAATTAAAAAAATATAAATAATTAAAAAGTTATCATTAATCTGTGTGATTGATCTGGGTTCGATTCCTAATTGAAGGAATTTAAATAAATTGAAATTTAAATTATTTCGTACCCTCCGCTCTGGTAAGAAGATAATGTGCGGCGTTGAGTTCTCCCACTCTACACGCACTCTTTGTAGAGTGCATTTGAATATATTTTAAAAGTTTTATCGAATTAGAAGCTATTTCCTAGAAGGAGAAGCAATTTTAGCGGGACATTTTATAATTTTTTAAACGTTAGATTTATCTACTTAAAAACGTCATTAATTCAAAGCTCCTACCTAAAAGCTCTATCGCACAATGTAAGACCGTTATTTGGTCATATTAACCTAATGTACTGAAAACGTGACTGGTGCTAAAAAGCTTTGAAAATAAAGCTTTTAAAAAATTATATATAATGTTGTAGTTTAGATAATGTTAATGTAAACAGTTTATATTGTTATTGTTAAGTAGAGTAGAGTTAAAACTTAATACTTACGAATGTAACATTTTAAAATTAAAATTTTATATTTCTTGGCTTTTAATTAAAATAGTATGAAAATGAATTATTTAGTTACATGTAACTATTTTACTGAAAACACCAATTTTCACCTCTATTGGATGAAAACTCTTTTTTCAGCTTCACGCTTTTTTCCGCAGGCAAAGAGAATTTATTGTTAAAATATTTCGTTTTCCGCTATCCAACCGAGTCCGAGATATCGCTTCTTATATGGCGAAACTCAACGCGACGCCTTATAAAAAAAATAGATAGATAGATGAAATTCTTTATTGCACTCGTACAAAAATAAAAGAAAACAGAATAGATAAAAACAATAACACAAGCATAACTAGTTGTAGTATGCAAAGGCGACCTTTATTACTATTAGTGATCTTTATATCGTCAGAAGACCCCGTGGGGGGACGGGTTAAGAATACAATTCCCCCCCGCCGCTGGGTAGCGTCCCGTAAAAGGCGGGTAACCCAGTAGCTTGGTGGTAGGAGATTCATTCTCCGACTGGCTCGCGACCACTATCATGTCAAAGACGAACCGCCAAATATCTGATGATGTGTTCCGGTTCGATGGCATGTAAGCCAACTCTCCCTATTCCCACCATTCCCATCCTTCCTCCCTCCTTCTGTCCTACATCCCCGAGGCTGGTAACGCATCCATAACTCTAATGTTGTGGATATCTATGGGCGAAGGTAACCACTTAACACCAGGTGGACCTTCTGTTCGTTTGCCTCCTTTATTCCATAAAAAAAAAACAATAAAAAATTGAAAATTATTAGAGATAATCATTCCTCCTAGTTACCACTAGGGTCGAAATCGAAATCATAACCATCACAATTACAGTTAGGTTCTGTCAGCTGCCCCACGACGGCCTCTATTTTTAAAAAAACCTATAAGAATTTACATAAAAAATAATAAACATATTTTCTATAATAAAAACCTAAACAAGCAACAATTTCAAGAATACAAAATTGCACAAGAAAGCATTTGTAAGGCCAATTTCATACAAGTTGATGGCAAAGAACCAAGGGGTGAGGTTATAACGTCTGTTAGGAAACAATGCAGGCCACATCACGCGTGACCTTAGAGAAGCAAAGATTATACTTATTCACCTTTTATTTTATATTAAACGACCAATTCTGTACCGACAGGATGCATCGTCTAGTACTTGGGTTTTGCACTTTTTATGCCATAAACTGCGGATGTAATAATACTTGGCTCTCGGTTAGAAATTTTCCTCTTTTTTTTTTGCAAACTTCATGTTTCTTAGTTAACTTTGAGTTAGTTTGTATTTATTTTTATTTGTATAGGCTTTTTAATATGTGGAGACAGTGTGACTAGCTAAATAAATATAATATAAAGGATAAAGTGTGAAGTTAATTTATAAAATTTGGCATGCATATAAGTAATGGTTAGTGTTTAAGATTAAGAGAGATTTGTATTGTTCAGTCCAATAGAGTTGTTATTATTTTTTTACGTTTAATACAAAAAGAAACATTACTTGTTATATATCTTTAACACGGAAGATGCGTTATTTTACGCATTTTATGAGGTAAGTAAGAAGAATGTATAATTTAATTGAATCCATTTTTTAGAACATTATTAAATTTTTATATTAGACCATGACAACCGGTAGTTGTTGTTAATTACATGAAACTCCTAATTACGTGAGACAGTGCCTGACTGTAAACGCGATTGATTGTGAGTTCGAATCCCACTCGGAAGAATGGATAATTATATATGCTTAAATTATTTTAATTTCTCTTTATTTATAGTCCTCTGATGTCTAAGGCAAAGCGTGGCCACCATTTAGTATGCAATGTCTCGATTCCGAGCGGAAGGCTGGCAACAGAGTGTCTTGACATTAGTTTATAACTACCTTGCTATATGGGAAAAAGCCTTACGTTAAAATATCAAACTGTCTTTGTTGATTTCTTACTTGCCTTGCATATTGTACTGGATTCTTCGCTTTTGTGAAGCTTGAAGCTTCTTTCCGGGTTCTGTAATCATCAACTACTTAAATAATTTATGTACCTATATCAGAAAAGGATCTATATTTTATAATAAATGTTGTCTTAAAAATAATTTCTTTTCTTTATTACTACTCTCTCACGTTTTAAGTACTTAGTTATTTTATTTATTTAAATATATTATTTATTTGAATATTTTTCAATGTTTCATATTTTAAATTTATTTAATACATACAGTTAGATGCACCTCACAGCATTTCAAACGACGCGACGCGCGCAAGGAACAGTCACGATCGATAACTAATGTAATATAAATATTAGAAATCTCGAGGCGTACTCGGTCACGACGGAAAATGTATCGTTAATTGTAAATGCAATTAAAGTAGATATCTCAATTGATCGTCCCCGCTTTGCTTTATAAGGGATTGATCTGGTTTGTAATAAATTAACATTTGCAAAACTATGCTCTTAGTTTGATAATGTAGAATAAGACCATTATGGCACAGTAAGACAATGTATGATAGCAAAGGTAATGTTTGTGGGTTCTATTCTATTCTATTTTATTTTTTTAGCTTCCCGCTGTATCCCGCACACAGCAGGGTAGGCATAGGAAACCTAGTGCTATGACACTCCGTTACCCATTTTCCGCCTAATTTTAGCAGAGCGCAGAAAAATGGAAATATTAAATATTTCCATTCCTCGAGTGGGAATCGAACCCACAACCAGTCGTTTCCAGTCACACGTTTGTACCACTGCGCTACGACTGGCCCCAATTATATTCCTGGCCCTATTCTATTTTCATTTCTAAATCTAGTAAAATATAATAAAAATAAAATAATATTAAATAAATACAAAAGGGTGCGTTGAGTAAATATCGGTAAATATCGGAATACTCGAGGAGTGAAGATATTTAATATTTCCATTTTTTCGCTCTGGTGTCGGAGTAACGCGCGGCGTTAAGTTCCGCCACTTAACACGCAATGTCTGCGAATTCAGCGGTGCGTCGGGGACAGAGTGTCTTAACACTAGGTTTCCTTTGCTTTGCCTTGCTGTGTGCGGGATACAGAGTGAAGCTAAAAAAATGAATTTATTAGCATTACTTGCAGATTTAAAATCTACATATGCTTAAGAAAACATTAAATAATCTATCAAATCCAAGGTTGGAATTTGTAAAAATACATACAATAGATAAAATCCTTTTAAATACAAAGAAATTATACGAAATTTCTCGTACATTCAACAGTAAAACACTACTAATTAAATAAAAAAGCACATAATGAAAAGCAACAAAGTCTATCTTGAGATAATAAAAAAATACATGTATGTATATAAAACAAAGCTCGAAAGCTAAGACCACACACGCTATCTAACAGTAATAGCGATCGAACGCTGATAGTACCTTGAAAACGAGATGGGGCAACAATTAGCATCTACCTACTTGGTGGGTCCTGTGCTTTTCACACTCTTGGTATTAAAATATATATTCAAGCTAGCTGTTGCCTGCGAATTTGTCCGCCTAGTTACAATTTCTGTGCCAAAATTTATGTTTCAAGCAAAATTGAAGGGATTTTTGATACCAACTTTTGATAGTCCTTAATATCATCCTATTAAAAAATGTTTTTGGCAGACGTGTACTACCTAAGCTGAATTAAACTGCTTCCTAACCAAAAAAAATAATTACCAAAAAGTTTTTGTTTATGTCGACAGAAATACAGACAAACACTTTTATTCTTTAAATATTCGTTAACCGTGTAACAAGGAGCATATTAACATTTTTTAATTGCTTGAAAATTCTATAGTAACAAATAAAAAATATAGGCATAATTATATTTTTTACGGAATAGTCACTGGACAAGATTTGAATTCGCAACTACCGCATTCCGTTAAACACGCTTTAATTTATAATTAAACGAGCTTCATATCTTTTTGACATGCAGAAAACTTGTGAAGTGACAGGACACTCCGTTCTCCACTTTCCGCCTGAATCCGACTCATTGCGAGTTGAGTACTTGAATTCAACACCACGCTTTATCTCGTCACCAGAGTGGAGAAAATTAAATATGTATTTTAAATTTTATCATTCCCACAAGTAGAATCGCATATATAATCATCGCGAATACAGTCAGACGTGTATTTTTTTATTGAATAAAGGAGTCAAACGAGCAGAACGACCACCTGATGGTGAGTGGATACCTTCGCCCATGGACATCCACAACATCAGAGGAGTTGTGGATGCGTTTCCGGCCTTGGAGATAAAGGAAGGAAGGAGGGAAGAAGGATAGGGATGTTAGGAATAGGGAGAAAACTGGCTCACATGCCATCGAACCGGAACACATCGTGAGATGTTTGGCGGTTCGTCTTTGACATGATAGTGGTCGCGAGCCAGGCGGAGAACGAGTCTCCTACCACCAAACTACTGGGTTACCCGCTTTTTACGGGACGCTACCCAGCGGCGGAGTGGAATTGTATTCTTGACCCGTCCCCCCACGGGCAGAGCTATCACAATGCATCATGTATGCCTCTAATTAAAACAAAAATTCAACTAATTATAAACTAAAATAATATAATTGCTCACATTCTTCATTTCGTCTAACAATACATGATATAATTATAGTTAAGTATCAAGTAGTTACTTAACAATAATCTTAATCAAATTCCCAATGAAATGTTATTTAAACATAAGCCGTAACAGCCTTTCACATTTTGTACAAAAAAAAACGCACGAAAACCGCGTGTTATGAATTAGTACCGTTATCTTTGATAGAGCGTGAATGAGTGTACGTAATACGTATCCGCAGTCATTAAGATCCGATACAAAAAAATATGAAAAAAATTGAATTCAAGGTAAACAGCGTTGTTAGATTAAAATAATAAGAAATCAAAATTGTGTTTGCTTCGTTCTAATTGCGTTGAATACTTCTTATATTGAAAAAGCTTAGCAATAAAGGCCCGTTATCATAAAGTTATCAATTCATTAACAATTCATAGTATGTGTGTATTGAAAATACAATTTTTGTCTGTCTGTTCGTTCTTGCTAATCTCTGGAATGGCTGGACCTATTATTACAGGACTCTCACTAGCAGATAGCTGATGTAATAAGAAGTAACTTATGTTACTTTTATTTTAGAATTATAACTATTTTATTTAATTTCACGCGAAAGATGTCGCGGTCACAGCGTGTTTACAATATTTTTTAGATCTCTAGTTCACTTCTCTATTGCAGTACATACATAATATTAAAATCCACATTATTCACTCGAATTACTCCGTCCTCCACTCACCGTCGGTTAAGTGACTATTTAATATTGTCAGTATTTGAGTAAAGAAACATCATTATTTAAAGTAAAATTTAAAATATCCTTTATTTAAATATTATTTTGCAAGCACATTTTTACAAGGACAACAAATTTAGAATTTCGCGACATATTACCTTCATAATGGTATGATAAAGCGCGGCGTTAAGTTCCGCCACTTAACACGCAAGCCTCCGAATTCGGCGGAAAGTGGGGAACGGAGTGTCTTAACACTAGGTTCCCTCTGCCTACCCTGCTGTGTGCGGGATATAGCGTGAAGCTAAAAAAGAATTATCTTCATATGTTCAGTTAACAAGGACCAATTGCCTTACAAAAGTACAAAATATGTATTAAATTGTTATAAATATATAAGCATCATTAAGCTCATGGTGGCGCAGTGGGCAGCGATTGCCAGTAACTGCGATTGCTTGTGGGTTCGATTTACACTTGGCGAAATTATTATATTTTAATTTGCACTGGTTCTAAAGCAAAGCAAAAGTTCCGTCCACTTAACATGGAATATAACGATTTCGGACGAAAAGTGGAAAACGGGGTGTCTTGAAAATAATTCCCTCTGATTGATTATCCTGCTATGATAGAATCTGTTTTATATATGTATATTAATTACACAAAGATATTCAAATATTATAATTTTAGGATTATTTTAGTAGAAGACATCACCGTCGATGTCGACACACGAAACAATTTAGACGAGCAAACGGTAAGTGGCTTTTAAAATAAATCAAAAATTTAGGGCAGTGCAGACGAAAGAGTTATAGCTTCCGCATTCACGATTTTACGGTAGCCATATTTTAAAATAATCTCCACGAAATGCATATTCTTAGTAAAGTTAATTATTTTATAATTATAATGAATATTTAAAGTACAATAAATCTTTTTATCATAAATGTTTCAATATATTCATATTTAATATGTAATCTAATATGGAAAAGGCCATCATAGTTCAGTGAAACTTCTGCTTGTTAACATAATTGGTCGTAGGTTCGATTCTCACTCATAGGAATGATTCTATCATTATTTTCTTAGGTGGGGTGGGTACCGGAGTACGCGAGTGTTATTAACCTTTGATTTTTCTGTTTGTGAAGGTAGCCTAAGAAACTGTGGCTAAGCCCAAATGCTGATAATATGTGTAAAAAATTGAATATATTAACGCTGAATTTATTAAAACCTGAACAAGAAATGTCTAAATTATAAAAGCAAGATGTTAATTATAAATCCATGTGGGATATGATCACATAACTAGTGTGAAAGCGTAAGCATCTCGACAGTACCTCGATGATTATTTTGGCTTATTAGAGAAAGAAACTACGTAGCATTGCTACGTGCATAGATTTACCACGCAGGTGCCCATCGTATTATAAAGAGAAGGCAGGCGAGTTAGGGACAGTGCCTGAGAGTTGCAAGTGTAAGCTTGATTCCCTGTAGAACATGCCTTAAGGCTCGCCTTCGCTGTCAGAGCACATCTCTCTACCTAACTTTATAGGCGGCTTTAAAGGCGAATTACGGAGCCTACAATGTCTATATTTAAAGAAGAAAACAAAAAGCGGAGTGTCTTAACACCAGGTTCTCTATGTCTACCCTATTTTTTGAAAAAAAAAATGAGAAACTGCTTTTCTTATGTATGTATACCGCCCAAATTAATTTTGTCACTCAACAACACCGTCACGGATGTCAAATCCACAATCTCTTTGATTGACGCAAGAACGAAACGAACAACTATATATTCGATCCGCGTGACATTATTATGTCAAACATAAATAATTATCTTCGAACTCGGTTAATATACTACGTGTATTGTGGAGTAGGCTTTATTTAAGCTCGTTTCTGATTGTAGATCATGATTATGTTATACGCTTTCTGATTTGTTTTAGTTACGAGTGATTTTGTGCTAAACTGGTTTTTTCTTAAAGTAAGTTTTAGTTTGACTGGAAACACTGGTTGTGGGTTCGATTCCCACTAGAGGATTGGACATATTTTATATTTCCATTTCCATCGCTCTGCTATCCGGGGCAAAGCGCGGCGTTAAGTTCCGCCATTTAACACGTAATGCCTCCGAATTCGGCGGAAAGTGGGGAACGGAGTGTCTTAACACTAGGTTCCCTCTGCCTACCCTGCTGCGTGCGGGATACAGCGTGAAGCTAATAATAAATGTCAGTTGTTGTGTCAGTTATTAGTTTATGTGTTTCTAAAGTTTTCGTAAAGTAAATCGAATCGCCTGTAGTGCAAACTATAAGTATATGATATTTCCAGTTTGGTAAGAGAATATACGGCGTCGAGTTCCGCTATAGAGTCGCTCTTTATCCTCCACTTTTCCTAGATATGATAACTTTTTTTTTTTAAATTCACACATTGTCTCTCATAGTAAGCAGAGAGAAAATAGTGTCAAAATACTCTGATTACATATAAGAATTAAATTATTCCTTATATTAAAAATGAAATTTAGGTTATACGTAACGGTCGATATTTCGAAATTATGAAAATGAATATTTTTGGTGGAAAAGTACAGTTTAGATTGTATTAAAAAAATGCATAAAAGGCTTTTTTGTCATAAAAATATTTTACACATCGCAAACAACGCCTACTCTGAGGCTATATCCTTTTATGTTTATAACTGATATGTTTTATGGATCTTCTTTGCATAATCAATAAAATTCTAAACGTAGGCTATAAATGAGTTATAATGATTTTTTCACGTCCGTCATATTTCATGTGGCAGGCAGTGGAATCTCGTCACTTGCACTTAATAGAAACATTGTGTAGTAAAATTCAACAACGTATGTATAGTACCCGGCAATAAATAATGCACATCGTGCTTAGAATGAAACAGTCGGTCAGTTTCGGTTTCGTAGAGCGCTGTCTTTGTCACTCAGTTGATATGTGACGTTTCTCATTGTTATTATTTTAAGCGACCGAGACAACGCTCTACGAAGTCGAAGCTAACCGACTGTTTCATTCTAAGCATCGATGTGCATTATTTGTTGCCGGGTACTATAATTTTATTATCCAATTAAAAAATACATTTACAGAATCTTAAGAAGGTTTTTCATTGTAAGACTCGCATAGCATACTAAATAGTAGACGCGCAGAGGGAGATTGAGAGAGACAGAGAATAAGTAGAGTTGTTAAGTCTAATAAAACAAGATAAGACGATATTAAAAGTATTTACATGCATATGAAACTGAGCTTCACGCTTTTGCCATGCGCACCTCTGTGCAACCTAGTGTCACTAAAGTTTGTTTTGGACTTTCCACCAAAAATCTATACATTATGTATATAGTGGTGGAACTCTACGCCGCGTTCAAGCTTAGTTACTAGAGCAGAGCCTAGTTTTAATATTATTAATTGAGAAATTAATTTTAATATATTTATTCCTCGGAGAGGGAGTCGAACCCATAACAAATGATTACAGTCAACTCGTGATTACAGTCGAACACGGTATCGCTGCGCTAGGGTGGCTTTTAAAATATTTCAATAAATATAAATAAAAAACTATTTTTTAAAAGTAAATTTAGGTAAATCTTAAAAAGTCCCTTCATAGTACTCTTTCAATACACATATCTCGTTTATTATAGCAGTTCAAATTGGAAGCGAGTCAAGTACTGACACATTGGCATAGTTTGGCTTACGCACGAAACGTTTACGTGCAATAAAATTTATGAGAATGCTGATCTTACTATTGTTTACTATCGTATTTTATTTATAGTTATTGTATATTGTAGCTTTATGATTTTCACCGACTTAATGTTATTTAAGCTTTAATTAATATTCCTGAGTGCGGTGCCATGATTAGTTATTTACTTGTTGTAAACCTTATTTGAAGTATATGGGTATAAGTCATATTAATTAAAATTATAATAATCCCTTAATTGTTGGTTTCTTAATAACGCCTACATACTGTATGACTACATTGCCTGAAAGTGAGAATCGAGCAATGTATTATGGAAACAGCAATTGAAGTACATTTTAAAAGTTGTAGTTGTTATACTTTGTTTTTATGAATCAAAGTCAAAGTCAAAGTCAAATAATGGAATCCATGAATCAAAGTCAAAGTCAAAGAAAAATATTTCTATAAATGGTTATATTCAAAATCTATGTAGAAATGAAAGCAGATTGTCGGTTAAATTAGTCTTAGAAGTTAAGGAGACAAAGGGCGGCGTTAATTTTGGCAGCTCAATACGCAATATCTTCAGTTCGCTTCGCAAAGTCGGGCTAGAGTGTCTTGGCATGGGTTTTTCTGTATTTATTCGGTTATACCGAAAAAGTGCGATAAAATGCAATAGCGTCTAGCGTTTTTTCTACATAAAAAAGAAACTTTATATTATGAGTATAGAATTTCTATACATTTAAGACCATATGAATGTAAATATCTTTTAAAAAACGTAATACAATTTCTAAAAAATACTTTTTAAACCTTACAAAACTATGTCCAAATATTTGCACAATACGTCTCTACCCTCTATTCAATTCCATTCTAAATCACTTTGACGTTTTGAGTTAACCTTACAGTCACTTTCGCTCTTCTTTGATGAAAAATGGATATTTAAAAGTCCATTAAGAAAAACTCGCGTTATGCTAAAACGTGTTTTGTAATAGCGATCACTTGACGGCCAGTGAAAGTGGGGTTACAAATAATAATGGACGAAAGAACGAACTTGTACAATGAAAGCTTGTGCTCGTATCGGTATCATGATTTGCGAAGTCATTTGTGTAGGAAGGTATACCTATATAAAAATTAATTGACTGACTGGCAGACAACGTATAGCCAAAACAACTCGTAAGGAAGGTGTAATTTAGGATATTCCTTGGGAGTAAGGTTTTCTCAAAATTTGTATTAGAGCAGGAAAGTTTAAAATTTTTCGTTGTATTGTTCACATAAACAGCCCAGTTTGGGCTATAACTATTATTTTATATACGAATTCTATATAGCAATACATGTCATTTATTTTATACATGTAGCATGTAGCGTTGTGGCGTAGTTGATGGTCGTATGACTGTAAACGAGATGGTTCTGGGTTTGATTCTCACTCGGGGAAATTATTATATTTATATTATTTTCATTTCTCCGTTCTAGCGTCTAAGACAAAGCGTAGCATTAGGTTCTGTCACTTAACACGCAAAGTCTAGATTTCAGGCGGAAAGTGCAGAACGAATTGTGTTGACACTAGATTCTTTCGACTCGGCTAAGCGGGATCATACGTGATGTTATTTTTTCTTTAATTTTTTAAATATAAAACACAAAAGTTTAATATAATTATAGGACAATAAACATAATCGTGGTTAACGTGATACATCCCGCGATTTACTCGTATTATAAATCGTGATCTCGGAGATCGAATTCAATAAGAAACAATCACGATATGACCTGCAAATGTAAGTTACTTGAGAAAGTTTGGAAGTGCCTCAGCTTTTTAAATTTTGCTAGTATTTATTTATCAATAAATTAGCATTATTCTTAATAACAATTACTTAGCAAAACAGACAGAGGGCATATAATGTCAAGACATTCTACTACAATATTTTATAACCGAGCTTTTTAGCTTCACGCTGTATCCCGCACACAGCAGGGTAGGCAGAGGGAACCTAGTGTTAAGACACTCTGTTCCCCACGTTCCGCCGAATTCGGAGGCATTGCGTGTTAAGTGGTGGAACTTAACGCCGCGCTTTACCTCGACACCAGAGCGAAGAAAATGGAAATATTGAATATTTCACACAACCAGTCGCCTTACAATCACACTTTGTGCCTCTGCGCCACGACTGGCTATTTTTATGTTATATTCATTTATAAAGGTAAAGTAGAATATGTACTATGACATATATAAAATATATTAAACGTAACTTAAGTTTCGCAATCTTTTTTAATTAAGGCTTGACACAAACATTCATTCATTCATTCATTCAAGTAATTACGGAATGCAAACATACCTGATGCCACGAAACTACTGTAGTATTGCTGTCACGTTAAAACCTAAGAAAAAAACATCTAACTAAATAAATTAATTGTTATATATTTTTTTTTTATTTAAAATATTGTATATTATACTAAATTGTAGTACATGTCACTACAATATAACTGACCCATGGGTCAGTAACCCTAATCGATTATATTTAATTTAGCTTTGCCTTGAAATGGCAATGCCAAGTGCAATCTTTAATTTAATTACTCAAAACAAAATGTGTAAAATTCCAAGCTCGAAAACGAAGAACGGAATGTCTTGGTTCTCTCTTTAACATACTATATAGGAAAAAATATGCTCCTGTTTTATTTCTTTTGTTTTTTTATATTTTGTTTTTTTTTATTATCTTTACGCTGTATCCCGCACACAGCAGGTAGACAGAGGGAACCTAGTCTTAAGACACTCCGTTCCCCACTTTCCGCCAAATTCGGAGGCATTGCGTATTAAGTGGCGGAACTTAACGCCGCGCTTTGCCTCGAAACCAGAGCGAAGAAAACGAAAATATTAAACATTTCCTCGAGTGGGAATCGAACCCACAACCAGTCGCTTTACAGTCACACAGTACTTTAACTTAACTTAATTTTTGGCTATTTAATTAAATAACATAATATATCTATCTATTCTACAATTACAAATATATTAAAAGAACAATATTTGTATGTGAAAGCTCGATCGCCGACGGCTGTAGTGTACTGGGACGCGCTATGAAGGCCACAGCGAAAGTTCATTAATTGCTTGCCACTCGACACTCGACACTCGACACTCGACGGTCAAGTGCAGTCGATAGCACCTGAGCTGAATGTTTTTACGCTTTTTATTATAGTATATTGTTGGAACGTGTGGCGTACCGACCAATCCAAAATTGATTTTAATCCAAAAATGCAGTTTTTGAATTGATCTGGTAATCATTTTTTTGAGTAAATCATTTTTTTTTTATTAAATTAAGAAAAACACAAAAAGTTATTGTGAAGTATTGCATATTCAACTTCTTCTTTTCTTCAAATTCTTCATTTCAAATATTCAATTTCTTCAAAAAATTGATTTACTCAAAAAAATTATTGCTAGATCTATCTAAGGTTGCAGTTGTTGGATTAGGATCGATTATTGGTGTTAGCGGTTAGAGCGCTTGGACAGTTTTCAAGCGGTCAGAGCGCTTGAAGGTTTCCGAGAGCGGGTTCGAATCCCGCTGCGTTCAAATTTTTATATGTTTTCTAAAAATATATATTTTTTGGAAGGTATATACTAGTTTTTATTCGAACTGTTGCTTAATTTGCGTAGACTTTATAATCGATATATAAAGGGTATTTCCGGTTGATAAATTGATTGTTAAACATAAAATCACGTTTTTATAAGTAGGTCAAGTACCTACTGTGTGTGTGTGTACATTTTTTTAAGTAGTGTAAAAGATTTTGTGTTAATGCAATATATAAGGTAATTTATTATAAATCTTAACACTCATCAAAGAACAAAACGGAAAATATATATTTTTTGTCAAAGTTTATTACTAGATTCTATCTGATTACAAAAAAGTGTTATTTGAAAAAAATACATATAAATATTTTTTTTTATGTTACAACTTTTTTGTTAGAAATAAAAATTAAATCGATCTTGTTGATCTAATGAATTTAGTAGTAAATGACTTAATAGTCAGTCAATTACTTATAAATTGTGATGAGAATTAAATAAATAACAACGGATATGCCTCTTTAAATTTAAATCTTAAAATAATTTTTAAATAACGGTTACAAGGCGTGTTTCAATCAGTTATTTTTGGTCTTCCGGAATTTCTTATCTGAATGTGTACAGTTATGTTCTGCTAATGAGTTTAGTGTTAAAAAATGCAACCAGGAAGAAGCGTTTTCCTTAACTTTTTTTAAATATTTTTTTTATTTGTAGCTTCACCTATATAGTGTAGGGAACAAAGAAAACCTAGTGTCAATACCTAATATCTTTTTTCTCATATATTTATGGTATGAATTAGGTATGAATGCACTGTTATATTTATAAAGATTTTTTACAAAATTTACATTTTAACCATTTTGTTATGAATAATAATACTCTGGTAGTCTTATTATGTGAGGACTCAATTTATAAAAATGTTAACTTTTTTTCATATTTCCACTTTTTTTTATAAAGCCTACCTAGTTTCATAATGCGTTTGCGTTCTATGTTTTTTGTCAGAAATTGAGATACTATGTGTGTTGAGTAGCGAGACTTAAAATATACTTTGTCTTACCTTATATAATTAAAATAAATATTTCCCGAGTGGTTATCGAACTTACAACCAATCACATTACCATTCAGACATAGTCCCACTGTGCCACGATGGCTACTTCAGGATTTAAAACATTTTTAAAAGCACCTACACAAACAACAAAGCCAACCAAAGTCTTACATTTATTTTCATTAACACCAAGCGAAAGTTAATTATAAAATACTTAAACAAAATAACTAACATTCGAACAATAATTAATTATATAATTAGCGAGATTATCTAAACTATGTACATATATTTAGATCTTTGAACCACTAATAAATAGTCAGTATCAGATTTCCACATCAGGACTTTCGTTTCGCGAAGCTTTATTATGTTCTTCGTTAACCACTTGTCGTTGCTGACGGTCTACTTCATTAGACCGCATTGTATAATCCAATTAACGCACAAAGGGACTATATACATATATATTATATATGTATATAAAAGCCTTAGTAAATTGTATAGAAAGTCATGTGTTTTTGTTGAGAAATATTTATTTCTCGTACTTTTTTTCATTTTTGTGGAAATTGTTATTAATTTGGTATTTTTTTTTTGTTGAATTTAGACTTTTTTCGTATTTTTCGGTTTTAACGGTAGGTAGAAAGAACATAGTGTCAAGACATTCCGTTTTCCATTTTCCACTTGATCCGAGACATTAATTCATAATTAAATATAATGTGGCCACTCGTGGCCCAGTGGCACAAGAGTGTGGCTGTAAACGACTGGTTGTGGGTTCGATTCCCACTCGGAGGAGGAGTGGAAATTATATTTCCATTTTCTTCGCTCTGATGTCGAGGTAAAGCGCGGCTTTAAGTTCCGCCACTTAACACGCAAGCCTCCGAATTCGGCGGAAAGTGGGGAACGGAGTGTCTTAACACTAGGTTCCCTCTGCCTACCCTGCTGTGTGCGGGATATAGCGTGAAGCTATTTTTTATTTTTCTTTTTAAATATAATTATTTCTTCGAGTGGACATTGAACACACAGCCAGTTGTATTTAAAAACAGACGCAGTCCACTTGCCACATTAAGCCTAAAAAATATTCATAAATAATCTTCAATATATTATTTTTACTATGTCAGTCAAACGAAATTATTGAAAGTATTTATACATATATGTAACCTTTTCATAACAAGATCCTTTTTAAAATGTCTCGTTTCGCAACACTTGTTATTTTTTTTTTACATACGCAGTACAAGCTTTTTACTTTCTACCTCGAGGCAACATAGATGTTATTTGAATGTTACTGTAGGTGTTAATCTAAGTATTATACTCTCAAAGTCTCTCAAGAATGTTTATTTACATTCATTACAGCTATGCGCCAGTCGTGACGCAGTGGCACAAATAAACGACTGGGTTTGGGTTCGATTCCCACTCGAGGGGTAGAAATATTTATAATTTCCATTTTCTTCGCTCTGGTGTCGAGGCAAACCGCTGCGTTAAGTTCCGCCACTTAACACGCTATGTCTCCGAATTCGGCGGAAAGTTCCCTCTGCCTACTCTGCTGTGTGCGTGATACAGCGTGAAGCATTATAGCTATAGATATTTTAATATGAAGATGATAATATGGATTTTCCAAAATCAGTTAGAAAAAGTCTAGAGACAAGACACTCCACTTTCTGCCTGAAATGGAAAAATTGCGTGTTTTTTCTTAGGTAGAAATATAATATGTATTATTCACTATCAAATTTAGCCAGATGGTCTCATTTATTTGTTTATTTATTTATGCCAATTTTATATTCTCATGTCAACAATACTGAGCATCTTTTCCTAGTAAACGATTTGTGCGAAGTTCTGATTTTGCAACTAGTTCTAATTACAGGCATATACAGTGTTAATTTTATTGTATAAATTATTAAAAAATAATTATATTCAAGTCTAATTTTTTTTTTTGGATAAATAATTTAAAAAAATAATATTTAAGTATAATAAAGTAATGACATTTACAATATTTATGACAATATTATTTGTCGTCGTATTATTGTTATGTCCGTGACTTCACCGTCACTATGCTTTTGATATAAGTTTTATTTTTTACAAAATTCTTTTTTCAAAATACTGTTTTCATAAGAAGCATACATCTTTACAATTAAAGAATGCAAATATGGTAATATATAAGTGTACCTTAATATTATAAATGTTTCTTTTAATATATCAAAACCTGGCGTTGTTTTTCACTATTCAACACGCAATTTATAGAAATTGGGTAGAAAGTGGAGTATCTTACTCCACTCCACTAGATTTTCTTTGCCTTCTTTGCAATATACAAGAGAAGCTTTTAAGTTATAAAAAAATAAAAATACTCTTAAGTGCTCCTTTTTGTCCAACCAACCGTTATAAAGTCAATACATTAAACAATATTAAGGAACACAAACAAGTAACCTGAGCCTTACATTACCGTTTAAACATAATTTATATTTAATTTTAATGTTCAAACAAACTTTTAATTCTTTGTTTGGTAGGTCATTGACCTGGTTTTCTTTTTTTTTTCTTTTTATCATGTACTAATTATTTTCAATTAAATAACATGTATATGTATCAGATAATGTCATGTTTTTTTGGCAATTTATTATATTATTGCAAATCTTGTTTATTTTTACTTTTTTACTTACCATAACTTTTTTTCGGTTTAACGTTTTTTCTTAATGCAGTCAGAAACAGGTGAGAAAGAACCTAGAGTCAAGACACTCCATTCGTCACCTATCCTTATGTTACTTAAGTTCATATTTTCACAATAACCTAATAGCGACTAGAAATATGTACCTTGTATATAATATTTTTTTATTTGTATTATAAGGTGGTTTAAAACCAATATAAAATAATTTAGTAAAAATGTGAAATAACTTTTAGTCCGTTTTTTGTAGCAGTCTTTGGTGGGCTTTAATATACAATAGGAACTATTGTTATTATAATTCAAATTTCATTTCTCCGATCTTAACTTTTCTATATAACCTAGGCTCTTAATCTAGTGTGCTTCTAAATCATGCTTACCGTAAAAATGTATACCCATTTTGAAACCTTTTAACTCCATACGAAAAGAATAGGCGAGACGATTTAAGCTTCCGAGACTCACTCTAAAATAACATCTAAATAATAAAATTATTGAGCTGAGCGAAGCGAAGATCCTACTGCTCAAAAGTGTGTTTCGTTGTGGTTTAACTCCTCTTGGGCTATTTGTAGTAGACCTCTGAAATTTGGCAGGGATATTGAGCACAGCGTCTTGTGTGTTGTGAAGTTTTTTGGTGACAATTGTAATTGTAGTTTTTGAATAAATGGTCATTAAATGGTTAAAAAGTGTCCATAGACTTAGGTTGTGAAATGTTAAGTGTTTGCTTTTCAAACTTTTTTAACATGTAATAACATTAAATATGTACTTCGCTCAGCTCTTCCCGTCAATCAGAGCAAAGAGACGGTTCCTAGAATAAAAAGCATTTAAAAAAAGTTTTTTTAAATACTATAAAACTCATTGATAAAAGGAATATATTTGTACTACACGTTGTTAGTGACGTTATTTCCACCCTATTAAACGATTACAATTGCAAACATTCCAAACGCAAAGCTCTCGTGTAAAAAGCTTAACAATGAGTATTGTCTTGACGTAATGCGGATGTACAACCGTACTGGTAGCAGCTTGAGCTTTACACGGCATTCTTTAAATTATTGTAGTGCTAAAAGCCAAAAATGCTCAGTTTTTTGTGAAATTTTCAGTAAAAATTCCATTTATGTACAGATTGATTATTTAAATTAAATTAAATAGCTTCACGCTATATCCCGCACACAGCAGGGTAGGCAGAGGGAACCTAGTGTTAAGACACTCCGTTCCCCACTTTCCGCCGAATTCGGAGGCTTGCGTGTTAAGTGGCGGAACTTAACGCCGCGCTTTACCTCGACACCAGAGCGAAGAAAATGGAAATATAATTTCCACTCCTCGAGTGGGAATCGAACCCACAACCAGTCGTTTACAGTCACACTCTTGTGCCACTGGGCCACGACTGGCCACTATATAGATTATTTTTATAATTATTATTTTAAATGAAAAAGGTATATTGAGGTCGTCATGGTGCAGTGGACAGAATCTGATTATAGTTTTGAATTCGGTTCACACTCGGGTTGACTATATTTTTTTTTTTATGTCTTTGCTGTGGTATCACACACCAAAGCGTGGCGTTGCCTTCCGTTACTGTACACGCGATGTGTAGATTTCAGGTGCAAAATAGAGGACGGAGTGTCTGACACTAGACCCTCTCTGATTATCCCGCTATGCGGGAAAAAGCGCGAAGCTGTAAAGAGCTGTAAGATATATATAAAAATAAAAATAACTAAAGAATAGTGATAGTCAAAATATAAACAACATAAACTTGTACCGGATTTAAAGTTTGCTAAACCTACCATAATTATTATCAACATTATATATTAAAACCATGAAAAAACTTATATTAAAAAAGTATACCTAATACATATACGAAATATATGCGGATAAAATATTTGGCATAAAAATTATGTTTGAAAATAAGTTACGTCGGTAAATCCGCGTTATTAAAACGAGCGTTTAGCGCTCATCATCTGAACGCGCTATTCATTCCCCCGAGTGGGATTCGAACCCACAACCATCGCTTTACAGTCAGACACTGTCCAACTGCACCACAACGGCCATTATATATATCTTTAATATAATATATTACTTGTTGTATTGTCCAATCTAACATTTCTTGTTAACAAAATATTAAATTTAAATGATAGTAATTAGGGATACAATACAAGAACTAATAGTATCTAGTTATAACGCTTCCGGCGTATCTAAGAACAATGGTCAGGATGATAAATTGCAGGTATTTTTTATTTGAAACCGCAGCTTTTACTGTTGAATATTAATTACGATCTTATCGGACCTTGTTGTGTTCCCATAGTTTCTTTGTTTTAGGAAAATATTTTTCTTTGATGCTATATCTATTTGAAATGTATTGAATTGGTTATGGTTGAGAGGTTTTCTTATAAATATAGCTAGAACCATCGTAGCTCAATGGGGCAGTGCTTGACTTATAAGTGTGATTGGTTGTGGGTTCGATTTCCACTCTGGGGAATGAGTATATTTAAAACTTTTTCATTTCTCGATCCTGGCAAGACAAATCGTGGTGTTGAGCTCTGCCACTCGACCCGTAAAGCCTCGATTTCGGGCAGGAAGTGGGATAGAGTCGATAGAATATAGTGTATTGGACACACTTTTTCTGGCATACCTTGCTAGGCGGGAGAAGCGTAAAGCAGCTTTTTTATTCTTTATTTCAATATTCTAAAATATTATATCTTTATACATAGGTTATATATCTTTACACATAGATTATACATATGTAGGCTATATAGATAGGTTAAGTTAGCTTTCAATCACTAAACTTAGTGAAACAGTTCAGTTTAGTACACCACATAAATTGTATTAGATAACATCTTATCATCGACTATCGAGATACACGTCAAATATAGCCGTGCAAGATCGACTGTCACGACGCGACGGTACGCCACGTGAACCAAGCTGTCGGACGAACTTTGTGATTTATTGAAATTATATGTTTTAAATATATCTATGTATAAATCTTTTCATTTTTCTTTTTTTTAGCTTCACGCTGTATCCCGCATACAGCAGGGTAGGTAGAGGGAACCTAGTGTTAAGACACTCCGCCGAATTCGGAGGCTCGCGTGTTAAGTGGCGGAACATAACGCCGCGCTTTACCTCGACGCCAGAGCGAAGAAAATGGAAATATAATTTCCACTTCTCGAGTGGGAATCGAACCAACAACCTGTCGTTTACAGTCACACGCTTGTGCCACTGGGCTACGACTGGCCACTAATCTTTTAGATATTAAATAATATTTGAAAGAAGATAAATTTTGAGTTAAATGATAGATTCCTTGGGGCCAGTCGTGGCGTATTGGCACAAGCGTGTGACTAAACGACTGGTTGTGGGTTCGATTCAGACTCGAGGAGAATATTTCATATTTTATTTTTTTCCCTCTTGTATCGACGCAAAGCGCGGTGTTAAGCGGCGGTGATGTTCCACCACTTAACACGCAATGCCTTCTCATTCGGCAGAAAACGGGGAACGGAGTGTCTTAACACTAGGTTTCCTCTGCCTACCCTGCTGTGTGCGGGATAAAGCGTAAAGTGACAAAAAAAAATCTATAGCAGGACATCGTGGCGCAGTGGAACAGTGTCGAACTATAAACGCAATTGGTTGTGGGTTCGAATCCTACTCGCAGAAATGATTATATTTTTTTTTCGTTCTGGTATCTAAGACTAAGCGCGGCGTTGGCTCTGCAACTCAACATCAAGTGTCTCTTTGGGCAGAAAGTGTCTTGACGTAGTCAAGTAAAGGAAATTAAGAAATATTTTACTAAGATTCTCTTACTTCCTATTAACCTAAAATGCCTAAAAAGGTTTATTTGATGTAATATAATTTAAATAAATTAAATTAAAAATAGCGTTTCTTTTTTAAATATTCTATATTCTGTTTGAATATTTCTAACTATTTTAAATTCGTTAATTTCTTTAACTAAACTCGTATTAAATTATTGTTCTATGGAATTTCGCTTTTTTATTAGGTTTAAATAGAAGTTAGTGAATAATACATTAAGTTAGCGTTCGTTGTCCAAATCATGCCAAATTTTAGCGTACTGTTGATGTTTAGTGGCAGTGTGCTAATTATATCAGCTTCTTATTAAATCACGGAAAACTTTAATACCTATCCAATATACATATATAAAGAGATATTAGGCTAAAAATATATATATACGTACATGCAAAATACTTTTGAAATCGATATTCTAAACAATTTGCTCAATGTACTTAATGCTATAAAAGTTAACGAGCAGTTCGCACGGACTCGCCGCACGCCTACGACATCAAAACGTTATATAAATTGTGAATACTATGTATTATATATGTACCTATAATACATGTATTGTTATGAAAAACATCAGTTACAGTGAATTATTCAGTATGGGTATAGGAAGACATGCATAAAACGGTATAATTAGTAATGTAAGACAAAGCGCAGTGTAGATTTCCTTCATTCAACACTTAATGTGTCAATTTCGGTCGAAAAATGGAGAACAGAGACTCTTGACGCTAGGTTTTCTCCGATTACCTTACTATACAGGAAAAATCTAGAAGCCAATACATAATAATTTTAGACCATAATGTCAAGGCACTTCATTTTCCAGTTCCAGCCAAAATCGAGACACTGTGCGTTTTTTTTTTTTTTTTTTTTTAGCTTCACGCTGTATCCCGCACACAGCAGGGTAGGCAGAGGGAACCTAGTGTTAACACACTCCATTCCCCACTTTCCGCCGAATTCGGAGGCTTGCGTGTTAAGTGGCGAAACTTAACGCCGCGCTTTACCACTATTCGAGAGCGAAGAAAATGGAAATATAATTTCCACTCCTCGAGTGGGAATCGAACCCACAACCAGTCGCTTACAGTCACACACTTGCGCCACTGGGCCACGACTGGCCACACTGTGCGTTAAGTGTTGAAAATAAGCGCTGTGCTTTATTTATGTCACCAGAACAGAGAAATAAAAATAATTTAAAATAATAATAATTCCCCTGAGTAAGAATCGAACCCACAACCATCTGATGTCCAGTCAGGTGCCATGACTTTATTATCCCACGCAGGTCTCTATAATATATATTAAGATAATAATATTGAAATAGCCTCGTCAGCAGAATCACTATACACGAGATTTCAATGCATAAATTCTAATACGTGTGTAAACCGGCAAGGAAGTTAGCTCTGACCCATTCGGACCGTTATGTTCTGAAGTCCAAACAATTGCTGGACGTGTCTCAATCACGACTAAGGGAAAGTGCACACCGATATATGAAATGGTTGAAAATATTTTAAATTAGATTAGTAATTTTAGTTCATCTTAATTTATCCATGTAATTTTAGATTTTTTAATGTCACTTCTTAGTATTTTATATTTATTATGGTTGTGTAGATATATTACTGAGCGGAGATAGAGAGAGAGAGAGAATGAGAGAGACATTCAATTGCATGAAATTGAATAGCGTAAAATATAAAAAAAATATTTTTAGAAAAGTATTTATTATCATATCAGTTTAACGTTTTTTTCTGCGAAGCAGGCAGTCAGAGAGAACTTGGTATTAAGAAACTTTGAACTTCACGTTGCGCTCTGTTTTACCATAGGGGGGAAATAAAAATAACTTAAATATAATTTTCCGTCCTCCGAGTGGAATCGAACTCACAACTAATTGCATTTACGGTCACCCACTTTGCTAGGATGGTTTCTTTTTTCTGTTCCTTTCTCTCCTCTCTTCTTTGATTCAAAGCTTACAAATTTTAAGCAAAAATGCATGAATTGGAAGTGTGAAGCGTATAAATAAATTAATTAAATAATTATAAAACATATATCAAGGCAAATTATTATTAGAATTATTACAATAGAATAAGCTTTACAAAGCAAAAGCCTACCTACCTTACCTAGTTTGAGAACTAGGGCTTAATATACATATCTGTACCTTGGACATGAACTACTATAATAAAATCTAATATCTAACATCTTAAATTATATGTACATACATTTGCTATCAATCTTAGGGAACCGCGGACGGGTCGTGAGAAGGTCGAAGCAATCCAATATTACTTAGGTCTGACATACTTCCACTTACTTCCACTTGTAAACTGGATAAGATCGTCGAAATATATTATAATAATATAAGTAATATTTTGTTAGTTTGTCTTGTAATGAATGACAACTCTTAATGACTTTATTAGAAACATAGATATTATAATCGTGGACAGTCGTGGCGCAGTGGCACAAGCGTGTGACTGTAAACGACTGGTTGTGGGTTCGATTTCTACTCGAGGAGTGGAAATATTTAATATTTCCATTCCATTATTTTCTCTCTGGTGTCGAGGCAAAGCGCGGCGTTAAGTTCCAGCACGTAACACGCAATGCCTCCAGATTTCGCTTTGCGCGAAAACAATACAAAATATTCTATTTATTCAAAATATTCTATTTTTTCCATTTCCATACGAATAATCCCAAGTCCTTACTCCGTTTCATTCCTCAAAGAAATTTCTAATTTCAAGCAAAATCAAATTTGAGCTTTCTACGCTTAGTAGTTTCCGATTTACTTTTAAGTCGGACATTTTTAAATCTTCAGCTTCACACTTTATTTACATATCAGAGAGCCTAATGAACCTAGAGAACCTAATGAATGAGAGAACCTAGCGAATATGCATTGCGTATTGAGTGCTTCATTGCCTCACTCCCTCTTCTTTGCCAAAGCGAAGAAATTAAATATTTAAGCTATGATCATTCCTCCGAGAGGTAATCGAATCCACTACAAATCGCAATTATAATGTGAGACTATGTAACTGCGCCACGATGATCTTACCTAATGTTAAATAACATTACTTAATGATTTCTATCATTTTGATTTTGAGATTTTAGTATAGAATCATGTGTTAAAATAATTATATAGGTAGATATCTGTATCCGAAGCGTGATTAGAAATTTATAACGTTCATTTTTTATCTATATAAGTACTAAAATAAATAAAGTAATAGAGGTCACAGAATCCCAAGAGTATGAAATGTATTGATTCAAATATGGTATCACAGTTTGCTACTTTGAATATAAAATAATAGGACTGGATTGAATTTTAAATAAAGACGAAGATTTCTTGAAACACTTAGTAAAGTATCGTAATTTTACTAATATTTATAATATTTTTTTCGTAGGCATTATGTGCTTTTTCTTATGTTTTTCTCACATAATGAGAACCTAGTGTCGAGACAATCCGTTCTCTACTTTCGCGCCTGGGCGGTTTTCAGGAGGCGCGGGTTCGAATCCCGCTGCGTTCAAATTATTATACGTTTTCTAAATGTTCAATTTTCCTAATTGTGGAATAAAACTTTAAAATTGTTTGAAATAATCTACACTGTAGTCTTGCTATGCGGAAATAAGTATGAAACTGCATTTCTGTTTTCAAATTCTGCGATCAAATCTTAATCATCTTATAATTTTAAATCGCATTTATATTAACATTTTTTTTTTTAGCCTCACGCTGTATCCTGCACACAGGCAGAGGGAACCTAGTGTTAAGACACTCCGTTCCCCACTTTCCGCCGAAGTCAGAGGCATTGCGTGTTAAGTGACGGAACTTAACGGCGCGCTTTACCTCGGCACCAGAGCGAAGAAAATGGAAATATTAAAAATTTCCACTCCTCGAGTGGGAATCGAACCCACAACCAGCCGTTTACAGTCACACGCTTGTGCCACTGGGCCACGACTGGCCACGTTTGTTTTAATATTAACATGTTTGTTTTAATAATTTTAAAATATACTACAAAAAGCGCAAACGAATATTGACTGGCACTTTACAAAGTGTTAGTAAGCATTTAAACTAATTAAGTATTTAAAGCGCCGGAAACATTAAAGCCACGTTTTGCGGTTATATCCTTTTATAGATTCATAATTAACAAATTAACATATTGTAAAAAAATTATATACTTGTTAATCATGTCCGGTTATTACATTTTTTTATGAAATGGCGTCTGTAGAAGTTAAGTTATTGAAAAGATGTGTAATAAAACATATTTTTAAGAGATTTATTGATATAAAAGTATTTTTAAAAATATATTTTTAGAAAACGCATTAAATATTGAACGGTATGACTTAGCGGTGAGAGGGCTCGGACGGTTAAGGAAACGCGGGTTCGAGTTCTGCTCAAGTTTTTATACATACGTTTTTTGATAATTTTTATGCAAATGTTCAAATTTTTATTCAAATTTTTATTTGTGAATATCACTTTAAAAAATATTAACATATTAAAGTAATTTCTTCATGCAGCTAAATTGCTAATTAAAACCTTTTATTTACCTTGCAATGTTGTATGTTGCTTTAGGTGAAATTTTCGAGTTATTACAGATTGATCCATGTGACCTTAGCGTATGCAGTTGTAGTTTTATAAGACAACACCTAGGATTAACTAACTAGCTCAAACATTACACTTAAACGCATAATTTTATCATAATAACTATTAATAGTTCGTTTCAAAAATTAAAAATTTTGAAAAAACCCACGACGGTTTAATTGTAATTGAAAAAGGATAAAATAACTGTAAATCCCCCGCCTAAAAGAATATATGTAACGAGATGATGGGGACGACTTCGTCGGGGGCTGCCAGTTGCAATCCCTATTTTAAATATAGTAGCTAACAGTATAGATTTCGTTTTAAAGTTTTTAAAATACCAGTTATCAAAACTGTAAATTCATATTAATATTTTAATTTTTTGGGAACCTGTTGAGAAGATTTGTGCAAACTTAAAGTAATGACAGCCCCCGACGGAGTCGTCCCCATCATCTCGTTACATATATTCTTTTAGGCGGGGGATTTACAGTTATTTTATCCTTTTTCAATTACAATTAAACCGTCGTGGGTTTTTTCAAAAATTTTAAATTTGCTTTTTATTTTAAACTTTTTAAAGTGAATAGATACACATTATATATTATTACATAATATCGAAATACTTTATATCTTCATGCAAATCCAAAAGAAATTATAAACCCAATGCTTTCTGGTTATCAAAAGCTTATTGCAGCGCCTGGCAGATTGTCACCGTAACATTTCCACGAAACTTAAGTCTAACCAAATCAGTGAAAATCACAAAACCCAATAGTAGTTTTGATTTTGACCAAACTAATTTATACTGGAGCGCCCCGTGGTAGTTCGTGATATGGCATATAAAAACACGCAGCAATTAAACCAGAACCTATCACAGAAAACTGCATCTAAATAGGTTTCACACAAAAAATAAAAGCAAATGCTTACTGCAGCGCCCCCTGGTGAGGTGTCACCATGACACATATACGAGAACACGCACTAATTAAGCCTGATCCTATCTTTGATAACTGCATCCAAATTGGACTTGTAGTTTTAGCTTTGCATAATTAAATGTTTAATGCAGCACCCCCTGGCGTGTCATAACGTAAAAAAAAAACCTAAAAACTTACACCAAGTAAAGGTAACTCTAATACTAAAAACTCTGCGCAATCGGACTAGTAGTTGTAGCTTTGCATTAAATATTACAAACAAATGTTTACTGCAGCGCCCCCTGGTGAGTTAACACGATAAAACATATCCAAGAACATGCACTAATTAAACTTGAACTTATCATTGACACTGCATCCAAATCAAATTCGTCATTTTATCTTTGCACAAACAATATATTACTGCAGCGCCCTCTGGTGACTTGTCACTGTAATATAAATTTAAAAACATGCTATAAGCAAAGCGGAATCTAATACTGAAAACTCTTTCCAATCGTACTAGTCGTTTTGGTTTTACACAAAAAAATAGTAGCAGCTACTTACTGCAGCGCCCCCTAGAGAGTTAACACATACATGAAAATATGCACTAAGTAAACATACATGACACATATATGAAAATATGCACTAAGTAAACTTGAATCTATCATTGAAAACTGCATTCAAATCGGACTCGTAGTTTTAGTTTTGCACAAACAAATGTACTTACTGCAGCGCCCCCTGGTGAGTGGTCACCGTAACGCATATATGAAAAGAAGCACCAATTAAATCTGAACCTATCGTTGGAAGTTTCATCTAAATCAGACTAGTAGTTTTTGCTCTGCATAAACAAATGTTTACTGCAGCGCCCCCTGGTGAATTTTCACCGTAACCAAAAAACAAAAATCTTAAAATATGCACAAAGCAAAGCTAAATCTAGTTCTGAAAACTCTAGCAAATCGGATAAGTAATTTCGGTTTTAGACAAATAAATACAAGAAAATTTTTGGTTTTACACAAAAAAATAAAAACAAATGCTTACTACGGCGCCCCCTGATGAGTGGTCACTATAACATATATATGAAAAGACGCACTAATTAAGCCTGAACCTACCCTTAAAAGTTACATCGAAATTAGACTAGTAGTTTTTGATTTGCATAAACAAATGTTTACTGCTGCGCCCCCTGGTGAGTTTTCCCCGTAACAAAAAAAGAAAAATCTTAAAATATGCATCAAGCAAAGATGAATCTTTTTATGAAAACTCTTTTCAATCGGAGCAGTAGTTTCGGTTTTAGACAAATAAATACAAAAAAAGTACAAACAAATGCTTACTGCAGCGCCCCCTGGTGGTTTGACACGATAAACCATATCCAAGAACATCCACCAATTAAACCTGAATCTATCACTGAAAATCTATTGAAATCAGACTATTATTTTTTGAGATAATTGAAAACATTCGTTTTCACGTAAAATGCTTACTGCAGCGCCCCCTGGTGAGTTAAGGCAATAAGACATATCTAAGAACATACGCCAATTGAATCTTAACCTATCATAGAAAACCGTATCAAAATCGGACTTATAGTTTTGGAAATAATTGACATAGTAATTTGCACAAACACACAAACAAACAAACAAACAAACAAACAACCTCTCACCCCAAACACATATACAGTCGCCGTTCCGTCGCGGGTAAAAACCAACCGCGACCGATGGCTCTGAGAGAAAGAACTTTTTAACAAACTTTTTTTTAGTAAAGCTTTTGTTTTTTTAACTTCACGCAATCACTAAACTTGACTGGAAGAGCTGCTTTAATTGATTAATAACGTATCAGAACTAGTTGGTATTGTCCTTAACATCTTTATTAATAGAAAAGTAGTTTTATATACTCTAATACAAGCGATACGGACAAATAGAGAGTAAAACACTCAGAAAACAAATAGCATAACAATATTATAAATTAAAAAGTTATTTTTGTTAAGCGACTTACTTTCTCATTATATTTATAAACAAAAAGTGTTTCAAAAAAGATGAACTACTTCGTTAAATTAACTCGAAGTAAAATTTCTATAAAAGAAAAATAAAATCTTATATAAATAACTGTCTAAAGACGTACCGTCTTCAACACACTTAAAGAAAAGTCGGTTTGTGGGTAATTCCATTTTATCAAGTAAACTATTGTGAATTTGTAGATCAATATAAAATAATTGGGGCCGGTCGTGGGGCAGAACCAGTCAATCAATGTAAAGCGTCTGGTTGTGGGTTCTATTCCCATTCAAGGAGTGGAAATATTTAATGTTTCCATTTTCTTCGCTCTGGTGTCGAGGCAAATAGCGTTGAGTTTCGCCACTTAACACGCCATGCCTCCGAATTCGGCGGTGCGTGGGGAACAGAGTATCCTAACACTAGTTTCCCTCTGCGTATCGTGCTGTGTGCAGGATACAGCGTAAGGTTAAAAAAAAGAAAGACTGTAAAATATACATATACCTGTATAACATTAACAAATATTGTTATATATGTACCAATATATAACAATATTTGTTAATTATTTTTTTAAGGCCGCCCAAGTTTGTTGTTTTTAATTAAGGAAGAAAGAAAGAAAATTATGAAACAATACTCTCTCGCGAGTTCTATGGAGAATAAAAACGTATCTCTATGCTGTTTAATACTATTGTAATAAAACCTTCTTTTTTTAAAAAAAATCTTGGAATTATTATAAAACTATCAACATTACGAATTCATTATTAACACTATATACAAAAAAATGGTATTAAAAAAAAGTGAGCAATTCTTACGCAGTCCAATACTTTGATACAGACGCTAAGAATGTACGACATACGTATACATATATATATTTGTGTATTTAATGCAGAATTTGCGTGTAATTTTAAACAAGTCCTAATTTAGTACTTATTCTGAGAACGCGGTCTTTAAATATCTAAAATCACGCCGCCTCATTAGCGCATGAACTACAAAAATGTTAAACAAGCACAGTCTTGTATCCGAGCTTCGTCTGATAAGCTCTTTTGGTCCTTGTTTTACTTGAAATCATTATTCATTAGTACTTAGCAAGTCTAAAGCTTTAGACTAAAGCTCTACTGTTTCTTGCCAAGAATGTCATGGTTTCGTGCGAAAAGACTATTCATCAAATGGACCTAGGACTGTCTCTGGTAGTCATTGTATGGTAATAGTTCAAATGATGAATTTCTGACATCCTAATGTGCAGTGTTGGGTGCAGACGTGATGATTCTGAGTTCGAGCCTTTCTTCGAATTTAGGTATGTTGTTTATATTGAAAAAATAAAAGGCTCTCTTCGGTTAGACATAATTTTCGGTTTCGCTAACAAGCTTATAACGTCTTTATTAATATTGGCGGATGTGGTAACTTAATAAACCAAGATCAACTAAGTCTTTTTTTATGAAATCACAAAATCTGAAGAAATTCTTAAAGCTTAAAAAATATATATGTAAATTATATTAATTTAATATCTAGTAGCATTCCCCATACTTGCAAAGTTATTACGAGAAGTCATATTGACAAAGATAGCCGATGCAATTTCTAAGTGCAATGATAAAAATAATTAATGGTTCACGCAGTGTAGCAATTTGTTTGATTGCGGGCAGATAAAGAAATAAAATGTTTCTCACAAATAAGTATCTAGTATCATTTGTCTGGGGCGAAGTATCTGAGAAATGGATGCTCGCGAACGAGTAATCTAACTACAATTTGTAACAGTACACTTCGATGTATATATATGGGTAATACGATGCCTTATTTTTGTTTTGAAAGTGCATTTGAACTTGTACTCTGGTCCTTACATATATAGGTATATACTAAAAATAAACTGTGGAGTTTATTACAGAAAAGTAAATTAGTTTTTACCAAACGTAATGTTATTAAGCCTCACGCCTTTTTTTAGTATAGCGGGGTAGTCCCCTGAGTGGGAATCGAACCCACAAGAATAGCTTTACATTTAGATGCTATCCCACTGCACCGCGAAGGCCTCTTAGTATTAAGGATTATCAAAGATATATTAAAATAGAATCTTTCTATATTCTCGTGTATATATTTTATGTTACCTATTATAATACAGTTGTTTAAAATTGTCACAAAACTACAAGTCTAAACTGAACTAAATCGTGACTTTCGGTCACGATTTTTTCACATTTCCACAAGTCCTGCTGTATCGACATTCGCTGTCACACACGCTACTTAAAATTTAGTGTCATATTTTAGCATAATTTATTAAGAAAGATATCTTTATACTACACAAGCGGAATTAATTAAAGGACCATCAATTTTTTCCAAATTTTTAGAGATTTTTTAAGTGGCTGTATTTTCCTCAAAAATGGTCGCATTGAAATAAAAAAAACAAGCACTATTTTATATGATCCTTTAATTAATTCCGCCAGTATATTTATTATGTTCATCACCTATCTGATTTATTTTGGAAAGCTTAGGCTATTTAGGATAGTTAAAGAATTTTTTGTATTATTAATTGTTGTTCATATCATGTTAAAGATATTTGTACTAGGTGGCGGAACCTAATGCCAAACTTTGTTGCGTTTGATCCTTTCTTGAATGATTGAATTTTATACTTTCAAGTATGTTTATTGCGTATATTGCGTAATTGCAAAATTACTGGTGACGATTAAGCTTAAATTCAGGATAGGTCTTCAAAATTATAAATATTATTAACAGCAATAACGTTCTATATTTTTGACGAATAATTGTAAGTTAATACAAATTCTGTAAAAATATCTTGAATCATATTCTTTAGTAAATCTTGAATCATGTTCTTTAGTTGTTTCTCCATTTTCGTCTTCACTTATTCCTACGATATTCGTCTAATGAGTCAAATCTCAATATATCTCAAATATTTAAATTCTTACGTGTTTTATACGGCAGAGCAAAATTAATATTTACCTTTACACACAATAAACCCACATTACAAGCTATATTAAATAGCTTCACGCTATATCCCGCACACATCAGGGTAGGCAGAGGGAACCTAGTGTTAAGACACTCCGTTCCCCACTTTCCGCCGAATTCGGAGGCTTGCGTGTTAAGTGGCGGAACTTAACGCCGCGCTTTACCTCGACACCAGAGCGAAGAAAATGGAAATATAATTTCCACTCCTCGAGTGGGAATCGAACCCACAACCTGTCGTTTACAGTCACACTCTTGTGCCACTGGGCCACGACTGGCCACTACAATAAAGCCACATTACAAGCTATATTATGTTAATAAAATTACCATCATGAGCAGTTCTTACTTTAACTACTTGAAGATAAATTTTGCTTTCTTATTAATACGAGTAAAAAATATATAAACTACAAATGCAGCTATTAAGAAATCGTAAAAGTTTTCGATACTATCTCTTATATCCCAACTAAAAAAGAGCCTTACACTATTTTCTGCATAGAAGATTGACAAAGAGAATGAAGTTGCAAAACACTCCGCTTGCTTTTCCTTCTGAATTCCCGACATTACCTAATAAGGTGCGGAACTCGTCGCTTAGTATTTGCGTTATCATAGAACAGAAATTAAAATAATTTAAATATTCTCGTTCTCGTAGGTGGAAATCGAACCCACAACCATAGGTAGATCGTGAGAGGCTGCCGCGCTGCGCCACGTTGACCTGACTATTACATATTTAAGAGCCGAACATAACATGTTAACTAAACTTTGACATATCTATATATTAAACAAAGACTTGATTCTTGTAATGTTAGATTTCGTAGCAATAAATATATGTAGCAAATGCTAATTAGGAACAGTTTACATGCAAATAGGTTATGGTTTGCGTTTTACTCGTACTGATAGATGCATGGATACGATAAGTGTTACGATCGAACAGGATCATTGATTTAGATACAATCGTATCGTTTTATGCTGAAACTAGTTGTCCGCTACTTCGTTTGTGTGGACTTTCTGACCCTTGCCGTTCTCTATTTCCTATTATATTTTTGATTGTTTTGATTTTAAAATTTAGAATATTTTTTGTGAAGTTTCACACTGGGACAGCTTCTGACTCCAATCGTGATTGGTTGTGGGTTCAATTCCTATTCAGGGAATTATCATAATTTTTTTCTTTTTTTTTTAGGTTCACGCTGTATCCCGCACACATCAGGGTAGGCAGAGGGAACCTAGTGTTAAGACACTCCGTTCCCCACTTTCCGCCGAATTCGGAGGCTTGCGTGTTAAGTGGCGGAACCTAACGCCGCCCTTTACCTCGACACCAGAGCGAAGAAAATGGAAATATAATTTCCACTCTATATATCACATAATTTTATTATATTCATTTTTTCGCTTTGGTGAACAAGACAAAGCGACGCTCAATGTCTCTAATTTGGGCGGAAAGTAGACAACAGGGTGTCTTGACACTCGGTTCTGTCTGATTACACTGCTATTCGGGAAAATTCGTGTAGTTGAAAAATAAATAACTATAATTGCCTAGACTTCACTTAATCTCTTATATCACTGGTACGGTTTAGTAGCATTACTGAGTATTACACTTTACCAAGTTAAACTATATAAATTTTCCCATATCAGGAAAACATAATAAGCATTACATTTTTAGAAAACCTTATGTGACCGGCCATTTCGTCACGGAGACCAAACAAAAGAGGTAAGGAGAAAGCCGTATCTTCATACCAGATAGGCACAATAAACTGTTGTTACGCTCGCATATATAAAATCAGACGGTGTATAATAAAATCCATTAGCACTTTTAAGGATCCACGCGGGAATCACTAGAAAGTTGTCATAAAAACCGGATTAACGACGACGAAATGTGCCGAAACCCTGCAGTTCCAAACACGTGAGAATTCTGAGCTTGTCGTGTACAAGTTATATTGTAATTAGCTTACTCATTTTTGTGTATAATTAGGTAAAGTTGGTGTCCTTGTCGTGTTTCTTTAATGAGTGTTACAGTTTCTGTTTATGTTTTAATATTTAGATCATATTTTATGTTTCGTACTAAGAAAATGAATGCTAAATATAAAATTAAAGGACGAATGGACGACGTCAAAAATAAGGAAAAAAACTATGGTTAGCGATGTTATACAAAAAATTAAAAAAATAAAATGGAATTGGACCGGTCATATTATGAGAACAAACGGAGAAAAATGGACGAGAGACGTAATGGAATGGTATTCCAGATATGGAAAAAGACAAAAAGGGAGTCAAGTAAAAAGATGGGAGGATGATTTTCCAAAAGGCTGGAGAAGATTAACTTGAAACAGAGAACTATGGAAGACAACGGGGGAGGCCTATGTCAAGGGACAACCTGACTAAAAATTAATTGGTTGCTGAAAACAATATCACTTCTTAATGCATGTAAATTCTTATTTATATTCTATGTCATTTATAAAAAAAAAGTATTTGTGATTAACTTGTTACTATGGTCAGTGAATAAATGCTATAGTATTGTTATATTGTACTAAGAAAATGAAATACACTTTCCTTAAAATAATAGATTCTTATGAAAAGTAGGAGAAATGAATCTTGGATTAAAAGGGTTTGTTGTTTCCAAATTTAGATCGATCTTATCTACGTTAACAGCATAAGCAAAGAGAATCCTCCAAACTCGATTAAAAAGTTTAAAAAGTCCTTCATCTAAAAAGTTTCTATATATGAAACAAACTTTTTCCCCTATAACTGAATATAAGTAACGTTTTTTTATATTTCGTCGGCGTTTTATACAAGTTAGTCAAGTTAGTCGTTATACTGCGTAGTATTTTCACGCATAAGAGCGTTCGATTTTGTTTTCCAAATAGATTGTTACTGTATTATAAATATGTTATAATATCTATGTTTTTTGCGGCTTTGCGTTTTTACGCCCCCTTTTAGTGGCAGAGCGATCAAGATAATTTGTTATTTTCCGTTAGAATTTCTGTAATTATATTTTGAAAATCGGAACTTAACGCTGAGCTTTGCCTTAGCACAGCGGACATATCGAAAAATGTATATTTTATATTTGTCACAAGTGGGAATCTGCGCTACCATTACCCATAAATGGAAAAAGTTAATTAAGTATACAGTACGAAATAATTAGATAGAACCAAAAAGCGACTCAAGCGAATGTTATGGCCTAGAATTAGACATATAAGACTTTAGAGTTGAAAAGTTCAAGTTCGTTTTTATTGCAAGAAAGAATTTTATTGCATTGATTAAAACATATGTTGTATAATTTCAATAGATTTAATATTTTAGTATAGTTACCAAATTATTTATACATCAATTATTGAAAATCTTTTTTTTACTCCTGGTCTGGTTTATTCTCTAGTAAAATATTTATTAAGTTTCCACTTTGATAAGAAGGTAAATGGCGGCATTGAGTTCCACCTTTCAACTAACGTAATATTTTGATTTTAAACGAAAAGTGGAGTATGGAGTGTATTGTCACTTGTCTAACATATTATGCGGGGAATTGCGTGAAGCTATTTTTTTACACTGTATATAACTTATTTAAAAAAAAATAAAAACATGCCCTTTTTATTTAAATAAGTTTACCTAAATATATACCGAAAACTAAGGTTTATGTAACAAAAAACCTAAGCCCCTTTTTTATTCTTAATGAATCGGCAGGTGATTTGAACGAACGTTATCACGTCACTCTTTTGGCAATATTAATCTTTTATTGATTCAGCCTTTTTCTTGTTAATTATTACCTAATAATATTTGTGTGTAAGCAGCTGCTTTAATTAGCTCAGTGTGTTTTGTGTAATATATTTAATTTATATTGTGTAGGTACTAGTAGTCGCCGGCAACTTCGATTGCGTGAATTTTGTCTTTTGCCATTAATGTTTTTATTTTATATTCTGTCTAAAATTTCGTTTATTCACATATAAATTTCTATATTTGCCTAGGTATAAACTTCACAAGAAATACATGTCAGTGTCAGATTCCACGCAGTAGCTTGTTTGTCAGGCACTGATTAAAGATTTTTTCTTATTATATATAATACATAAAATATAACAAATATGGCAGGTATCATATTTTTATATATAAAATGTCTAGTAGCCCTTATATTTAAAAGTAAAAAAAAATACAATATTTTTTATTCATGGAAATTATAATATTTAAAGTATTTAACTCCTTAGTTCTGTTTTTAATTATTTTTGTAGCTTCAAATTGTGTCCTGCATTTTAGGGAAGTCTGAGTAAAACTGGCGAAATTCTACGCCGCGTTTTGTTGAAGATAATTAAAATAAATTCTTTTAATTATTTATTATTCCCCCGAGTAGGAATAGAAACTACAAATATATCATATACGGCCAGACGCTGCACTAAGATAGCAATCGAAAAAAGTTATACACAGATTTAGATCTGTATATATTTAGATATGCAAAAAGTGGAAAAGATAGTGATGTACCTCCATCTCTATCTTACAGGGATATTACCATCAGATAAACAAATTTAATCGATACTATCTACTACCACAATACAAAGTGTTCCAACAATATCTCTTTATCGATATCTTAAACAGCACTGCCTTAAATCGACTTTTCCCGCTGAATTTATATAAACTGACATTGGCAATAAACTAGCGGCTTGCTTTTGTGTTTTTTCCCACGATTGTTAGTTATCGATTGTCGTGGGAATGCGATGGATGGTTTCGCTTCTACAGAATATTGGATCTAGTTTTTGTCTTAGTAAACCTTGAGATAGTATTTTGCACGTCATTCCTTAATTGTATGTAGGTACTTGTAGATATAATTACATGACTATGTAAAATGGTAAAGAATGATAGAACTACTTGTAATAAAATAGTTTGTTATTATATTTCTTGGACTTCTAAATTATTGAAATAGGTGGGTGGTCTCTTCTTGCTCATTCGTTTATTCTTATTTCGAAGAGTATAAATGTGTACAGATAAAAAAAATACAAAATATATTTTGCCTTTACGTTTGAGTCTAGGTTTTGACTCACTTAAACACTTAGTTTCGTACTTACTCAGTAATATTTGACATAGCTTAAGGAACCTGTTTTAATAAAATAAATAATTCCCAATATAACTTCTTAATTCTTTCTATGATAGTGTCTATTTCCAATATTTTAACAAGTAGAACACTCATTAGTCAAAATGTTTCTCTATTATAGCTTGAAAATCATTATATTTTTTACTTCAACATCTAGATCACATAATATGTAATTTAGCAATGTATGCTGTACAATTTAACGTGTTGTTTTTGCTCTATTTACTTCGTAGAACAATAGTAAGCGTAACTTAGTGTGCAACTGTACTGTTGCAATAACGGAACGCCCCTAGCACCTCCCTAATGTTTAAGAACTAGTATGAATTATTTAACCTTTATAAGCTGTCAATCCCGATTCCGAGAGAAGGTACCGTTGTTAGAGAATTTTTGTTTAGTTTTATTTATGTATTATATATTTTAAATAATTTTATTACTTATGAATAAAATATTACAGTGAATGTTTTGATAAAGATTGTGAAATTAGTTGGTACCTGTTTACTTTTTTTTCTTCACGCTGTATCCCGCACACGGCAGGGTAGACAGAGGTAAGCTAGTGTTAAGACACTCCGTTCCCCAGGCATCGCCGAATTCGGAGGCATTGCATGTTAAGTAGCGAAACATAAGGCCATGCTTTGCCTCGGCACCAGAGCGAAGAAAATTGAAACATTAAATATTTGAACTCCTCGAGTGGAAATCGAACTCACAATCAGTCGTTTACAGTCACACGCTTGTGCCACGGCGCCGTGGTGCATTGGACTGGCCCCAACTGTTTATTTTGTTTTATATTAATGTGAATTTAAGCGGGAACGTTGATAACATGCATGTCAGTCAGTTCATGCCAAGCAAGGAGCTAATAATACAAAAGCTATAATTGGACATTTACTTCTTTTTCTAACTAGACTAAAGAGGTCCTGTTTAAATTAATTAATCAAATTATTTTAATACATCTCAGTGGTCAAATCTTTTGATAAATCAGTGAGTATATTATTTAAGGACATTAATGAATAATTGGAAAATCCATTACTTAAATTACCATATTTTTTCTATACATTATGATTATAACCCTGTCACATATATAAAATAATGTATGTATTTGTACAGAACTGGTTGAAATTCCACAATAAACCTATGACTTAATAAGCGCAAAGATAATATATTTATTAGTTACATAATATGAGGCCAGTCGTGGCGCAGTGGCACGTGTGACTGTAAACGACTGGTTGTGGGTTCGATTCCCACTCGAAGAGTGGAAATATTTAATATTCCCATTTTCTTCGCTCTAGTATCGAGGTAAAGCGCGGCATTAAGTTCCGCCACTTAACACGCAATGCCTCCGAATTCGGCGGAAAGTGGGGAACGGAGTGTCTTAACACTAGGTTCCCTTGCCTACCATGCTGTGTGCGGGATACAGCGTGAAGCTAAAGAAAAAAAAGTTACATAATACACGTTTAAAAATAATCGTTGATGATGGTTGTTGATCGGAAATATTTTTCGTGTGTGACTTTTTGTTTATCCTAAAATTCACACGAACGCGATGCATAGACCGACCTGTTACCAAAACGATAAAAATGTATAACTTAAATTATTATAATGTTGAAGCTAATTAAAATACAAATGTGACATAATTGTGTAAACCTGTTTAGGCTTGAATTTTTTTTGCAGTTAAAAATACGTTACAACTTATTACTCTTTTGAATGGCAACGATTGAATGAGTCATTCTTCCCTGTTAGTAATATTATATACTTTACTTCCATGAAATGTATTATAGAAGAAAGAATAAATATATTTAATTACTAATGCTGGTGTATTTGACACCAGTAAAATATCCCATCCCCTTTTTGGTTTTATATTTTAATTTTATGTTACCATATAATTAAAGTGGAGAATGGAGTGTCTTAACACTAGGTTCCCTCGACCTACCATGCTGTGTGCGGGAAAAAGAAAAAAATATATAATTAAAGTAGAATCTGAATTTCTTTTAAGTTGCTTAAATATTGTTCAACATTTTGCCTTGTCTACTTATAAAGATACTAATAAGCTCACTTCCGTTAATAATTTCAATACTACAAGTAAAGCACTGTCGATGAACTGTGAGTCAATCGGCCAAATATTTCGGCCGCTTTAGACCAACGGCAACGATCATGCGAGAGCAGGATTATTCAACTGATTCTCAGGCATGTCAAAATTTATTATTTTAATTTAGTATATTTTAATCTTCTTATTTATTTGACTTAATGTAAGTTTTATTACATGTATGATATTTCTTATATTAAATTATGTATTATATAGCAAATTAAATAACATTTAATAATATGAAAATAACAAAACAAAATTGTACAATACGACAAAATATTATCTATTTAAGTGTAACCCCAAAAATGCCTAGTATCAAACAATGTGTTTACATTAACTAATTCAGCTAATAAAAAAAACAACGTATACAAATATACAATAAATAAAATCGCAGTAGGTTTATAGGGTAGAGAAATTTGAATTGACTGGGGTCAGGATGAGCGGTGACCTCCGAACTCGAATGCTTCATTGAGCACGCCAGCTGAGGCCTGAGACCCATTCAGCCACTCGCGCTCAGTCCCGGCCAAACATTGTACGCGTCACACGCGCTGGCTGAATACCTTACGGCTTACGCTTTTATTTTTATCGCGCGGGAAATTTGACAGTTGACATATTGACATTTGAATATTTTTTGCATTTAATTTCATTATTTTATTGTATAGTTTTTGTGATGTGTTATTAGTTTAGTTCTGTTCCTCCAGTTTACTATTTGTGAACTCAACATGACGTCTATTTACGAGGTGAGTGCTCGACATTTTGCTTGGCATTTAAGTTTTTGCTAAAATTTTATAGAGAGACTCCGAGCTGTTAAGGACAAAAGTGTATTTTGTTAAATTCATTGATGTACGTTTAAATATGAGGCGCTAAATAATTTTAAATATCAACACACGTTTTAATATTAAACGACTTTTTTAGAAACATCCTTTATTGTATTTAAAGTATTTCTCATAGTCAAAATATATTTAATTAAAATTTGAATATAAAAAGCTTTATTCAAAATTATTGTAATAGATACCAATAGCTGTAAATTACTGTAAGTATATTGCCAAACGTTTAACAAATGTCCTCTTAACAATGCAATGAATGAAGTTTATTGCATTTCAACATTGGCGTCCATACATAATCTAGGTGTCACGAATTAACAATAGCGTTCATGACCATTTACGGTTGTATCCTTTTGAGAAATAATTAATGCAGTCATATCCTGACTTTTACTGTTCGTACTGTACATTAAAATAGTTATTGATGTATTTCGTATTCATTTTCACTGTTTTTTTTAAGCGGATTTGAAGATATTATATATAGTACTTATATATAGGAATTATATTATAATTAAATAAAAGTAAGTTACTTAACGTGTTTCTAAGTTAAAAAGCTTTCATTTTATTCTTATACTGCACTATATGGTTATGATAATACTGGACTACATCTCCAGGGGGTAATCGTAACAAAAACATGATATACTTGTATTAGTGAGAACTTAAAATAGATATTTTCAAAACCGCGGTATTAAATATAGCATACTATTTATGTGTATATTTATAACTTTAATTACTTGATCTGGTAATGCAAAGCGTATAATTAAACTATTATAACAAATCTTGTTTTTAATTAAAATACTCAAAAGATTAACTTATTACTAATTTTTGTTCTCCTCCAGAAATTAAAAAAAAGTTAAATTTTACTAGTACATTTAAAAAAATACCTGCCTTTAAACGCGTTAAACGTTTGTATTTGTATACTCTATTATCGAGTGCAATGCACCTATTTATACTGAAGCAGCTATCCCAAACGAAAAGCATGGCAGTACGGCTGTTAGGTTTGTTTACATTGACTCCGTTTACAGACGTATGTTCCCGCTAAGGAATTCATTTACGACTACGCCAGATGATGCCAAGATATGGGTCGTATTATTGATAATATAAATATATTTAAGTTATGATTTAAATATATAGAATTATAATATTATCAATGTTTAATAAAACAGTAGTAATATTTTCTTATATATCTGAAGTCTTTTTTTCACGCTTAGCTTGCTTCTTCGATCTTGATCTGATGACCTTAGTAGAAAGAACATAGTGTCAAGGCGCTTTGTTCTCCACATTCCTTTATTGTGTTTTTAAATGTAAATTTCTTACAAATTATATATCAAAGTTATTTGTAAAACTTCGATATCAGTAACATATTTAGCAAAAAAAAAAAAAAACCTGTATGAAAATTTCTCCCTTGTGGGGCGTACTTATTTCTTTCCCTATGAGTATCTATAGGAGATTTTATAGAACTTTTCCATACTGATTCCATTGTTTTATGTTATTATCTATCAAGTATATTTATTTATTTCATTAAAAATATTCGAGTTACAATGTTATTAGATATCCGTTTTAGTAATAGTAACCTGACCTTAATTTGACGTTGCCTGTAAAAGCTTTTATTGATTTTAGTCTTAGCTTAGTAAACGCATAACATTCGTTCTCGTTCCACTCATAATATATGTATGTATAGCATTTACAATAATTTAATTTATTTAAAAAAATAACCTTATTTAGCAATAAACCAGAAAACCGTTGCTTTTTAAACCAGTTTATGAAAATAACTGTAATCTCAAATGAAATTGTGGGTACCTTGTTCAAGATCTCACTTCAAAAATCCGTTATAATATGTTAAAATATCGATAAAAATCATTCCCCCAACGTTTGCTTAGATAAGAACTTATCGTAAGTCAACATTACGATATGCGATGCGTTTTTTGTAGTGCTCATTCTGTGTATATAAGAGTACATGGGAGATCGAGCGTTTAGTTTGTTTACTGTGTTATAAGATAACTTCCTGCTAATGTTACGAAGTTAACCGACGCCATAAATGTCAAAATATATGGAAATCGATAATTTTAGTGAAAAAAAATGTAGTAATAGTTTAAGAATCTGCAATTATTGCTTTTTAACGTTATGCTTGTTTTAGTATCTTTACTTGTCGTTACCGATCAATATATTTTTAGGGACAAAAAGAGCTTAATTTTTTTGCTAATTTTACAGATTTTACATGTCGAAACCAATATAGAGAAATTCTTGAACTGACTTAACACTATATTTCGATTTTCTTATTATTCTAAAGTCTAGACTTAATAAAAAAAATATAGCTTAAAGCAATAAAAAATAAAATTTCCAAAACACATCAATAACTATTTACTACGATATAATCAAAAAAATAAGGTCAACGAGATGAACTAAATACAAGTCTACTCAACTTTCACCAGAAAATTGTGATAATGTGCGATACCTGTCATTTGTTGTTTAAAAGTTCATTGGTTACTTTCACTGTCGTTATTAGCTATAGGTGTGTTATATATCAACTCTTTGTTTACAACATTTATTACTGTAGGAAGCAATTTAGTATGAGCATTTGATATTTTTTTTCTCTTTGACGCTTTACAGTAGGTATAGCAGAGTATTTATAAAGAATCTGGTGTTAAGACACTCCGTTTTCTACTTTCTGCCTGAATATCTCGCAATATTTTGAGATATTGCATGTTATGTAGTAGAGTTTAACGCCGCATTTGGTTATATTTTTCTTTTTTTTTTATGGAATAAAGGAGGCAAACGAGCTGAAGGCCCACCTGGTGTTAAGTGGTTACCTTCGCCCATAGACATCCATAACATTAAAGTTATGGATGCGTTGCCAGCCTTGGGAATGTAGGACAGAAGGAGAGAGGAAGGATGGGAATGGTGGGAATAGGGAGAGCTGGCTTACATGCCATCGAACCGGAACACATCATAAGATATTTGGCGGTTCGTCTTTGACATGATAGTGGTCGCGAGCCAGTCGGAGAACGAATCTCCTACCACCAAACTACTGGGTTACCCACCTTTTACGGGACGCTACCCAGCGGCGGGGGGGAATTGTATTCTTAACCCGTCCCCCCACGGGGTGGTTATATTAGAGTGGAGAAATAATCTAAATTAAATATAATCATATCCCCGAACAGGGATCGAATCTACTATCATTGAGCTTACTGCTGGTCCCTGTCCCACTCCACTACAATGGCCTTGACATTATTTCTTAAATATGAACTTGTAGAAAAATAATTTGTCTTTTTCTTATATTGAATAAACAGTAAACCTTTTAAGCTTTTGATTAATTCCGTTGACCATTTTTTTTTATTTTTGAGGGTTAGTCGACAAAACTTTAATTAGCTCATAATTTAATTAATTCAGAGTAACTATATTAATAACTCGTAATTTAATTTTCAGTTAAATCAGAGTTTCAGTGCAATGTTGAGATTGTATTGTATCTGACATAATCGTGCAAAGATGTGCTTAAAGAATAATATTAAGAATACTAAGTCAAATTTGGATGTACAGCCACTGTATGTACTATCATGACAAAAAAATTAATAAGTTAGTATATTTCCCTAATTTTTTCATAGAAAACGTATATTCATATAAGTTTACTATTAAATCATTTAGAACTACATTTCTAAAAACATTAAAATATTTCGTAAGTATTGTTATTATACTTATATTAATGGAGTGATAAGTTATGATGTAACTGACTAATGTTCGAGCTTTCTCAACTGTATGATTTCACATTATTGATCATTATTGCACTCAGTCTTATCAGCTAAAAGCACCACTTAGTGATTGTTTGTATGCATCACCTCTTTATAATTGCTTAATATTTGTTTAATGTCATTGTGATTGTGGTTCAGTTAAATTATTTCTCAAACGCGATCGTTATGGGTTTTAATATTGATCGTGAAACTAGATAAAGAAATAGTTGACCGAGGAACTTATTACATATATAATTATCCTCCTGCAAGTCATCGAGGCTGCAGGTGCTCTGAAAGAAACCCCCGAGCACCTTGAAGGCGATGGTGGTCCGTAGGCGGGCCATCCACCGAGGCGTCTCAGTATGCATACGCGAGTGATCCTGCGACATCTTATGTAGGTGGAGAGGGTTTCCGCTAGGTTTTAGTGGGTAGTATTAGGTATTATCTGATGAGCCCCACAGTACCGTCCGTCCTTTGGGTACAGGCGGTCTGCGTAAAAAGCATTTCTCAGCATCACAAAAAAAAAGTGATTATTAAAAAAAAAGTGATTATTATATAGAACATAATTTACGAAACACAAGAAATAGTATCTCTAGTACATAAGATTCGGGGTGAAAATGATGAGTGGAATGTCTTAGCATTAAGTTTCTCTGACTACCCTGGTATGCAGGAAAAACGTGCAGTTTATTACAAGAACTCAAAGCGTTTATAGAAAAAAATATTTGCAAATTTCTTTTTCCCACGAGCTCATCTCGAGTCTAAGCAATTTAAGAAATACTATATACATTTTATATATGTACATATGCATTAATTCACAGAAGTTATTTACACACTTTCTATAAACCAGTATATGTAACTGTCAATTGGTATAAAATTAGTAGTAATGGCTGTTTATCCATAAAAGTATGTCCGTCCTCTCATCCGGCAATTCCTCGCCTAATGAAAAAAAATTGCACAACGTTTTTATGAGCATGGCTGTAAACGTAAAAACTATACTCCTGGTTATTATAAGTTTATGTTATTTTAACCCCTTTTTGATTGCAAACTTTCTTCTGTAATAATATTGCTTGTTCAAGCTTAATATTAATTTAATTTCGCACTTAAAATTTGATGTACATATAATGATAGTAGCGTGGAAATGAAAGTCTATATCTGTTTGAGTGTGGTTTGGTCGTGACTTTGATTCCTTCCTATAGAAAATTAAAGTAACTATATAGACGATGCTAATAAGTAAATTTTATGACTCTATCCGAAAATATTTTAATAAATAAAAATACATATATGAAGTTAAGTAAATTTGAACTTCATGCAGGATTGTATTTAAAAAAAATGTAACTTTGACTTGAAAAGAGTAACTTTTGGGTTCCTTTTCTTAGCTGGGTTTTCTCAGCAAAACTGCCGTCAGAGTCGGGGTAGGGTTTTATTCATCTTACGAACATCAGATGTACAAAAGTGTTTACAAATATTTATTTAACTGTAAAAAAAGTATTTTGAAAATGAACCGCGAAACAAAGTATGTTTTTTTAAAAAATGAATGGTAAGTTTTTTACCTGAATGAAGATAGAACCGTATACATTGTCAAAAGCAATACCTGTAACTTCATTCCACGTACCAACTACAACGACCCGTCTGACCAAACAGGATGACGCCATCCATGAGTCATACCAGATGCTCCCATTCACAGCCTCTCTAGCTTACGAAGAGCCCGAAAGATAAGATTTATGTTTCAGGATGATTTACTGATGTTCGATTGAGAGATACTTAAGATTTATATCGTAATGATTTAATAACTTACGTGTTGCAAGTTTGATACAGGTGTTAGTTTATTTGTTAGCTATTGTTATAACATAAATTATTCTAATTTTTTCTATATACATATCTCATAAATGTATCTTTCTTGTCTTTAAATTGAGAAAAGCTCAAACAAGAGGCGAAGCGTAACATTGAGTTCAGCTTTCCAACATGTTATGTCAGGATTTGGCGTGGAAAATGGAGAACCTGTCCTCGTTTCGTATATGAAATAAGCTCTAGGTTCTGTCTGAAAAACCATGTTGAGACTACTTAATTCTGCAAATATATTTCTATTTTTTTTATCTAACATATACTAAGTAATGAATTGAAAGCTCATCAATATATAGCCTACATTATAACATAATATTACATATAATTTTGAATAATTAAAAAGTTAAAAAAGTTTGTCATTTTACTAATTAGTTCAGCTACTTAATTTTTAAATTAAAGAAAAGTGATCATTTTGGATCTCATACAAGCAAAATTTACAGCTTTAAGCAAATCATTAATTTCAATACATTTGTAGGTTATCGTCCAAGTTGAATGAATGTAATTACAGACTAGATATCGAAGATAGTCGTTTCTTGTCCCGACGAGAATTGGACGAGACGGGCTCGCTTATCGGAGACGCTTACACATCTATAGAAATAAATAAAGTTGCGAGTGTCTGTTTGTATTATTAAAACAACCGCTTCTTACTAAATGCATTTGTAGACATAATATTTATAAGAAAATAACATTTTACTATTTTTGTCTATCTGTTTGTTCGGTCTAATCTCTGAAATGGCTCAACCGATTTTGACGACGCTTTTAATATCAAATAGCTTATATAATAAGGAGCAACTTAGGCGATTTTTATTTTAGTAATATAACTTTTTCTTAAATTCCACGCAGGCAAAGTCACGGGCACAGCTAGTTTATAATATGTTTTGATCACAATTTATGTAAAATTCTAACACATGTAGCACAGTAACCTTCATAGGAGTTCCATTTCATTCACAGCCGGTTTTATTACTATTAGTCTGTTACAGAATTTATGATTTCAGGTCAGTAGATTTCATTATAATTTTAATGGAATCGATAAAAGCATATTTTATCTACTTTATAGACACATCTTTCTCTTCATTTTTTTTGTGTCGCTTTTAGTGATGGTGGTTGATATATTGCTATATTTTATTTTTATCTCCCGTGAATTGACATTCACTTTTTACTTTTTAAAATATAACAGAAATTTTAAAGTAAAACTTATTAACTTATATGGTGTTTTATAAGTTCGTCTATAAATTAAGAACTTGAAGGTTTTTTAAAGATAACAAGTTTTTGTTTTCAGCTTCTCAATTTTTCTGCATTGTAGGGTAATTCCTAGGGCAGAGAGAATCTAGTGTCAAGACGATGTTTTTCAGTTTCTGCCTGAATTTTCAACATTGCGATTGGCGGAATTTAATGATGCGCTGTCATAGAACTATAACAGCGTGAAATAATAAAATATTTTACATATAGTCTTTCCCCCAAGCGGGACTTGAACCCACAACCAACACGTATAGAGTCAGACGCTGTCACATTACACTAGAATGTTCTCTAATAAGATAACAATTACTTTTATTATTCTTTATTTTTTTACAAATACTGTTTCAAACATTTGTAAATTTCTTATATTTTCTCACGATGCTATCCCGCACAACAATGTGTAAATAAACAAGTGCGTAAAATTCGCAACAAAAACATGTAAAACCTGTAAAAGCCTTGCTTGAAACCGATCTAGTGGCATACAATTAGAGCAGATCGTTTTATGCTCATGACTCATCGAACAAAAAACAGCCTTCGTTTTGTTTGAGCTGCCCACAACGAAGCCGTAGTAGGCAGGTCGGAATTTTGTACGGTGCTCATTATGTCTTTAGAAGTCATGCCAAAATTACCCTCTTGCAAAATTCTCACTGCAACAATATTAACTTAAGATTATATCTATGCTTTAACAGAATAATGTTTATAGTTAGACTAGCATCGAATCTATGACCTTGCAAGTAAATTCACCTCTGAGCTATTGAGGTTAATGTTGGTAAGTTGGTCATCAAATTACACTTTGATTAATAGTATAATAATTACATATTTGTTCAATTCAAATTATTATGTATCGTCTTATAAATCAGTTTTCTTGCAATGAAGCATTCTACATTTACATCGGACGTGGGAGCGTAGTGCCTGTAACGCTTGACTGATGTTACCAATGAGAAACAAATCAATGACACGCATTGTGCACCGCTGAATAGATTTTAAGCTCGTTATACTCATACAAACTATAATTACTCTTAGCTGCCAAAACAATACCCACACAACACGCTTTAAAAACCTTCGCACGACACAAATGAATAATCCTTATCAATATGTATAAATATTTAAATGGTGAGCTATTCTTTGTATGAACTTATTTAAAGCTCATGTATGTAATATATGTATAATGTATATATGTATGTGGTATGAAAATAAAATATTTAAGATTTTTTGCTAGCCTCTCATGCTTTTTTCCTCGTAGCAGTTAAGTCAAGGAAAACCTAGGTCAAGAGTCAAGACACTGCATTTTCCACTCGGAATTGAGACATTGCTTGTTGAATTGTGGAACATAACGCCACGCTTTGCTCTAAACACCAGAGTGGAGATATAAAAAAAAAAAAATATTATGATCCTTCTACTGAATTAGAATCGAATTCCCAACTAGTTGCAATTACAGAAAGACTCTGTGCCACTGCGCCACGATGACCTCAATTGTAATATTTTAGGATTCATCTACTGTAAATGTGAAGCAATGACCGCAAAACTAAAGCTTACAAGGGAAAAACTAATTTAAAATAATAACGATTCTAGCACTAAGTATAACATTATTTATAGCCAACCAATTTCCATATAACTTAAATAAATGTTCTAAATTATTATTAAAATAGATGATTTTATCAGATTTTACGTTATTTTATGGACTATCAATATAAAAATCGCCCACAGGGCAGAGATAAGTTGATAGGCGAGAAGTTTTATGGGCAAAGCGAATCGATCGACCGATTCGACTTATTGACAGAATTAATTTGAGCTCATCGCTCTTCCGGACTAGCTACGCCCACTAATCAAATTTTTCTTCGACGATATTATTATAATTTCAAATTAAGATATTTCAAATATTTTTGCGTGGTATTCATTTATTTTAAATATTTATTCATACTATATGTATACACTCTGTCATCTTGTTAATAATTCTGAATAAATTAGCCATATAGTGATGCTAATATAATATATAAGGAATAGTTTATTATTTAGGAAGTGAAATATTGTATCTCGATTTCTTTTATATTGCATTATTTAATCTTTTGAAAACGAAGACATTTGTATGAAATGTGTATATAGGCTAGAAACTAAATATTTCCTTTATATTTTTTTAGCTTCACGCACTCATCCTGCACTCAGCCTACTCAGAAGGGTAGGCAGAGGGAACCTAGTGTTGAGACACTCTGTTAACCCGCTTTCCACCGAATTCTGGAGGCATTTCGTATTAAGTGGCTGAGTTAACGCCGCGCTTTGCCTCGATATCAGAGCGAAGAAAATGGAAATATTAATATTTCTACTCCTCGAGTGAGAATCGAACCTACAACCAGTCGTTTACCGTCACACGTATGTGCCACTGCGCCACAAATGGCCCCAACTGGAAACTAAGTATTCCTTTTAATTATTAAAAAAAAGTGACGCTAAAACTGTTATAAAGAATATAATTAGAAAATTGGTTCCTAATTAATTCGCTTAAGTAATAACTACTCTAATTGTACTATTTCTTAAATTAACACACAATATCTTAGTAAATTTCTTGTAACCAGGTTATCGAATTGGCCATACATGACTAAATAAACAAAAGCTCCATTTGCTAACATTGTCTTTTGGCTACTGACTTTCTAATTGACCTTTGCAGAAGTGGTTAAAGGTGTGTGGATATAGTCCAAGGGCAGCCACCGGTGGATTTTAGATCCGGCGGTCACGATCTGATCTTACTGTAGACTATAATTGTTACCAATACTGTAATTTACTTTATTCTACATCCTGTGATATATAATTGAGGAAGGATTGCTATTTCCGTATATATTGTTGGTAATTGTCTAACTTTTATACTTACATTGTTTGTAAATTGAAGGAAATATTTTTAATTTTCAAGTTTACGTGAAACATTTTGTTGAATTAAATAATTAAATTATCAGTTATTTAGACTTACTCAGTTGATAAAAACCTTTATTGATACTTAAAAAATACTCTTGTAAATTGAAGCTAGGTCACGTAATACACTTACTTTACGTAACTCTTTGTATTTAACATATTTGCGTAGTCTAGTTTGTAATTTTTTGATCGTTTCCTAGACGGCGTTACGCGACAGTTTCCAGTAGAGAAAATCAAGTGTCAAAATACTCCATTCTTAGATACCTGAAACCGTGATCAATAATACGATTGACGGAACTCTACGTCATGCTTTGTCTTACTAGAGCGGAGAAATTAAACTATAAAATAATCATTCGTCTATATATTTCTTCTTGTTAGTGAGGACCGCACCCACAACCAATCCCATCAAAAGTTAGACGTTGTCTCTCTGTGTTTCAACCGCTATTTAAACAAATTTGAAAATATTAAACATATTAATAATATGCCATGCTTGAGTACCTGAAACGATTTTTTTTGTTTAGCTTCACGCTGTATCCCGCACACAGCAGGGTAGGCAGAGGGGAACTAGTGTTAAGACACTCCGTTCCCCACTTTCCGCCAAATTCGGAGGTATTGCGTGTTAAGTGGCGGAACTTAACGCCACGCTTTGCCTCGACACCAGAACTGGCTCCGGAAATATGGATGGAAATAAATAATAATTCTCTATATTATATTTATATATCATATCATTTTTGTTTTACATTAATTTGCACAAATATGAGAATTTGTTTTACACGAACTTTAATTTTAACACGAGGCGTCTACACTGGCGTACATAGTTTCTACAACAGCTGACCGCGTGACCCACAGAGTGCCATACCGCGAGATAAGCGAGAATGTTTTATTAATCGACCCCATTGTTTACAATGTCTTACAAGATTCCGTTTTATTTACTTATAGGTTTTTTAGAATTTTATATTTTTTTTTCTATTTTGAAAGTTATATTGGAATATATGTACATATGTAGAGGTTTGTGACTTTTTCCTGCGTGGCAGAGTAGTCGGAGAGAATCTAATGTCATGATACTCTGTTCGCCGCCAAAAATGAAGAAAATGCAAGTTGAGGGATGGAATTTAACGCTGCGTTTTTCTTATGCACCAGAAAGGAGAAATAAAATAAATTTAAATACAATGATTACTATGAATAGGCAAAGCGCGGCGTTAAGTTCCGCCACTTAACACGCAAATCCTCCGAATTCAGCGGAAAGTGGGGAACGAGCGAGTGTCTTAACACTAGGTTCCCTCTGCCTACCCTGCTGTGTGCGGGATACAGCGTGAAGCTAAGAAAAAAATACTATGAAATATTACTCATTATATCTCTTACCAAGTAAGCATAAATATACCTATCACTTATATAAAACTTATTTCAATCTTATATTACTCTACGGTAAGTATGTAGAAAAGACTTTGACTAGCCTGCTTTGCGGGAAAAATGTGAACCTGTCAAAAACCAAAAATTACTTGGGTAATTTGCTCGTATCGCAGTTTTATATTAGATACTTACTATTCTCAGCGTCAGTATAAAATATTAAAAAATAATTGAACAAATATTGTAACTTTGTACACGTGGGATGTGTAATCCAAGAGTCGCGAGATCATACTTTATTACTTTCAAACACTTTTAGTTTAGCTTCAATGAATTATTCTCATACTTATTTCAGTTATTGAATAAAAAATACTTAACAAATTAAGCCTTTGTTTCTTGCTGCTGCTTAGTAACTATGAAGGCGTAATAAAAATAATAAGAAAGCAATATTATATTGTGTGTATGTTCTATTACCAATTTATCGCAAAAGGGAAACGTAAATACGAGTAAATGTAAAGTCATCGTTAGTTCACTTGGCAGTTATTAGACGGAACTGTTTAACAATAAGTGTTATTTATACATATAATAAAAATGTAACTGATCGCTGTCTGTATATGTATAAGAAAATTATTATTGGTGGCATAATATAATAGAATCTAAAAATATCACAGATATTCGCTTGCTTGATATTGCTTCTCTGTGCGTTTGTGTACGCTAATATCAGAATATCTTAATCGATTTAAATTCAGTTTTGAATACTTTATTTTGGTAAATAATTAAAGGAAAATATTTAGTGTTTATTTTATTTAAACAAGTTCATATATAAAAAAAGTTACAACTACTTAAACTTTGTTCAACTTACTTTTAAACATTTTTAAAGTGTTATTCCACACTTAAAAAAATTGAAAAAGACATTTAAAGAAAATTTATAAATTTTTTTTGAACGCAGCGGGATTCGAACCCGCGCCACCTGAATACCGTCCAGGCTCTCTCACCACTGAGCCATGCGTTCTACTATCCGCTGCATCGAAATTCTTATACGCTTTATTACAATTTATTTTGTTGTAATATAGCGTATAAGAATTTCTTTAAATGTCTTTGTTCGACTTGTTTGCTATATAATATTTTATAAAATTGGCTGATACACAGGTGAAGCCGCAAGCGTGTACCTAGTACACAATAAATGATACTTTTCCTTGTAGCAATTATATAAAACGTCAAAGGATACGTTGTCGACACAATTTATAGCTGTATAGATTTTTTATTCGCTTTTGTTTATATGTAAATGTTTGTTTTACTGCCGTAGAATTTATTACTTCATCGGGCAGGATTCATTAATAAATGTATTGTGATATGGTTGTTAGAAACGCGTTGTTTTACGAACTACGTGAAGACATTCAGATAAATGAAATAAGACAACGAGCGCCTTGTATATCAGTGTAACAGACCACCGACTGAGCTCGTTTGCATCTCTGCTAGTATAGTTAACATGATAGCAATGTTTTTTACGAATTTTGTATTTTTTTAAGTTATTTATTTTAAATTTACACACTTTAAATCGTATAACAAATTAGGCAAACTAAAACAGGTGTCAATGCCCTCAATTTCCATTGGTCCGCCATATTGGAATTTCTTGAAAAATATAATTATTGACATTGTTATTCTATAATGGATAATGTAATAATCGATTGACGTATATGAGTAAGTAGTTAAGGAATAGAATTATAAAATAAATCCGTGTAAGTGAAAACTTTTTAAAATGAGAAAAACAGAAAGCTTGATAAAAAGTTTCATATGCTCTTATACAAATACGTTGTATGTCAACTTGATGTAAATAAAGCTTATCTTCAAATTTTTAGGACAGTCGCCTCAGTAGACATTTCTACTTTCGCTTTTACAATGTGGGTTGTACATGCACCCATCGAAACTTGAAATTAAATATTAACTTCTTTGGATATCATTTTTCATTTTAAAATTGAGCCTTGAAAGATGTACTTTTTTTTAAATGTCAAAATAAAAAACTTATGTGTAATTTAAATACAATATATTGGTACGTACAAAAAAAGACGTAAAGTTGAAATCTCGTTAAATATTTTACAAATACTCTCACATATGAGTACTATAAACAATCAAACACATAGACGAAATAAAGCAATAAATATTGTTGTTGGTAATATGTATAAGATTGCGATTATTCACGCTTGTCGGTTATCTCAGTGACGTCTGTAGATTACATCGCCTACGCTGTACGGATTAACCATGTGCTGACAATTCTATTTTATGCTGCAGATACGAGTATGTGGGGATTAACTGACATTCAAGTTATTTAAATATGTTTGATGACAACTCGGGAATCGCTCGTGCCGCGCTACATGACGTGAGCACGAGCTTTGATCTCAGTGTAATGCAGTGGATGATGCGATTTGAAATCTTCCATAGACTAAGAAAGCTTTCAAGTGTATATTCGCAGAAATTAATTGCAAATGTAGAAAGTATATTTATAATGAATTGAGAATGTATTAACGCTTAATTTGGTGCAGACAAATTATTTGGTTTCATTTTTTTACACGTTATAGCTATTAAAGCTGGCTCATTATTGCAAATGTTTTATACGTTTGGCACGTCACTCTCACTTTCTCAGCCATGTTTTAAGTTCTGTGTTTTGAATTTGCCATCTGTTGGAGCTTTCATATATTTTTTAATAATTGTTTAGAGAAGCAAACAAGTTTATTTTTTTTATAAACTAATCCAAAAAAAGTTATTAAAACATAATTCCTTCATATATCTTCATTCAGAATATATCATGTCTGTAATATTACTTAAGATCGTGCATTGTCTCCGAAGGCGAAACGTTTTTGGCTAATTTATGCGACACTTCATTTCGTATGTACTCGCTTTTGATATTTCAATCTGTCTCAATAAGGAGTACAATGGTTAAAAAAGCTGCAAAATCAGAAATATTCAGTCAACAATGTTGAAACTGCTCTTTTGACACACGATTATTTCGGTTTCTTATGATGAATTTGTACAGGTTTTTGTCATTTCATTTCGGAGTAAGTATTATAAGACTTATTGGTCTTTCATTTGTATGTACACCTTATATGCACTTATGTTAAAGAAAAGGAATTAATTTATAAATGATAATGTTAAGTTAATATTTTTTCCGTATAAAAGGGTAGTCAGAGAACACTTTGAAGACCATTACGCACTTTTTTCGTCCGGAAACAAGACATAACATACATGATATGTGAGTGGCGGAACTTAACGCCGCTCTTTATATTTCACCGCACACTCTTTTATTAATAGAGCGAAGAAATTAAAAAAAATGTTTTATAATTATTCCCCTGAATATAATTTGAATCAATCGTGTTTATAGTAAGACACTGTTCCACTGCACTACGATGGTTTCGTGTCAAGGAACATTTATTTTTTAAAATAAATATATATTTGGTTATTTTTTATCAAGTTACGCTTATAAAAAGTTTTATCGTATTATTATGAGTTTCATTTAATTTTGACAATCAAATTTACGATTGTAACCATAAAAAATGGAAGATCATTTAAAAGGCAATTTTTATTTAATATGTTACATGTTAAATCATTAAAATATTTACACTGTTGGCTTTGGATTCGTAATCAATTAAAATTGCGACATTTGCTCCGGCTTTGTTATTTTGCCTTTCTTTGTGTATATTCCTTATTCACGACTCTATAAATCACGTAACTGCTTGACGAAGTTTATTGTTCGGATTCAATCTTTATACGCAAGCTTTTACAAATAATTCAATCAACATTGTATCGCGCAATGCGTTTGTAAAGTTAATGACGTACACATATTATTGTGAATAATATAATGTTATAAATTAAAAAATGTCGTTACGAGTTTTTTTAAGACTTTCTTTCTTTTATCAACTATATTTCTTATATAAAAATTATAAGGGCTAGGGGTTCATATATGACTAAAAGGAATAAAAAAGCAGCTTCCGGATTTTTCCCGCATATCAGGGTAGGCAGAGTCAAGACACTCTTTTGTTCATTTTCGGTCCGAATTTGAGATATTGTAGTAGAACTAAAGTTGTTTTTAGTCTTACCAGAATATATTATATTATACGATAATTTAAATATATTCATTCCGCCAAGTGGGGAACCTAACCCAGGGAAAATCGATATTACTCCCAAACGTTGCCCAATGGCGTTGCTCCGTGATGTTCATATTAAAAGGAATATTTGTATTTACGTTACAGAATCTCACTTTGTGTAAACAAAACTACGATTTATTTTATCTTTATTAAAAGACATATCACAATAACAGTAACATGTCGTCCTATTACATCTTCTTAAATCTATCATAACAATTTAAAGACTTATTTCTATTTAAACTACGAGAATTATGACTAGATTCGTTTTATTTTTTTTAATAACACATACTTATATTTCTTTGTCCACATTAATGTATAGAGAAAACAGAAATGGAAATTTTTAATCAATTCCTTTTAAAACAGAACAAGATTTGTTTTGTATTTCAATGTAAAGTTTATTTATGCGTCTATTGATTATAGGCGCCCTATTGTTCTCATAGACGTTGTTTTTTAAAACAAACACGTATAATGACTCCCCTCGGTCTATTGTTTTATAAGGAGGTTGTTTTAATGAAACGCACTTATTTGCTTATTGTTCTACGATTAGATTATTTTTTTAAAATTTGTAAACATGTACCAATAATAATATTAAATAGAAATTTACTGGTTTAACCTGTTCCATTCGGTTTTTTATAGCTTCTAGGCGTATTATTTTGTGCATAGTTAATATTGCCAGTTACCATAATATTTAGGATTTCTTGAGTGAGAATAATAAAATGTTGTTAGAATCACTTTGAAGTATAAAATTAATATTATTTAAAAGCCCTATATTACACTACAAATTAAAAATATCTTATTTTCCTTAATATATTTAATTAAGATAATTTTTTTATCGTGCTATTTCATTATATATGTCTATAGGCCATATACATTTCAAAACAAAATGAATGCATACGCTTATAAATTAAGCCAAAAATCCTTATTATGGCACGAGTAAGCCAACACAATACAAAAGCTAGCTAGTAATAGAAACGCCCACATGTTCCAAACAATGCTGATACTCGTAGTTGTGCAAAGCAATATGCAAACTGTGATTGGAACACTGATTAATTATAATATTTCTTACATAATAAGATTTTTAATTGGATATCTTTGTACATCCCACTATTATTAAAAATGATGTTTTTAAAAATATTGTTTATAATACCGTTTAGGCAATGGATGTGGGTTTAACTTCTATTTGGGCTAATAATTATATTAAAATTATGTTCATTTTCCGGGTTCTGCCACTCAAAAGCGAATGTTAAGGAATCAGGTGCAAAGTGGTGTATCTTGGCGCTAGACTCTCTCACGCCGCCTACTCTGCTATGCGAGAAAAAACGTAATGTAGTAAAAATATTATGTACTTACAAATATTTTGCTAAAGCTCCATAAATAATCCTTAAAATGAAAGTTTTTTTAACGCTCTCCTCAGGAGGCACCGGAGCCCTTTTTTATTTTATTTTTATTTACAATTTTACTTTTTTCAATACTGTTTGATCCAGATCTTGTTTGTTTTACTTACAGCCTAGTTATTTATTTATTGATTTTTTATATTTAATTTTAGTATATAGTAAACTATTTTATTCAAGATTACAATACCATTTATTTTACTTTGCTTAGTTTACTTAGAACCTAATTTATCTTATTTTAATTTTCTGACGTTTTTATTTAGTACCTAGTGGACTTATTATACCTTTAATTATACTACTTATCCTATTTTATGTAACTAATATGTTATAAAAAAAATAAAAATAAATAGCTTCACGCTATATCCCGCACACAGCAGGGTAGGCAGAGGGAACCTAGTGTTAAGACACTCCGTTCCCCACTTTCCGCCGAATTCGGAGGCTTGCGTGTTAAGTGGCGGAACTTAACGCCGCGCTTTACCTCGACACCAGAGCGAAGAAAATGGAAATATAATTTCCACTCCTCGAGTGGGAATCGAACCCACAACCAGTCGTTTACAGTCACACTCTTGTGCCACTGGGCCACGACTGGCCACAATATGTTATGTTATTTTATATCTATACACAACTTTTATACGTTATTTCCTATATATGATAAAATTATATAAACTTATGTTATAAATTTTACATATTCTTTCATACTAAATAATTAATATACTACCTATACTAAAGCACCTTTTTGTTTTTTTTTAATGAAAGTTATCATCTCAATGAATTCGTAAAATTAAATAAAACTTCAGTTTATTTCGATGTTAACAGTAGAGCTTTTAAACATCACTTAGCAATTTGAACTCGATAATCGCTTTTTTAATTAGATTGGCCCATAAAAGTAATGTTATAACAAAAAACTAATATAATATAAGCTTTTTTGAAAGCTTTTACGTATATTTATTATATTCACAAAGCTATAATAACCTTATATAAAAAAGAAAAACAGCTTTTACGCTTTTTCCTCTAGTAGCAGTCAGTTCTTAACCTTTTAAGTTCATCATAATAACACTGGCGCCTCAAATATTAAACTTGTGCATATATTGATTGATAGTTCAATTGATATAAATGAACACTATTTATACCGTCAAGTATACAATAGCTATACTATTACATTGTGTTTGTGAATCTATTCCCAAAAGCTTTTGATCGTGAGCGCTTAATCTCGTTCGGATTGCTTGTTCTCGTCACGAAGTAGGCCATTTGTGTCAAGGTAATATATATTGCTAATGTACGCTGAGAATTGGATAATATCATCTAATATTATATATATTCATTATATAATCGATGTTAAATTAAGTTTTGTATATAATGATACGAATTTCGTGTTAGCAAAACCAATAGATAGCTTGTGGAACATATTTCATCTTCAAATTTTACTGTTATATAAGTTTTATAATGTAAAACTTAATTTAAATTAATATTAGCTTTATATACAAAAAAATGGTAAATAGTAAGAGAAATTTACAATCACTTTACTAAGTCTTATAATATGGCATAACCATTTTTGTTAAGCCAAAAGTAGTCAATCATTTATATTATTAATAGTCTAGTCTTAAAATTACAAAAAGAAGTTATTAGGGATTGTACTATATTTTTAGTTACGCTATATTTTCACTATAAACACAGAAATATTGCTTCCTCTGGTATTTAAACACACACACACAGTGTTCACTTCAACTATATTACAATGCCAAATAACAAGTAATTTAAAAGAATTATCATCGGTTCTATCTTCAAAAAATAGCGTAAAGAATTAAAATCTAGATTTCAATTTAAAATTGCGTTAATAATTGGTATTTTGCGCTGAAACTTTCACTGAGTAAAAAAGGAAATGTTTTATTAATCCTATACGGATTCCCAATACCTGTCTCACAATCTGTATATTGTATCGGCATTCGACAACTTTCTCCGGTTCATAAAGCAGTGCGACATGTACGATCTATTGACTTTACTTCAAGTGGTATTATAGATATTGTGTTTATATTATGTTATATGCAAGAAGCTATAGAGGCGTAGTGGAACAGCGTCTATGATTGGTTGTGGGTTCGATTCTCATCCGGAGAAATGATTCAATTTATTTAGCTGAGCGAAGCGAATCTCTAACTGGTCAAAAGTGTGTTTCATTGTGGTTTCACTCTTCCTGGGCTATTTGTAGTAGACTTATAAAATTTTACAGTTATATCGAGCACAGTGTCTTGTGTGTTGTGAAGTTTTTTGGTGACAATTGTAATTGTAGTTTTTGAATAAATGGTTATTAAATGGTCAAAAAGTGCCCATAGATTTAGGTTCGGGAACGTTAAGTGTTATATTAGTGCTAAGTCTTTGCTTTTCAAACTTTTAACATGTAATAAATAACATTAAATATGTTCTTCGCTCAGCTCTTCCCGCCATGCAAAGCAAAGAAGCGGTTCCTAGTACATTTCTATGTTTGTTTTTTCGCTCTGGTGAAAAGCACAACGTGGTGTTGAGGTCGAGTGGTCCTACATGCAATGTCGAATTCTGGTGAAAAGCAGAGAATGTAGTGTCTATTGTCACTAAGTTTTCTCTGACTACTTCGGTATTTCAGAAAAAGAGTAAAATTTCTTTTTTTATGTATTACTGTCTTATGATTTTTTTAAAACATACATTTAATTGTAAAGCTCTAAATATATAAGCAAAACTTAAGAAATTGTTTTCTAAAACTTGTATCAACATACAAAATATTATTTATTACAATATATCTTACATTGTAAATAATTTCCATAACAATCTACACAGGGAATTATTTACTTTAAGATAAGATTATAAAAAAAATGATTTATTCACACCCTCAAATTGCAATTTGTCAATAAACATTTTATTAAAAGGTATCAAATTAAAAGATCTAAAGTGGGGCACGGGAACAGATGGTTCAATGTTTCGCTTACATCTGCCGGGCACGTGCAAGCTTTTGACCCTTACCTTAGCCATTCGACACGTACTGAATTTATATAAAGGAAGCTTGTATCTTGTATTATCTTTTAAATTAAACAGTTTTTGTATATTAGCAATGTCATTTTTAGGTCGACAGAACTTTCGCGTTAGTAGGCAGAAAAAGCTCATTTTTTAGAGAATTTTGTCTTATGCAATCGAAAATATGATCATAATTATTTTATATATTTATTTTTTTATTTGTACACCATTAAAACACAGGAAAGAACACATAAAAAAGCAATGAAAAGGTTTCTAAAAAACCTATTTGAATCCTAGCGTAAAGTCTAGATTACTTTATTATACTTCTACAACATTACCTTACATTAGATATTAATATAACATAACTAATCCACTGACTGATTTATTTATTTACACCTTAGTGTGGATAATTCATAATATCTGTGCCACATACACTCGGATAGTAAACTGTCGAAGTGCCTTCATGATCTTTTACTCAACAGTGTCTCGGTCCGATCGTAATCATCTAAATTTACGACGCCACGCTCTTCACTAAACCCCCATTTCGTATGAGTTTGTAAGAATTATGTTTCAACTAACATGTGTTTAATTAAAATAAAATTTATTGCAAGAATTCAATTTGATGATTCATATCGACTTATACTGGGCTTGTAATATTTGTATGTTTAATTTATGTTTTCTTTTTTTTTTGCAAGCGTCAAATTGTCTCTGTTCAGGCTTATTTCCCGCGTAATAAGAGATATTGTACATCGTATAAGAATTTTTTTTTATCTTCACGCTGTATCCTGCACACAGCAGGGTAGGCAAAGGGAACCTAGTGTTAAGACACTCTGTTCCCCATATAAGTAAAATGTTTTTAAATATCAACATTCCCTCAATCGGGAATTGAATTCCGTACAAATTAGTATAGTACTTTTACATTAAGTTTTACTTGAACATGAAAGTGTGTCACTACAGCCTCCATACCTTAGACATATAAAAAAATTAAAATTGATAAAAACAGTCATTATAACATATCGCTTCTTGGTATGTATTGAAGCATCTTTTAGTAAAATTATTTTTTGGATATCGAGAACAGTACAATTAAATACAATATTTAATACCATTTCTCAAACACCAAACCACTCCCACGACAACTCAGCAGTCATGAAAAATGTATTACAATTGCGTGATAACGTCAAAACTTTCGTTCATATTCTGAATACAAATCACTGCTTGTCTTACATACAGCCTAATGACTGTTCAAGAATTATACCTACATATATATGTCCACGCCTTCAAATTACTTTGGATAATTGCATGGGATACACCCAAGGGCTTTTTCTGTTTGAAAACATTTAGTTTGCCAAATAAGTGGGTAATAGGTAAACGCACGTGGTCCTCGCGTGTAGTGCGCGTGGGAGAAGCCCCGAGGTGTCGCGAAATGCGTCCATTTAATTTAATTCAGATCATTTCGCCGTTTAGGATACGCATATTTGGGATTTTGCTCGTCTCGCCCCCTTTATGGGCATTCGTGGGAAGTGTGGCTAATATAATTTGGTGTTTGGAAAGCTTTTTGGAATTTTTAGGTGGATGTTTTCGGTTTTTAGGCTTTTCTTAAATAGGCTGTGCCTATTGATGTAATTTTACTGTTGTAGTTAAATATAATGATAATAATTAGCTTTTATTAATTGTATTGTAGTTAAATATAGTAAAATTAAAGTATAGGATAGAGTTTCTGGACACTAACTAGGTCCTTTCTATCTACCCCGATATCAGGGCAAAAGACTGAAGCTGTTTTTTTCGTAAAGTTACTTTACTTAACCTTATTAAGTTATGTGTATAGCTCTTGAAGTATTGAACTATATGCACGAAAGTAATATTTTGGACGTAGAAAGCACTATAAGTGGAGCAAATCTTATAATATACGTAAGTAGTAAGTAAAGTTCGAAGCTTATTTATTGACAATATGAAGAACATCATAACAAAAGTAGCACGTTACATAAATTTACAATGGAAATAGTTCACACGATACACGAACAGCCCACACTTCTCGCTAAACGTACAACTGTAACCAATACCGTTGATTCCACATCTAACTATATTATAATGTTTCTAATCTCCTCTGCCCATAAATCTGCACTATAAATGGAATTACAAGACATATTATTCCTCAGCTTACACTTTACGCTATTCAATGGCAATTTAAAATATCTTATGCCCGGAGGAAACAGGCTGGATATTCTGCTGCCTAACACAGCGCCTTATGTAGTAAATACGATAACTGTAATCTCAGTGCGACTAAATCCCGCGACTAATAAAGCAATAAATGCATAGCAATCGACGCATATCACATTTATATCCCACTTACAGTCGACAGTATTCTAAACGCCGTAATTTGTGAACCAGCAATGGTCTTGGCCTAAGCTTATGAATTGTAAAGTAGATTCTTTATTGATAAATGAATTGAACGGTCAGAGGAACGTATCGAGGAACAGGTAGGGCTAATAGTTTCTAATAGCAAAAGCGGTGGTACTATGCGAAGGTGTAATAAATCACGGGAGCCACCCATCGTGTCCGATGTGGGTCGACCGCAGATCCGTTTGGAGATGCACCACGTCTTCGCATAAATACTACAGCTAACAGATGACATTGTCGAAACTGTGTCACAAGAAAACACAAAAGACTGTCAGTTTTATTATGTTACTAGTGGTACCCGCGACTTCAGCCACGTGGCATAATAATAATATTAAAATAAAGGTAGCTTAAGTTACTTTTTCTTGCTTCAGCTGTCTGCCAGTGAAAGTTCCGTCAAAATCGGTCTAGCCGTTCCAGAGTTGAGCCGGAACAAACAGACTGAAGGACAGACTAAAATATTAGAAATAAAATTTTAATATATATACCGTGTATACATATTCATTCATTTATTATAAAGCTATAATTTAGATATTACAGAAAGACACTCCCATTTTATCTCTTATGTACATGCCTTTGAATATCTTTCGCAAAATTTTCTTAACGGCATCTCCTATGGGCAGTTAAGTTACAAAGCTTTCTCATACTAATCACGTAAAAGTTCAGATAGCCACAGGTTTCAAATGTTGCATGTCTATTATCGTAATTCAGTACATCTTTGTACTTCATAGGTGATTTGTGTTCGGGACACTTTCAGAATTTATAGAGTTCAGCGTTTCTCCGGTTACAGTATAACAGCACAATCAAGTGTTTCCTCCTAACATCGTTACATACAAATGCGCCGTCTATATTTCTTGATGGCGACTGAGAAATCAAGTGAAGGGTCTCAGTGGTTTACTTTTGTTGAAAAGATCGATTTCACCTTATAGATTGAGCGCTTTGTACATACATATACATCTATCCATATTTTAAACTATCTTGTTTTCATAGTCAAGTATGCTGATATTTATATTAATTTAGCTTTAAAAATAATTAAATTATATTTATTTCTAACAAGTAGATATAATATATCTATAACAAATATCTTTAAAAAATATGATTTATCTGTCTTCATAGGTCTATGTGAGTAAAACATATTAAAACAGAACATAAGCTATGATTACTTGCCACTACGAACACTTTCAACGTAAGTCTTATGCTACGATTGATATTAGGGTTTTCACAAATCAATTGCTCATAAAATGTAAACTTAAGATAATGCATTTAATAATAGAAAAAGAACCAATAAATTCATCTCTAGAAAAGTAGTGTCTTGACACTACCTTCGCTCTTTCTACCTTTCTACATTTCTTTCTTTTAGAGAAGACGTGAATCTAGAAAAACCAAATTAAGCTTATTCAAAGTCTTTTGAGAGTATATAGCAATCTTTAATAAGAGGAATCCGTTAAAAGTAATTATCGCTCATTAAATATATTATCTAACTAGCTATTACCCACGACTTCGTCCGCGTGAACCAAGAAACATCTTCATTGAGTTCCGATCAGCAGCTCTACCCAAAGTGAAAATGGTTAGAGTCAGATAGATCTCCCAATTGCGTTATACGAAAAAACCGCATCTGTGCCTTTCAAATTTGAGGGTTGCCCTCGATTTCTCCAGGATTCCATCATCAGATCCTGATCTCCTTAACATGGGACCAATTGTGAAATAGACCCTCTCGAACAAAAAAAGAATTTTAAAAATCGAGACCCACCCACCCATCTTCGAGAAATCGGGGAACACATAAAAGAATCTCCTTTTTTATGTCGGTTAAAAATCCCTATAAATTTTAACTTATTATGTTATTCTGATATCAAACCTATATTACTGCAAAGTTTCATGAAAATCCGTTCAGAAGTTTTTGCGTGAAAGAGTAACAAACTCACACACATCCGTACAAACTTTCACATTTATAATATTAATAAGATTATTTCAAACCGCCGTGGCGCAGTGTGTCAGCGTCTGACTGTAAACGCAATGATTGTGGGTTCGATTCCCTCTTGAGGCATGATTACATTTAATAATTTCATTTGTTCGCTCTAATACGGACAAAGCACGGAGTTGAGTTCCGTCACTCAACACGCGATATGTCGGTTTTGGACGGAGAGAGAAGGAAGGAGTATATTACTATGCAAGGAAAAGAGAAACTACTAAATATAGCTAAAGAATAATTATTATAACTATAAAAAACGCATAAACATTATTAGCAGCCCTAAGAACTGTCACTGCTTACCTATTCATTAGTGTCTGCGGAACCAGACTGCAATTTGCAATGATACTCCACGTCAGGTTATGATGTGAAATGAGCGTGTAAACATGTTTATATTTTGTATTACTGCTTTATAATTATATATATCTGGCTTGTTGTTACGTTTGTACAATATTTGATTGAGATTTATGATGCAAGTAAGTTTAAAATTAAATAAATTTTGATATTTCTAGACCTTTTGCCTTAAAATAAGAAAAAAAATAAAGTTTTATCACAATTAATCACATTACTTTACATTATTTTTACATTATTTGAATACTCGAATTGGTTTATAAATTACATATGTACATATATTTAAAAGTAAAAAAAAACACTAACGACCTTGAATATTATTCAAAAAAAAGAAATGCATGCCTAAAACAAAAAAAAAAAATAATTAAAACGTACATAAATTTATTTAAATACACAGACGAAGTCGTGTGCGAAAACTATTGTTGACTATTCAACGTATTACGTTATGTGTATCTTCCTTGCGTATTATTATTGTACATATGCATCTACTTACACTTATTATGTGAATAAATGTAATCTTAGAGAATGTAATTGTTTTCTCATAGCAAATTAAGTTGAATAAGCAGTTAAAACGGAACGAGCCAAACGTAAATACTCATTGTTTAAAATTCTTACGTATATTTTTTTTAAATATAGCTTTAGAGTTCTGTATTTTTTTTTCTTATAAAAATCATCCACAACTCTTTCAAATTCAAATATATGAATGCATAAAATTCAGTTACTTGAAGTTCAAATTCATCCCTTTGTTTGTTAAAGTTACCCTTTCCGATCCAAAAGATGTTTTTTGCAGCTTCAAACCTTTTTCCAAATAGCAGGGTAGTCAGAGAGAACCAAGTGTCAAGACATTCAGTTCTCCACTTTCTGCTTAAAAGATTGCGTCATTGAGACAGACATGACATATTGAGTGACAGAACTTAACGCCGTGCTTTGTCTCGCCAGAAGCGAGCATAAACAAAATTTAAATACAAATCATTACCCTCAATGAGAATCGAACTCATAACCTATTGCGCTTACAGTCAAACACTCTTTCTGCGCCACAATGGCTTCAAATTATGTTATCATATTAAAAAAATATTTTAATAAATAAACTCGATGACCGTTCCCAATTGAATATTTTGTTAAGGCTCCATTTCCTTATATAATCTTATAGTATACCTGCAGTATTATGTTTCTATACCATATGTTCCACTCTTCAAAATCAAGTATAGTCTTGCTTATGCTTAAAAACTGTTGGGTTCACAACCGACCAATAACTCTAAAGACGTTCACATACAAACATTTTATTTATTCTTTTTAATTATAGTATAGATATGAAATAATAAAGTAATTAAATACATATTACGTAGCATAAGTTTATTTAAAATTAAAATTAAATAGCTTCACGCTATATCCCGCACACAGCAGGGTAGGCAGAGGGAACCTAGTGTTAAGACACTCCGTTCCCCACTTTCCGCCGAATTCGGAGGCTTGCGTGTTAAGTGGCGGAACTTAACGCCGCGTTTTACCTCGACACCAGAGCGAAGAAAATGGAAATATAATTTACACTCCTCGAGTGGGAATCGAACCCACAACAAGTCGTTTACAGTCACACTCTTGTGCCACTGGGCCACGACTGGCCACTATATAGGTACTGTTGTTACAACAGTATAAGTTTATTTAGAGAAACATAAATAGATGGTGCTCAAATGACAAAGCAGTATACTTACTACAAAGATATTTTTATAATAATATTTAATTTCCAATATAGTAATACGCTTTCACCTATAAAATGATCTAGATATACGCCGATCTGCAATAACCCAGGCTTTCTCACGGATAACCTACAAATGTGCGAGTTCTTAATGTACGTATATATATTTGCTACTGGAAAAGGTGTTGCGATACAATCTCACCCTATTTTCAATTCCTTTAATAATTAATTAATAATTTAACTTGATATTAATTAAACTGAATCAATATTTGTAATTTAAAAAAATGCTTTTCACTTTTACCTGCATAGAGTAGGCAGAGAGAACCTAGTATTGAGACATTTCGTTCATCAAATTTCGCTTGAAATCGAGGCTTTGCGTGTTGTGTTGCGGGATGGTGCGCTCTATCTTAAGGACCGGTGAGAAGAAATCAAAATCTTCTTCTTCTTCCAAGTGGGAATCGAACCTACAACCATCAGGTTTACAGTCAGACGTTGTGGCACTGTGAGACGATAGACTAATTTAAATCCAGAATATAATTATTCACATTTACGAATACATATTATTTTTATTTTTACCCATATTTTGCACTTTACAAGTAGGCATAGTTGAGTTCCTAATATTAGCTCATTTAAATTTCTTTAATTCCCATACACTTACACTACTTTTAGAAACCATCGTGGCTTGTTGTCCACTTAGAAATTTGTATTTTTTTCAGTTGAAATGTATTTTTTTCTTTATAGCTTAATGCTTTTTCCCTCATATCAAGAGAGTCAGGGAGATTATAATATAAGAACACTCTTTTCACCACTTTCCGCCTGATTTCAAAAGGTTCATTGCATGACGGGCCATAACGCAACGATACGTCTTATTGATCAGAGCTCAAAAATTCCAATAATTAAATTTTAATCATTCCCCCTAATGGGAATCGAACCCACAACCGACCACAGTTACTTTTTTTATACATACGAATAAAAACATGCTAATATAATATTAAAATACACTCAGCGTAATTTACAACATTCATCGATAAAGTGTGTAGGAGGCAAAGGAAAGAAATATTACTATTGCACTTAATAATTACTCCTTATCTAATACAGATCTCAATCAGTCCGTCCGTCCATTTGCAGTAAACTAATGGAACTATTAATACGCGCTACTTTCTTGCTCATAAATGGTCAAACGTATTAATTTATATTTTCGTGTTAAAGAGAATATCTTTAAAAGAGTATTTTTTGGTTACTTAAGTAGTGTATTAAGTAGGTAGTATTAAATGTTTCTTGTCGATAATTAGATGAAAATTATTGTTTTTATTTCAGTTATTTGACAATCTAATAAAACGATAGCGGCTTCGTTTACTAAAAGTCGCCAGTGGCCAGTCGTGGCCCAGTGGCACAAGAGTGTGACTGTAAACGACTGGTTGTGGGTTCGATTCCTACTCGAGGAGTGGAAATTATATTTCCATTTTCTTCGCTCTGGTGTCGAGGTAAAGCGCGGCGTTAAGTTCCGCCACTGTGTGCGGGATACAGCGTGAAGCTATAAAAAAATAAATAAAAAAAAAATCACTTTAACAACGATGTATTGTTCCGAAGCTTCACATTTTTCCATTTAGGTGGAGGAGATATAGTATTAACACTCCATTCTTCATCTGACACCTTAATTGGAGAAAGTGGGAGTGGAGAAATGGCGGAACTCAACGCTGTCCTAAGTGTTATCATAACGGGGGAATAAAATTAATCTAAATACTATTCCTCAAGTGGGTATCGAACCTATAACCATCACGTTTACAATAAGACGCTGCACCACGAATTAAAAAATAATTTCCTTTTACAAAAATTCCAAATCATATTAAAATTTACTAAAAGTCTAATCTAAGCTTTTACCCCGATAAGCTACTATAGAGTGAGGATGATCGATCATAATGTGATATAAACTTCCACGGTCAGATAATTACACAGACGTTTACTGATTCAAGCATTAATCTAAGCTTAGCTGACCATCGCTACTTATTAGACTAGAAAATTGCTTTTTGCAGTTATTTATCAATATCCATTAGCTCGTTGACTTCGAGTACCAAAGCAAATTGTAATGAAATGTAATGAGAGATAATATGTACTGGGATGTAATTTCACCTTTAATGTGCGACTATTTAAGCTAAGATGTTTAAAATGTTGTATTTTGTTTGTATAATATATGTTATAGAACCTCACGCTTTAACTCGGCGGGATAGTCAGAGAGGACCTAGTGTCAAGACACTCTGTTCTCCAAATTCGAAGGCATTGCGTGTTAAGTGGCGCTTTGCCTCAACACCAGAGCAAAGAAAATAAAAATATTAAATATTTCCACCCCCCGAGTGGGAATCGAACCCACAATCAGTCGGTTTACAGGCACGCTCTGTACCTCTGCGCTACGACTGACCCCATAATAAGTAATATATTTATTTTAAATCAAAAACTGAAAAAATACCTAATAATATTATTTATTCTATGTCTTAACACTTGACTCTCTCTCTCTCTTTCTCTCTATAGACATAAAAGTATATAAGCATCATTTTATTTTTGTTCATCATACCTTCACTCAACACGCTACGCTAAATAAGCACCAAAGTAATATCTAACTCCTAAATCATTTTTAATCGCTTTTCTTGTTAAACAACCGTTTATATAAAAACTACCAATAAGCTTTTTACTCAAAGCTCTTAATAAGTTAAGCCCCAAATACTGCTAAAAAAGTAAATGATTTCTTCTCCAATCCTTTCAGCTAAGGGAAAAAATAAAAAAAAAACATTATAATTTTTAACTAATCTAGTCAAAAATTTTGTGTACTAAAGATAACTTAAAACAAAAAAACTGAATACCATAACAATTAATATTATTTAGTCTATGCTCACCTGTCTTTCTCCCTCTCTGTTTTAGCTCATTTATATTCTTTATATATACATAAAAGTATATAGGATTATTTATTCAGCAATTTTTCTACCGTACCTTCATACAACATTCTACAGCTAAATAAGCACCAAAGTAACTACTAAATCATTTTTAATCGCTTTGCTTGTTAAACAACCGTTTATATAAAAACTACCAATAAGCTTTTTACTCAAAGCTCTTAATAAGTTAAGCCCCAAATACTGCTAAAAAAGTAAATGATTTCTTCTCCAATCCGTTCGGCTTAGGGAAAAATTGAAAATAATTCAATTCGCAACGCTACCAGCTTACAGGTAAAAAACTAAATAACAGTTGTAATCAGCAAGGTCGCTAACTGTGTCGTAACACAAGTTCTGTAGCGGTTCTACCTTTTTCAATCTCATCCCAGTTTTTATAATAAATTCTTGTCTAGAAAAAGCTGTGTCAGAAATTTATGTATTCCTTTCAATAAATTTACTATGTACTTTTGTATATAAATAGCCACATGTCTTTAGTAAGTGTTTCTCATGTGGGTACTCATCACTAACAAGACTATAAAGTGTTAATTATTTTGACATCTTTTTAGATGTACTGCTATTATAAATAGCTCACTAATTTTGAGGTTTAACCTTACTTATTGTCGCTATATCTGGGCTTGGACGACTCTCATATAAAAATAACAGTCTCACGCATTGCAATGCATTCACAAAGTACTTAGTATCAAAACACTCCGTCCTCCACTTGTTGAGTGCCGAAGCTTAACGCCGCTTTATTTTAGTTACAGGAGCGAAGAAATTAAAATTTAAATATATTCATTCGTCGAGTGAGAATCAAACCCACAAGCATCGCTTTAAAATCAGACGTTGTCCAACTGCACCACAAACGTTTTATAAATCTCAGAATCATGACATCCGTATAAGTTGTAACATATGAAATAATACAAAAAAGAAAAAATATCGATCAAATATGTAGCTTTTTATTTCAAGGCACGTGGATAACATAGCTTATTCCCGTAAAAAGTACCTATATATACATTTTATCAAGTATTACCTCTAATTAGTATTAGCTGGAGGGTACATTGCATCCATACTTTAGCAGTACGCTGTGCAATCCCAGTTTTTGTTTGGCATACCTATCTCATTTTGTTCGACATCGGTGACTGCAAGATATTTCTTTTTTAACCAATCTCGTCATTCCGCTTCATTGATTTCTTTACGACTTAAAGCTTTGCAGCCATTGTAGGAAATTCATTGAATATTATCACTTTTAAAAGTCCGCTTTTTAAAAGTAATTCTTGTGTGACTTTTGAAAGTCATATTAAAATTAGTTAAAGTCTAGACTAAGCTTTTACCTAAGCTACTTTAAGATTAAATATGACCAATCATTTGTTCATTTCATTCATTGAATATTAGTATAGTAGTAGATAAATATACTTCAAGACGTGGTGTTAAGTTCCGCCATCCAACACGGAATGATTATTCTGATTCTGCACGCAACACGAAATCCTGATTTTAGTTGAAAATTGGCGGAGTGTCTTGACACTAGGTTCTTACTGACTTCTAGAAAGCTAGAAGCTGTATTCTTTTTTTGTATGAGCATCGCCTACCCAAGCCCAGACAAAGTGTCGTTGAACAAGGACCAAAATTAGTTAGTTATTTGCAGTAGTACGTCTAAAAAGATATCAAAATGATTCACATTTTTTAGTCCCGATTTTGGGCTGAAAGTGGGCAATATTTTGACATTAGGTTCTCTCTGCTGCTACTACTACCCTGCTGGGAAGCGTGAAGCTACTTAAAAGTTCACGCCTTGTTTATTATTAACCGAGACTCCGATACGCATTTCTTAAATGTTAAAAACGAATTTAAAACGTCTTAGCGTAATTGAATTTACTGGAACAAGCTTATTTAGTGTTATAAAAATTGCTTGTTAAGTAGAGAAATATATTTTACGAATTTTCGATATTTATCGAAAACCTTTCTTTAATTAAATTAATTAAAAAAGAAACGGAATTATTGTTATTTAAGGTACTTTTATATATCAACGCTATCTGATGATAACGTTTTGCAAAATGAGAGAAAAAAACAATAATATTGTCCGTTAATCGACCCTGTTTCAATGTTTTTGACTTTCAAAAAGCTTTCTTTAAAAAAAAGCAGAAGTTCGCTTAGAACTTTGGATTGTTACCTTTCTTTTATATCTTTTTAACTCTTTATTAATATATTAATTTTATATATTATATTATAAATTAATAAATAATAAACATAAACTTACCCATTACAAAATTTTGTGGAATATAAATACTTACACATCTATTTATTTTATATAATATTCTAACCGTTTTTGCTTAAAACTGCATTTTTATCATCCTTAAAACTTAGAGAACAGTGTCTTAATACTACACCCATTCTGCTCACCTTGTGATATACGCCATATTTTTAATCTGTCAATTTTTATAGCCAATATTATGGCAACGAACAACAATATAGCATTGTTTTATTGCCGCGTAACACATTTAAATGTGTTTTACAAGCCATGTTATTAATCACACAACAGTTATAGGCATTTCATTGAAACAAATTAGAAAGTAGGTATCGATGCACAAAATAGGAACGGGATATAAATCTTTAATTAGTAATTAATTGTCAGTAAAGTTGTTCAAATGCGACTAACCGTTAAATTTTATTAGACTGCGAATAATTAACTTGTTCGTGCTCATTTTATTGTTGTTGTATATAATGTTGACCTGTTCGAACATTTTTATTATTCAGGTAAATCTTAAACGATATTACATTCATGTGCCAAACAGTAAATAATGTCATAAATCATGTAACAAAGATGTTCTTTTAGACTTCTATTTGTGTAGATATTAGGTCTTCTTAAGTGAAATAGGAAATTTACTGCTTATATGGTCAATGTTATACAGTAGTAATTTGAATAGTAGTAGTAAGTAAAATTGTAATATGTTTTACTACCTATACCCATATTTTTATGTTCAATTCATAACTACGTTAACTTAATCCTTTTTGAAAAAGACATTTAAAGAAAACGTTTAAAAATTTGATCGCAGCGGGATTCAAACCCGCGTTTCCTGAATACTGTCCAGGCGCTCTCACCACTGAGCCATGCGTTCTACTACCAGCTGCGTCGAAATTCTTATACGCTTTATTACAACTTATTTTTGTTGTTAGCATCAATGTAGGGAGATTTTTACAAATTTCTGCTACCCACAAATTATTATACGAACAATCGTTTGGCAAGAGAGAATGATATTTATTAAATACTTTTTAAACATGTTTAAAGTGTTATTCCACTCTTAGGAAAATTAAAAAAGACATTTTAAGAAAACGTATAAAAGTTTGAACGCAGCGGGATTTTTATACGTTTTCTTTAAATGTCCTTTTCAATTTTCCCAAGTGTGGAATAACACATAAAAAATGTTTAAAAAATATTTAATCCCTTTTTTAAGACTGTATGACAATCTATTTAAATGAATACCTAAATCTTTGATATTTCTACTCTTTCCTCATTACTATTCAATATTAACTTCATAATGTTAAAATTTGACTTTTACTCGTAATTTACACATAACTTTTATATATACAATTTGAAATTGAAGCAAAACTGTAAAAATCCGAAATTGCCACCGCGCTTTGATGATTCCGAACTCGCTTATATCAGCATCATATAAAAAGGTAATCTAAATTATAAAGCATTATGCAGTTAGTTCATATTCTTTATATTAAAATTTAAGATTAGTCGTTTAATTTGTATTTTATTAATTTGCAACTAAAGAACCCTCTAATCTTATCCAAATTATTTTTAAAACTTATTTTTGTATATACAAAATTTTATCAATTGAACGATCGTAACGCATAATCATACGAAAATGTTAAATATATTATATAACAGAAAAAAATAAGCAAAAGCTTTGTTAACATACAAGTTAATATAAACTAGCCTGTCAGATGAACAAAACACCGGAACTAAAGCGAATTATGCAACATAATGATTGACTGGTGACCAAACGATATAAATTTTGTACTTGCGTAACATTGTAACCAGAACGGTTAAAAGTGTAAGACATTTGTCTTGATTACCAGCTTGTCTAAACATTGATATTATTTTGTATATTAATTTTTAACTATCGCCTTCGTGGCGCAGTGGAAGTATGCCTGTTTGCAAATTGGTTGTGGGTTGGATTCCCATAACTTTAGAATTATAATTTTTTTTCACGCTATATCCCGCATACAGCGAGATAGACAGAGGGAACCTAGTGTTAAGACACTCCGTTTCCCGCTTTCCGCCGAATTCGGAGGCTTTGCGTATTAAGTGGCACTTACGTTTGTGGCGTTGTACTTAACGCCGCGCATTGTCTCGATACCAGAGCGATGAAAATGGAAATATCAAATATTTCCACACCTCGAGTGGAAATCAAACCCACAACTAGTCGTTTACAATCACACACTTGTGCCACTGCGCCACGACTTCCCAGGATATAATTATTTTTAAATTATTGTCCTTACCCTGTTCTAGTAAGATAAAGTGCTTAGGTGTATTCCGTCACTCAAGTGGAAAGTCTTGTGAAAATGGCAGTGGAATTCAGTGTCTTAATACTAAGTTTTCTCTGCCTACCTTGTGGGAAAAGGTTAAAGCTACAATCATTTAAGACTGATTGAAATTACTAATATTTATATTATTATTATTTTTAATTTTATTTCCCTTAGTTGTCTATTCTTATATTTTATACGTTTTTTTAATTAATTAGCAAAATTATCTCTAATTAGCAAAATGAATATATCATGTATTTCATATTAAATCGTCGCTGTCGTAGGTTATTTATTTTACGTACGCTTATGAGACAGTACCTTTGCTCTTTACATATCAAAACTCGATAATTAATAAGAACTGTCTGTCTGTATGTCACTATTTTATATTACTTCTAGTAATAACAACAAAACGTTCTTTTTTACTGTATTCAAGTACCTATATACTTAAATTGTTATCGCTGCGCAGTTTAACCTTAATCAGTAAGCTCGTTAAATATTAAAAAAAAAAACCTATATTAATTATTTTCTAATCTTTATGTATATCTTAATTTTAAAACAGTGAATTAAAACAATGACTAAATTATGTTAATGTAACACAAATTGATTATAATGTTATTGTATCTAATTTATCCGAAATGGGTATGATATCTGTTACGCTTGTTGCAACAGATAAGGCAGTCGTATAACGCATAAATGATCAGGCTTTATAGCGGTTGCATTGTCGAATGTCGTTTAATCTACTACCTATTTAAATATTTATTAATATCTTTTAGCATTATATGTAACTCTTGCAATTAAGATATATAATGCCGCAGCGCAGTTAGACAGCATTTGGTTGTAGGTTCGATTTCCGCTCGGAGAAATAAATTGAATTATTTTTGGTTTGCTTGCCTTGATAAGACAAAGTGCTACGTTGAGTTCGGCCACTAAATGCATATTATCTCGAATTTGGCTGGAAAATGGAAAATGGAGTGTCTTGATTCTGTTTTGTCAGCCTTATTTGGGCTGTAAGCGTGAAGCTGAAAAAAAATATTTAATTAATATTTAAATTATTCAAATGTACTCTTCATTTAGATACGTATATTTTTGTTTCTTTTCTGTGAAAATCTAATACAAACTTTATACTAAATAAAATAAATGTTTAACAAATGAATATCATTTGTATGTAAGTATGTACTACCAATGGCTGTTATTTATTATTTAAATTTAACTATATAACTCCGAGAAAAGCTTCTATGAAACAAATGCAGCATAAATGATTGTACATTTCATATGCAAAAATGTTTTAAGATCTTTAGTTTTCAATTTTCCCACATCCATAATAATATTATAAATATCTACTGTCTGTCTGTTCTGTTTCTGTTTATATTAAAAATAAGTATCGACATGAGCAATTCCACCATATCTGTGACCATAAACTACTATAAGATATTAGACTCGTTTTTAGATTTTTAAAAATATTGTATAGTTTTCTTATACAAGAATACACGCGACTAATCCGTTTAAAATGATTTAATTTAGATATACTTTAAAATAATATAATACTATCCCAAATATTTTTAAGTCTAAACGCATATTGTAAATACGACCTTTTCATAGTGACATTTCATTGCGTCTGCGTACGAAATGCCGAATCCGTGCCGCTCCGCAGATATCATTGCGAGATAACTATTAGCTTAAATTTCTGTAACGAATATCATTACATGCAACTGACAAAAATAATGCTCGCTTGCTCAATGCGTTTGATTTATTTATTGTATTCGGTAAGTAAAACAGAGTTTGTGTTGATTTATGATTATTATTTACTAGCGGCCAGCTAGTAGCTTCGCCGCGTCAACTACGTCACTGGTTCGTTATATTGCAACCATCGGGGGTGGATTTTTTTAAAATAAAGTAGCCTATGTTTGATCTGGATCATCAACTATATTTATGCCAAACTTCATTACAATCGGTCAAGCAGTTTAGATTTTTCATATAAACTTTCATACCGTATACCCCTTAGGTGGATATTTGTAAAATAAGTAGCCTGTGTTTGACACCAGGTTTTTTACTACTTTCATTCTACATTTCATCCAAATCGGATCGGTAGATTAGCCGTGAAAGCGTGACAGACAAACACAGAGACTTTCGCATTTATAATATAATTATGGACTAGTAGTTGGCCGCAAAGTGAAGAACGGAGTGTCTGTAACACTAGGCTCCCTCTGCCTACCCTGCTGTGTGCGGGATACAGCGTGAAGCTATAAAAAAAAAAATAAAAAAAAAGAGTTGCCCGCAACTTCGTTTACGTGTACTTGATGACAAAGAGCTTCATTTAAGCCTGCCTAGTATTGTCTAGTGTTCCGAAGAAGTGCGCATACAAGCGTATTGTTTTGACTCTGTTGTATATGGGCCAGTCGTGGCGCAGTGGCACAGACGTGTGACTTCAAACGACTGGTTGTGGTTTCGATTCCCAATCGAGTAGTGGACTATTTAATATTTCCATTTTCTTCGCTCTGATACCGAGGCAAAGCGCGGTGTTAAGTTCCACCACTTAATTCGCTATGCCTCCAAAATTTGGCGGAAAGTGGGGAAAGGAGTGTCTTAACACTAGGTTCCCTCAGACGGGTAGGCCCGTCTGTGTGGGGGATACAGCGTGAAGCTAAAAATTAAGTAATAGTATAGATAACATTGATTAATACTTAGTAAGCTTGTTGCCAGTCATTAAGCAAAGTTTAAAAAGTTATGAGGATAATTTGTTAAATCTTTTTATTTTAATATTTTATAGCTTCTGACATAGCTGTTAAAAAAATTCAGTGTCAAGACACTCTGTCCTCCGCTTTTCACCACAACTCGAAACATTAAGTGTACAGCAGAGAAAATTAAAAAGAAATAAATTATGATCATTTCGCCGAGTGGAAATCGAACCCACTGCCAATCGCGGTTACAGTCAGAGGCTATGTCACTGCGCAATTGTGGCCTCGGCCTTAACAACTGATTCCGTTTTTTAAGAATAGTTTTCTGACGCACTTATACAAATATAATTAAATTGTTAAGAATTATGACAATAAAATAATTTAAAATATATTTTTATGATTATTCGTTCCATTTTTACTGATCAATTCTTTTTTTTTTCCAATGATCTTGTTAACATTAACTTTTTTGTCGATTTCTAATAACGATTAGATAAAAAATGCACAGTTGCAATTAAGTTAATTAATGTTGACCTTTAACGATTTTTATTATTATGCACTCAAGGAGATTAATAAGGTAAACAACATTAACAATATTCATGTAATTCTTGTATTTTTAATGATGTTCACAATAGACAGATGACGGGTTGCTCATTATTCATTTTCAAACAATGCTTAGTTAGTATTAAGAATTTCTACTTAAATGAGTCTAGAATAAATGCTAGCAGTCCTTGTAAATGCCGAGATCCGCCACTAGCACACGCTGCACTTTGTTTTTGGTGCCAGAACGTAGAATTGAAAATAATTTAAGTATATTTTTTTAAATTATTCCCCGAGTGGGAATCGAACCCACAACCAAGCGTGTTTACAATCAAACACTGTCCACTGAGCCACTATGGCGTCAATTAGATCATCAGAGAAAAAATATCTAATTAATTTGAAAATGGAGTAAGCAAACTTACGTATGATGGATTAACAATCATCCAGCTAAAGGCCACGAAACAAAGAATGGCGGAAACAATTAATATTTTTATTAAGTTATTTTCAACATTATTTACTTATTAACAATGACCTCTAAAACAATATATAAAGAGTAATTAAATATTTACTTTTAAACTTCCTAATATATTAACATATGTTTAATGTTATTTCCAGGGCAAGACGGTTATCCGTCCGATAGCGTTCAAGCCACTTGGCGGGCGCCTGTCTGCGGGCGGGGAGCGGTATGGCTCCACACCGGTGCTGGCTAGTCGACCGCCTTCGCTTATGACATTGTATGGAAGTAAGTATATGTAAATATGTATGTTGAAAAAAAAATAACTTCTTCGGTCAACCGTTCTTTATATTCATTCATTTGACTATTCAAAAGTTCTTGCAAACTCTATTTAAATAAAGTTCAAATTCTTATAGTACCTCTACAACTAGAGAATTGTTTTTACTGTGCTTTTGACTATCATCCTTTCTTTGATCACCCACCATTCGTTTCTACGGCCGATTTTCCTTATTCCGGGGACTTTCCGTTCCGTAACCCTTATTTTTTTACAAAAGCTCATATCAGTTACGTCGAAACAAATGATAGAAATATGCAACTTCATGATTTTTGGCGATAAGCGAAAATTTGTGTTTCTAGATAATATACTTAAAAACATACATATGTTATAAAAAATATATATTTAAAAAATAACTATATGAAATTAAACAAATTGACCCCACTCGCATAAAATTATACAATGTCAGGAATGATGGATGCGTTTAGTAACAAAAATTTAAAAACTTCCCTTATCATTAATTTTTATTATAAAATATATAAATTGTATAGTAATTTACCCTTGTTTTGATTATTCTGTTCGCGTTCAAGTCATTTGGCAATTGATTTAATGCGGACGAGGATACGCACAACGATCTTTGCTGGCTGGTTGCCTATCATTGTTAATGATATTGTATGCCAATAAGACTACATTATTGACGTTTATAGTAAGATTTATGCTTAGATAGATCCTTATTATCGTTCTGTTTACAGTTCAGGACTATTGATCGCGTAAAACGCTTTACCAACGACGACCAACGATACATAGATAGCGTATTATTAAGAAATGTAGGTTACACTCTTCCTACATTAAAATGGTCATTTTTTTTCTAAGAGGTTATAATTTTAAATTTCACATATTTTAATTAATAAATTCCAATTACCTTTATAGTATTGATGTGTAAAATCAAAATAATCTTACAAAAATACTTTAAATCGCCTTAAATATTTCGATATTACTTAATATAAGTTTTTTCATATTTACATTATAGTACGTCTTATCGTGAGACTCTTTAGGTTGAAAATTTATACTTAGAAGTTAACACATCATTCTATTTTCAGTAGTTATTAATAATTAAGTAATAACGAGGCCAGTCGTGGCGCAGAGGCACAAAGTATAACTATAATCTCGGCTGGTTGTAAGTGCGATTCCCACTTAAAAAGAAGAAATATTTGAAATTCTATTTTCTTCCCTCTGGTGTTGAAGCAAAGCGCGGCGTTAAGTTTCCGAAATGCCTCCGCAATTCAGCGGAAATTGAGCAACAGAGTGTCTTAACACTAGGTTCCCTCTGCCTACACTGCCGTGTGCGGGATACAACGTGAAGTTTTGTTAATATCAATAAAAAAATTAAACAATAGTAATTTCGCACATAGGTTCGTCGGACGTGCGCGAGGCACGCTGGTGTGGGTCCCCACAGCCCGCGTCGTTGTCCGCTCTGCCGCCGCCCACGCTCTCAGTGCCGCTGCACCAGCGACACCACTCTGCTATCGTGTGAGTATTACTTAGTTGTCAAAATTATATACTTTACTTAGACGTTTATTGTAATCCTTTTTTTTTAGGTTATCTAATCGTATTTATACTTATATACTTTTACTTATAAAAGGAAAAAGTAATTTGAATAACCCTCTTATTATAAATTACTGGCCCGCTCGCGGCTTCGCCTGCGTAAACTACACAACTATTTCACTATAGACACGCGCCGCAGCACCGACATCACATTAGAAACCTCTAAAATTATCAGTTCGTCTCTCATCTCATCATATTATACATATAAACCTTATTTTAGCATCATTCTATCTGTTAAAAGGAACCGCATCAAAATCTGTTGCGTAGTTTTGAAGATCTTAGCATAAATACATACAGACAGACGCGGGAAGCAATTTTACTTTATTCTATGTAATGATATAAAAAGTAAATATTTATAATAAATGATTTCTTAATGACATTATTGTGGTATTTTGCAGCAATAAACTTTGTATTCCTTTTTAAGAAAATTACGTAAATGGAATGAGTATGAAATTGGGCACAATTATAATTAAAGAAAGAATGCAGAACGATAACAGTTTTTAATATTTTAAAAATAAAAAGGTTTACTACCAGGTAAACTTTTATAGAATAAATATAAAACACTCCTTTAAGATATTTGACATAAATATTATACTTACTTATAAAATGACACGAACGTTAACGCGTATTATATGCTCATATTTCAATATAAAATTGAAAATTATATTTCTCACACTAAATTACAAGTTCTTGATAAAGATTACTAATAAAACTAACGTTTTTAATAACACTTCCGGTGGATAATAGTAATTGCTTTGTCTTTATTACCCGCATCTATCAATTTAGATCGACTATGGGATACGATGGTTAGTTTAAGTCTCATCTCAATCAAATGAGTCATCAACTGTCTTATGTTCTACGCCCACCCAACTTCACCTAAATTACCATTATAATTTAAATATACAAGTTTTGTTTAATATATTGTTTAATATTAAATTTGAATATAACTTAATTTTATGTCTAATATTTTCGTTTTTGTCATTTGAAAATTTATAGTGTATATTTTAAAGTACCAATATTATTATTTTTTTTATAGCTTCACGCTGTATCTCGCACACAGCATGGTAGGCAGAGGGAACCTAGTGTTAAGACACTCCGTTCCCCACTTTCCGTCGAATTCGGAGGCATTGCGTGCTAAGTGGCGGACCTTAACGCCGCGCTTTATCTTGAAGGCCAGAGCGAAGAAAACGAAAATTATAATTATTTCCACTCCTCGAGTGGGAATCGAACCCACAACCAGTCGTTTACAGTCACACGTTTGTGTCACTGCGCCACGACTGGCCCCAATATTATGTAGAACTTAATAATGCCCTTATCTTTTTACTTTTATTTATAAAAAAACATTCCCTAGCAGTTAGACTGTATTTATAATGATTCATTGTTCTAAGTACATTAGACAAAACTGTTTATCATTTATACGCATATCAGACGGAACTGTTTATCAATATACGTAGTATATGTATGTATTGACTTTTTCTTTAAAGTATTTTTCTTATAGCTTCACGCTGTATCACGCACACAGCAGGGTAGACAGAGGGAACCTAGTGTTAAGACACTCCGTTCCCCACTTTCCGTCGACTTCGAAGGTATTGCGTGTTAAGTAGCGGAACTTAACGCCGCGCTTTACCTCGACACTAGAGCGAAAAAAATGTGAAATATTAAGTATTTCCACTCCTCCAGTGGGAATCGAACCCACAACCAGTCGTTTACAGTCACACGCTTGTGCCACTGCGCCACGACTGGCCCCAAAGTAACATGAAGTATTTTATTTCGAAAAGTTTAAATTCAAGAGAATTATTGTAGACCTATGTCTATGTAAAAATTTACCTACTTATATACTTCCTACCTTATTTTTCTAAAATTATAAACTAATACATTATGCCTATACTAACCACAACAAAGTGTGTAGGTTGTAATTTATTAACATTTATACGAATTGTCAATGCATCTAAACCATAATGAATAATAATGAGCTTCAAGCGTTTTCCGCGTAGCAAAGTAGTCAAGACAATCCGATCTCTCCTTTGAATCCAGAATTGAGATATGACGTGTTGCACTTTGCCTTAGGTGCCAAAGCAGATGAATTAAAATAATTTAAATATAATCTTTCCCTCAAGGGGAAATCGAATCCACAACCAATCGCATTTACTGTACTACGACAGCAATAATACTATATTTTGGGAACGAAGTTACTTATCGCGCGTTGTGAAAGGGGACTAGACGGAAAAAAATCTCACGAAAAGTTGTAACGACACTTTTTGCTATAGTAAGCTGTTGTAAGCTGTGCGGCTTGTACGGCGGTTGTATCTCTGTCTGTTTCTCTCTCTCTTTTATAGAAAGCAAGCCAGATATTTTAATTTCTAATTAATAATAAATTTAGTTAATATTAAAATTAATAATTAATAATAAAATTAATGACAAATTAATAATTAATAATAAAAAAAAATATTATAATAACTTAAAATAAAAAAAATATTACAATTCCTTCACTAATTTATCGTAAGGAACTTCGTTCCATCCGGGTGTCCCTTGACTCCTCTCTTGTAATTTTTTATACCTTATATTTACACATAAACATGTGAACAACATTTGCATCTAAAACTGTTAACGTGTTTTGTATTAAAACTACACTTTAAAAGAAGGAAGCATACACAAACATAACATCTCGTTCTCACGATTATGAACTAAGCATTGTAATCTCGCGAAACGAATGCTCTTGGCATCTGAACTGACATCTACATATAAATAAAATTGGAGTGTCCGTTTGTAATATTAAAATAATCACTTGTTATTAAGTGCATAATTATGTATACACGGTAGATATACTAAAATAAAACTTTTTACATTTTTGTCTGCCTGTTTGTTTGTTTTGCCAAATCTCTGGAACGGCTAGACCGATTTTGATAGGACTTTCACTGGCATATAGCTAATACAATAAAGAGTAACTTAGGCTACTTTTATTTGAGAATTAAAGCCTTGTTTGTTAAATCCCACGCGAACAAAGTCGCGAGCACAGCTTGTATACTATAACGTACGTGCTTTTACAGTTTTATAGTAGCAATATTAACCCGTAGCCTTGCGTGCGTGTGACTCAGATTAACTGGGACAAAAATAAACGTAATATAACGTGGTAACTTATGAATGGAACTAAGTTAATCAATGAATTGAGGAATTTCTTATTCTTTATTTTTTTATTACTAAGTTTTGAATAGAATTAATACTTCCTTTTAGTTTTTAATATTATAAAACAAGACGTGATGTGTAAGTAGGAGGCAAATAAAATAGAAGCTTCAGATATTTTCCGTTATTAACTGACCAATTGAGTGGAGCATAGTATTAAATCTTTCTATTGTCATTTTTTTCCAGGCATTTTATTTTAACTTACATCTGGCTCAGTGGCAGCTTCAAGTTGTAAATACGATAGCAAGGGTTCGAATCCGACTCAGGGAAATGATTATATTTATATAATTTTGTTTTCTCCGTTCTGGTACTGAGGTTTTCTACTCAACACACAACGTCTTAATTTCGGGTAAAAAGTGGAGAACGAAGTGTCATAACACTAACCTTTCTCTAACTAATCAAATTAATAAAAATAATAAAAATCAAAATAATAATAGTCTTATATGGGACTGTTCATATAATTGATAAATACTGCAAGTCTCCTACCGATTAAACTAGTATTTTAAGTAAAATGGTATGTCCATTAATCAAAATGTAATCTTCAGTATGCTTCATGTTATACACATAATGGATATCCACATCGATACTTATTAACTATGAAATAGGCCATAACTGGCCCATCAACGTCTCGCGTAACGAGGACTGAGATATATGTATGCAGTATAGCCTTTACAAGCGTTATACTGATTCTTAGTTTAAAGTGCTAGATCTGAATATAGTTAATAGGGGCTATTATTTTGACACACTAAAAATATTTAGAAAAACGTATAAAAATAACTAATAAAAATACACTAATAAAAATATGTATTGGTAAGTGGATTCGAAGCCACAACTCTTGGAGACTATTCAAGAGGTTATGAGCTTAGACGGCTTCCGAGAGGTGCGGTTTTGAATCCCGCTATGAAAGAGTTGTCTTTTTCATTTTCCTAAGTGTATACGTTGAAATGTTATTTTTTTGGACTAAATCAATATGCTGTAAGTAAATAACATGCACTAATCATCACTTAGAATTTGTAGCCAAAATTTCAATTTTGCACTTATAGCTATTACAAAATATTTACAAACCGTTTTTCCGACGTATTACACGCGCATGTACGTTATTACCTTATCTCAAACACATTTTAATCTGTCAAAAAAATGTTATATCCAAAAAAGTTCATATGAAAGCCGCATAGCACATTCTGAATCTCAAGTAGGTCACACATAAATATTCCTGTTAAGTTTCAAACGCCGAAATTATTCTTAACAAAGCCTCTACAATCCCACGACTTAAATGGATATAGAATGATAAGAATATACATGAGGCCAGTCGTGGCTCGGCAGTACAAAGTCTGACTGTAAACTGACTGGTTGTGGGTTCGATTCCTACTCGAGGTATTGGAGTATTTAATATTTGCATTTTCTTCGCTCTGGTGTCGAGGCAAAGCGCAGCGTTGAATTCTTCCACTTAACACATAATATCTCCAGATTTCGTCTGAAAATAAGGAAAGGAGTGTCTTAACACTAGGTTCCCTCTGCCCTGCTGTGTGCGGGATACAGCGTGAAGCTAAAAAAAAGAATATACATAGTTACAAGTAAAATCGTCACAGACAGTGATTGCACGGCATATATTGGTTACCGGGAACTTGGAGCGTGCGTCGGAATGTCGTCCGTATATTTTGTATGGAATTAATATTAATTGTATTGACTGTGAATCGCATGACTTAGTCGTTTAAAACTATTTGCTATTGTAACTGTCTTAAATGTGTGGCAGTGATAGTCTATAATTGATGTAGGTACATTATATTGGTAAGTTATGAATGACGATGATGATGACGTATAGGAACTATTTCTTGCACTTTGTAATAAATACTAATGCAAAATTAACAATGTTTTTGGCAAAGGCGGCAAGTCAACCTATGGATATACGAAAAAGTTTTATTTTTGGTAGAGCTTAAAGTACAAGAAAAATAGTGTTATCTAGATGGATCTAAGTTCTAATCTATAAGTTCTCCCCTACTAGTTGTAGACAGGAATATGGAGAATGGAGCGACACAACACGATGATTATACAATTAAGGCACACTCTGCGTACTTTGTAAATTGAGAGACATACATTAAAATATTTTTACATTTAAATGTTGTTATTGTTTACCAGGCTTGTGATTCAAAGGAAGGACAAGACATTATACGTAATATGTACGAAACGAAAGCCAAACGAAATTTTTTTGTGTCATTATTTTTTACATTTTTATTAGTTAGCAACAACTAATTTTGACTTATAAATGTTAAACTACCTTCACTATAAAAAGTATTAAAATCATAAATCCTCAATGTAAAATACTTTGAGACATAAAATTAAAATTTCATATTAATCAATGTCTTTAAGTTATATAGAAAATTGATATTAATCGCCCATTCATCCATAACCACTCATGTGCTACACATATGACAGCATTGTCATTGGTGACATCATCCAAATTCCCACTAGAACTTGTAATAGACTATTTTAAATCGCCTTTAGACTTAGCATGATTTGTGATTTGTATTTATAATGATTTGATTTTAAGTTTACTTTTTGATAGATTTAGCTTGTTTTTTTATATAAATTTTATGACTTAAATGTTTATTGATATATACATATGTATTATGTGATGGCCATAAAAATGTCACTATTAATTATATTGTAAATTATGTTTTACAATAAAATGGTTGAAGTTACAAATATCATGTGTCAAAAAAAATTTAATTTAAAAGCCGAATTTTGAATTCCGCCGAATTCGTCTTGCACGAATTTACAAGCCAAACTTCACTTTCCTACATCTAGTATTTCATCTGTGTATTGATTGTCAATAACTCTGCAACGGAAGAGGTTTATATATTTAGAAGCTATACACAAATTATCGCCACTCATATAATAATTATATCAATAATATGCCGTCTTCATGAGTTAGTTGAAAACCTTCCAACTGTATGTGTTTGTGGGTCTGATTTTCACTTGAGATAATTTTTAATACGTATGGCAAATTAAATTATTTCTGGCCCTGAATAAACATAGTGGTAAAATTATAATCCCATATTATAAACACTTGAAACGGAAGATCACATCTCTTAAGACACACTAACATAAAATAGACAAAGCTTGATCTTCAATAAACTATGAAGTAAATAACAAACGCGTCTATTGATTCACAATCTGCATTGTCCCACTTTGTAACAAGTCTCATAAAACACCATAATACAAAACCGGCCATTTTCCATAATTGGTTAGAGGACAGTGAGCATTAATCGTACCAACTCAAGTCTTCTACTGTAAATCTCAGCTATATTTATCCAATTTTGAGATGAAATGGACGATTATGCGATTATGTCGAGCGCACCGTGACAGCCTTTATGCAATTTATTGCACTTGGGCAATCTGAATTCAAGACAATTCCTTCAAGGTTTCATTCTATTTTGCTTGTTGTTTATTTATAAATGGTTGATTGCTGTGTTTTCAATTTTAAAAAAAGAATAATACTATATACTAATATATGTATATAGGTAGTGACCAGTCGTGGCCCAGTGGCACAAGCGTGTGACTGTAAACGACTGGTTGTGGGTTCGATTCCCACTCGAGGAAATATTTAATGTTTCCATTTTCTTCACTCTGGTGCCAAGGTAAAACGCGGCGTTAAGTTCCGCCACTTAACACGCAATGCCTCCGATTTCGGCGGAAAGTGGGGAACGGAGTGTCTTAACACTAGGTTCCCTCTGCCTACCCTGCTGTGTGCGGCATACAGCGTGAAGCTATAAAAAAAGAATAATACTAACGTATATAGGTTAGTATATACAAAATTTTGCCAATAAAAAATATCACGACTGCATAGTAGGCTAAATATAATATAGAGGCTGTGGTAGCGCAGTGGGACGACGTCTGACTGTAAACGCGATGGTTGTAAATTCGATTCCTACTCAGGAATATGATTAAATTGACTGAACTGTGACTCAAGCCTGTCTAACTGAACACCGATGTAGTTTGGTTCACGAAGCGTTTATATTTGCGAATGCGAAAATATTTCTATTTATTATAATTATAGATGTTTTAACCATTTTATTTAAAAGGTTTTTTTTTTCTAGACTATTTGGAGAGATTATTTATTAAATTAGATTATTTTAGGGAAACTATTTAAGTTTATTTAATAAAAAATGCCTAGAAAACTAAAAATCCTTTTATATTTTAAAAGGGTAAAGCCTAATGTGTAATTTCATTATTACCTTTTCAAATTTTGTAAGAATATAACGCAATGAATATAATATAGTGCTGTAACGTAGGAGATCATCTAATGAGTGGTTTGCGGTACAACACTCTGGTCAGAGCGATTGACATTTACGTAACTTTGGTAAAATTATTTAGTAAACGTTTTATGTATAAGAAATTGTGTAGTGTGATTTATATAATATCAGGAAATTTACTTGACTTGATGCTAATTTTTTTCATATCATTTTGCAAAGAGCATGAATTGCCGAAAGCATTAATCGTGTATATATCATGTGAGAGTCTATCTGTTAAGTATTCGAAAAGTTAGATTTTTAAAATATATTTTTTCGAATACCAAAAATAAATGCGATTAAACCAGTTAAAGTCATTTTATTTTAAAATTTCAAGGTATTTCTTTGATTAAAAATTGCGTTCTGTATGTGTGTTGTGTAATTAATCAGTATATTTGAGATACCAAATATACTGATTAATTTCTCTGAGATTTAATATCTTTTTTTTCAAGTTAGCACGAAAGCTATGTTTGTAAGGAATGATATACTTTTAAGCCGCCATAATATTAGTTTTGCTTCAGTAGCTAAAGACATATCTTATTAAGATTATTAAGAGATGAAATGAAATGCCCAATGCGTCAATGACTCAAGCACTCATTATTCGTATAATTAAAATGATTAGTACTCGACACTCGCGTGCAGCCTCTGTTCGTGAATGGGCGCTGCTCGTAGCGGTAATATGACGCTTCATGCCGCTTGTAAACACTTTCGTTTTGTGCTATTACTATGTAAAATAAGCAGAAACTGATTTGCATCTAATTAATAATACCCAATTGGAAATAATATGATAGAATGGTAGAGTCACAATGGATTGGAAATGAATTATATGTAATTGTTATATAATACTCATAGAAATCAATTAACATTTGGCTTACATTAAATTTTCTAAATTTAAAATTAAATATAAATTCAATTCAAATTCAAATTCAAAATATCTTTATTCAAATAGACTTTTGTAAGCACTTTTCAATCCTTGAATGTATATAAGCTACCACCGACTCGGAAGGCAGTTCTGCTGAGAAACGCCGGCCAGAAACTCAACAGTTGCTCTTTTCAAAAATAAAATTACAATTTTATTATTTGATACAATGGTTAGATAAACCGGCATTGGACTCTATTCAGATTCATTCCATGCCTTTTTATCCTTTAAATACTCTTCTACAGAGTAATAAAAATGTATTTATATAAAATATATTTATATTTTAATTTATTTCAAATAACATATACACGAATGTTACTTGCATTGCTTTTTTTCATTTAAATGAATGTAACATCCTAAGAGACGTAACTTATTCATCCTGTTTATCACAGAAACACAGTTAGTATGCAAGTATGCTTGCAATACAAAAAAAAAATAAAAATAAAATTATAATAATGACACATACTCTAATGCGAATTCTTGCTGACTAACTCAACTATTTATAAATCCCAAAGCATACACATCCATATTCATGCACAAATAACTTATTCGATCATATCGTATAGAAACTGAGATTTTTTTTCTGAAAGTCGATTTAAAATTATCTATCATTAAGCAATTATTAGAGTAGCCAGCTAATTCGAAGTACGACAATTATTTTAATAGATGCGACGCCGTCTTAACGGCCCGATACGGCACGCGCTCGCATTCATACATGGCGCACTGCGTGGTTACGTCGCTTTGAAGCGTTCATATGTTTCTATAAAAAGTGTTTTTTTTTTGTTTGAAAACAACGTTTTAAATAGGAAAATGTATGAAATTGTGAAATTGTAACTGTTTGTGGTTTTGTGATGTGATTTTTAGAATATTTTTGGAATTTTACAATATGTATAGGTAAGTTTTGTAGAGATTTGATTTTTTCATTGAATTATTGTATTATTTTTGTTATATTTGCTATAATAAGTATAATTAAATTACTTTATTACTTTATTAAGAATACTAGCAAATGTAGGTACGTAAAATTCCTTTCGACAACGTCAGCGAGGGTGAGGGAAGACCGTGATTCACTCAGTACCTTCTTCCCTTCTGTTTACTATTTCAATTTATTATTTGTACTTTAAATCAAAAAATACCCCATTTTACCATATTTTCTACTAAATACTTACGTAGAAATAAGCTTATTTTATACAAAATGTCTATTTGTAGAGAAATAGCAACGCGTTAGGCACGAAAAAATAATTATAATGGCTTTCACGTGACAATGCTACAGTGAGCACGATATCTGTATGTATATTCAACTTTACTTCCATTGTATTAAAGATTAGGCAAAATTGTAAGTCATTCTGCATATAGAGGACAAAAGTGGAAATAGACTATAGCTTAATAGCGTTCATATAAACGTTTATATGTATGTAAAAAATATAATTTAGTGCACTTAAATTCCTTGACTTGGATATTTTTTAAATAATCTTTGGAATCTATTTTTTCAACTTCTTGGCTTATAATACAGTAGGATGAATTAGCAGAACAAAGGTCTTTTTGCGTTACCAGAACAAGTAAATGAAAATAATTCAAATATAATTCAAGTATTATAATACCCCTGAGTGGAGATCGAACCCACAACCAGCACCTTTACAGTCAAACGTTGTCCCACTTAGCTACGAAAGCCTCATTAAAGTCTTATAGTGTTTAACTTGTAAATAGTAAGTTTCATTTTAAATATTAATTTATCTAATACATCGGCAGAAGAAAAAAGTATCGTTGAGATCTTAAATGCTTTTTATAGCATCTTCATCATTATCAATCCTTTCAACTTATTGGGCTATAATTTACCTTTTCTTTACTGAAGTTACTAGCAGCCCGCTCGCGCCTTCGCCGCGTGATCTATGTGGCTGTTTCGATATATTGCAAACCTCAGCATCCTCGGTGGATCAAACTCGGTGGATTTTTGAAAAACTAAGTAGCTTATGTTAGACCCAGTCATTTTTACTACTTACATTCTAATTTCATTCAAATCGGACCAGTAGATTAGCCGTGAAAGCATGACAAACACACAGACATTCGCATTTATAATATAAGTATGGATATTAGTATTGTATGCATATTATATATGAATTCATCAAATGCAGTAAATATTTGAGTGAACATTGACTGTTTATTTGAGCTCTTGACCTTAAAATATATTCGAACGGAATCGTCTCGATTATTTACATATGCATTGTGAGGCTTCCCTTCTATTGAATAAACGGTTATCGATTTTATAATTCTTATACAGAACTATTTCTTGAAGGAATGTAAAAAATAGTAAAGCATTTAAGTATTACAAAATGAGCCAGAAGGTAGTTTAATGTTTACGTTTACCAGCTTCTCGGTTTCCCCACATAGCAGGGAAGTTAGAGAGAAATTAGTGTTAAAACACTCCGTTCTCCACTTTGTGCCCGATCAAGATATTGCGAATTGATTAGATTTACTCAACGCCGCGTTTTTTTTATGATTTTTGTGACCATAAACTACTATAAATGTTCGAAATATAGGGTTTTCTAAAAATCTATTTCCGAATAGCCAAAGTATACGCGATTTAAATAGTTAGTTAAAAAATAAAGGTTTAAATAGTTTTATTTGAATATTTTGTGTTTGTACCAAACATTTAGAAACATATATTTTTGTAATGTTCTAAAATTATTGTACTGCATCGTAATGTCTTATCAATTTCTATATTTAACTTATTTAGATGTTTCACAATATACAAAACAATTTTATTTGTATGTACTAAAGTAAATAAGAGATCCCGTCGATACATCCAACATACCTTGCCTTAACGAATTATACTATAATATATAGTATGTCCCTTATAGTATGGTGTGTAAATTTATTTTATTGATGTAATATATTTCTGAAGCATTATTACGACAAATACATGTAGGCTTTCTGCGCTGTGCCAAATTTTATACTCCTCGCTAATTACCCATCATTTTCGCAATAGGGGCCGAGTTAAGCGAAGATCTTACTTGTAAAACGTGTCAAATACGACGTTATTCCTCCCAGACTCTCAGACTTTTGGGAATGTGAGCATATACATTAAGAAAATGCCCATTTTAAGCTAATGTATTAAGTTGTATTAAACACAATAATTACTGTAATTATTAAAATAAAAACTTTTCTTTGTCTAAATAGGCACGAGAAAGACTATAATCAGATAAACAATCATTAAGTACATCGTATGTCGCAGCAAACATTGAATTAAGAGAAAAAAGGGATTTGGAAAAACTGCCCTAACAAATATTTAAAAAATACCGCTCTGGTGCATCCGATGATGCAGATGCGGATGATCTAGTAATAAACTGCATGCATAATAATTTTATGTAGGCTGATTTAATGCTAGTAAGCAGTTTTATAGCACGTTTTATTAACAAAATCTTATAGGCCTAGTTAGATATAATCAACAAATATCTCTAGATATTTGAATACGTGATTTTATATTTTTTTTTCTATATTAATAACGAGGTTTCGTACGATTGTTCCGCATTCAATATCAATTGAAGGAATATTTAGAAAAAAATATTTTATCTGTATTTGGTGGTTTTGATCTAGATAGATAAAAATACTTTGATTTGATGCTGAAACTATTTTCTCTACTCTGATAAAACAAATACTGTTAAGTACTGCAACTTGACGCTTTAACTAATGTGCCTATTTCAAACATAAAGTGGAAGAACGTAATGCTTTGAGTCTAAATTTTCTCTGACTTCCATACTATGTGGTGGTAAAAGGCTTGTAGCACAAAAAAATTATAGATATTCTTTATAAAAACCTTTAAGTACCTATAAGTCTTAACTAACACAATTTAGAGCAAATTTAGAAAAAGAATTATGAAATTTCTAGAAATTGATTGACTATTAAATCCTTTAAGCAAACCGAAGCTAACCTTGAAGTGAACTTGAAAGACACTCAATAATAAAACATTCACAAAATGGAAGTCACCACTCAGTTATTTCCTCTGATTTTATTATCAAACGCACACAATACGTTTCCTTTCGTGTTGCACAATGTTTCCTGATACTCGCTGTAGGTTTTACTGTTTGTCATGTATTGGCTTTATTTGGCATAATTTTGTTACTTTTTTTGTGAACTGATTTGAAGAATGTTAATTGTGTTTAAAATTAACGTGTTTAAAATGTTAATGTAATTTTGGGAAAGAAATACTTTTATTTTGTTTTTAATAAAAGTGTAATAGTTAATAGGGAGCGATCCTCTGTGCTCAATTGATATATGATTATATGATATATTATTGATTGGGGTCACGTGAATATGAGGACCGAGGAGGACATATGTGAATGTCGATGTGACAGTGGACGAAACGAGACTCCTTTTTCTCTGATTACTCGGCTATATATACTTGAATAGTTAATAATTGATTAAAATTATCTTTTGTATATTTCAAATAATCAATCAATTATAGTAAATATAAAATAAACACATAAGCATTGTGTTAATAGTTCAAACAAAACATTTGGACCCCTTTTGTACATCCAGCATTCAGCAAAATGAAATTTGGCATTCCTAAAGTATAATATATGTGGCCAGTCGTGGCCCAGTGGCACAAGAGTGTGACTGTAAACGACTGGTTGTGGGTTCGATTCCCACTCGAGGAGTGGAAACTATATTTCCATTTTCTTCGCTCTGGTGTCGAGGTAAAGCGCGGCGTTAAGTTCCGCCACTTAACACGCAACCCTCCGAATTCGGCGGAAAGTGGGGAACGGAGTGTCTTAACACTAGGTTCCCTCTGCCTACCCTGCTGTGTGCGGGATATAGCGTGAAGCTATTTAATTTAATTTAATTTAAAGTATAATACACCTGCAAAGAAAGAATGCAGAAAGCAAGCAAGCAAGAAATATTTTTGTATAATATTGCATTAGTAGTATTAAGTTAATAAAATAATAATTACACACACTACTTATGTATTTGGCATAGGCTTTACCATAAAGCATCCATATTGCTAAGTTAGTAAAAAATATTTTCATATTTAAAATATTATAGTATAGAAATGGTACGTAAACTTTTACTTGATTTTGACATTTATGATTTTTAATCTGTTAAAGTGATTATGTCACTCTAATTAATTTATGACAGATAAAATCTATTTTTTTACAATATCTTGCCGTATAACATAAACCTAATTAAAAATAAAATCGTGATATAACCATTAGCCACATGCCACTCAGACACGTGGTCTACACGTGCCCTTTGCGTCTAAATGTAGCGTCTGTAATTTATGCGAAGGGATCTGAGTGTTAAGTTCCAAATAAAGGGACAGATGTTCCTTTATAAAAGCTTCTGCATACGTTAACATATGAATGGGTATGTATTGAGAGTCAACTGATTGATAGTAATATGCTTATAAAATAGTTTTGTTAATGAAATTCGTAATTCAACAACTAGGTTTTAATTAATGACCGTTATGGTTCCATTTATTTAATTTTTAATTACTTTAAAATTCAATACTGTAACGATTTGCTTCGATCTTGTGTTTTTCTTCGTTTTCCTTAGATTTAGCAAGTACGAGTTCTTAGAATAGGTGAAATAAAAAATTTGTACAAATATTTTTAAAAAGCCATATTATTAGCATTACTATCCAAAATAATAGCATTACTATCCAATATGAGGTTGGGCGGTGAAAACAAAAATTTGGCATAGTTTTTGGTTCATTGAGAATTGTAGGGAAGTACTAAGAAACCATTATCCAAAATTGGGTAGTTATTGAATCTAGTGAGTGATACATTACGCCAGTCTCCTCTTCCTGCACATATACATTCTTCATACATATGTACCTTTAGTAAAAAGTTACGAAAATTATGCAGATGGAACAGAAGACCTATTGAATATTTAGCAAATTTCAAATTTCATTTCCTAACTGTGTTTCTATGTATAATTCATTTAATTCTCTATAGTATGTTTCTATTTATAATTCGCTATTTAATGTATCATGCATATAAAGTAGACTATATTCATATATTCCTTATTTGGCAAATAAATAAACTACTTTGCCCGGAGGCTGCAAAAGGAAAAACAATAGAACGTTGGTCAGATGGTCAGGAACTACGCTCCATGGCCTTTGATTTGCATGAAACGGATAATTAAAATTGCTCTAGCGCTCTTTCGCAAGCTACAATTCGAAACTTAATTGCGAGATTTTGACCCCATTGTGGCGCAATTGCTTGAATGAAGGCAAAAGCTATGGTTGTGGGTTCAAATATTCTCAGGGAAAACGTATTTTTGAGTATAGCTTTCCTGTCTTTGGTAAAATTAAGTTCCACCATCAACTGCGCATGGACAAATATATAGATGAAAATTGTAAAATGAAATAATTTATCACTAAAGTATGCCTATTCATCCTACGAAATATTCCTAGATTATATTTAAAAAAGCGATATAAGTCACCCAGAAGGCAATGGAGGAATATTTCATAAAATTTCACTTTCATACAAATTAATTTATTTACTACTAGTTGTTGCGCGCAATGGTTTATTGAGATTCTACATCAGGTATTCGACTTTTCAACATCAATTATGGATCAAGTCCTGCCTAAGCTTAAAATCTATAAATAAAAAGAATTATTTCAAAGATGTGCGCGTACATATATTCTATTTTTACTGTTTTATTATAGTATAGAGTACAATAAAAAAACAAGTTAATAAGCGTTTCGTAATTGACATAGAAAAACATTTTATATAACCTGGTTTCAAAACAATACAATTATAATTTATAACAATATAACTGACTAAAGTTTATTACGAAATAGCAGAAATATTATCAGCATTTTTATAATGATGTTTAATGGCTTCCGTTCCCGGTCTTCAAATCTTTTATAAGGCTGTGTATCAAAATAGTGTTCGCTAAAACGGATGTTTTCTTTTAAGGAAATAACTGTAAGGACAGTAACCTGTTTAATTGTTGGTTTGTGAAGCTTTTGTATATGGTAACTTTGTTTTTTTTTAGAATTAGAGAGATATAATGTCAAGACACTCCGTTCTGCACTTTCCACTCGAAATTCAGACATTGTGTCTTGAGTGGCGGAACTCAATACCGCACATTACCTTGCCAGATCGGGGCAATGAAAATAATTCAAATTCTTTGCACATCGTACCGATTAGCAGTTATGCTTCAGTATATTTTTCACTCAGTTAAAAATTAACCAGTCGTTTTATATATATTATTCGTATAAAAATATATTTACAGTGGTTTCTAGTGTTTCCGTTTAAGTATTTAAACTTCACGAATCTTTTTAAGGTCTCTTAGACTATCAATTTAGGACTATTTATCTAACTATAATTTATGACATTTTCGTTCCCTCAGTTTAGTTAAGTGAAGTGCAGCGTAAAGTTTCACTATCTAATACACCATATACACAAAAAAATAGAGAACGAAATCGTATGTTTTAGGTTCTTCTTTCTCATGATAATCTTACATGATGGTTAGACTATGATGATGTATGATGATGATCAAGTGTAATCACTTGATCATTAGAACTGTGTTAGTAATTAAGGTGATAGGGATCTTAGTGGCTTGTGATAGTGACCATCACAAGATCGATCACCTTATCATCAAGCTTAACACGAAGGTTAAAACGTTAATCATTTCTTTTACTAATTTACAAAATACCGCGAAATATAGTAATAAAAACAACAAATATGAAAACTAACAGTAAATCACATGTTATATAAAATTCAAAGAAGGTATTTCGCCTCAAGTGTGCCTTGCCACGCTCCGCCGCTGGAGCACGACAGGCTGTGGAGCGTTACGCTCATGCCTCAGCCTAACATAAGGCCTTCAAAACTTTTATATATATTTATGATAAATATCATATTTACTAGTAATATAACACTTGCGTCTATCTGTATATTATGTTCTCGCGTTAAGTTTAAAATGCTGAACTAATAATAAACATATCGCACCTCCAGAATTAAAGTGACCTAACCACAAAAAAATACTCAAAATTACAATGGAGTCTGAATCCAAGGAATAACATAAGGCCTTGCCCTTTATCTTAAATCACAATGAATCTTAGAATAGGCGTTTTGTGGTGTTTCAACAAAATCAAAAATTGCGAAAATTTTGAGTTAGCGCAGTTTGATTCTGAGCATATAGCGATATGATTATAAGTTCTCAGCATAAAAAGAAAATAACAAATTAGTTCAACAAACTTATAGGAAAATGCTATTATTCTAGTTTCCGGCAAGGATATCAGGTTCGTATTATCCATCCATCCATCCATATATTATAAATCCGAAAGTCTGTGTGTTTGTCTGTCACGCTTTCACGGCTAATCTACCGGTCCGATTTGGATGAAATTTAGAATGAAAGTAGTAAAAGTGACTGGGTCTAAAATAGGCTACTTATTTTTTCACAAAACAACCTCTAAAGTGTTGAAATAGGGGATGAAAGTTTATATGAAAAATCTAAACCGCTTGACCGATTGTAATGAATTTTGGCATAAATATAGTTGATAATCTAAGCTTAAACATAGGCTACTTTATTACTTAAAAATGCGTTCCCGAGGGTTACAATATATAACGTAATAGTTCACGCGGCGAAGCCGAGAGCGGGCCGCTAGTAAGTACATATTTTATAGTATTGTAGATATTATCGGGCACGTGCGCATTTTTTCAAGCAATTAGAAAAAATGTGGGTCAAAATGTGACAAGATCTACATTGATAGATACATAAGCGTAAGTGAAGCTAATAAAAGCATAATAAAATTTGTTTAATTGTTAAACATAAATTATTGCCTTGGGCTAGGTAAATCTATCCGAAAATAATTTTGAAAAACATAAAACGGTAATTTATAAGTACTGTAATTCAAAGGAAAGATAAAGCAAATAATGTACTAGGTAGATTTGTATGTTGTCATCAAGTTCTTTTGCCGGTGTTTAACTACTTCGAGCTTCTATACCATCTTTACGCCTTTTTTGTTGGATAGAAAGAACATCTAGTGTCAAGATACTCTATCCGAATTTGAGACATTGCTTTAGTGGCGAAGCTCAATACTTTGCTTTACCAGAACGGAGAAATAAAAATAATTTAAATATATATAATAACTCCTCCGTAAACGACTGTTTGTGGGTTCGATTCAAACTCGAGGAGTGGAAATATTTAATATTTCCATTTTCTTCGCTTTGGTGCCGAGGTAAAGTGCGGTGTTAAGTTCCGCCACTTAACACGCAATGCTTCCGAATTCGGCGGAAAGTGGGGAACGGAGTATCTTAAACTAAACTCCGAGTTGGAATCGAACCCACAACCTATCTCGTTTACAGTCAAACACTATCCCACAGCGCCATAACAGCATCAGATTTCAGAATCGATTCCAATATAATCTTATTTTTATTCAATACTAGCGACCCGCTCGCGGCTTCGCCACGTGAACTACCACTTTCATCCACTATTGCCTCTTTGGAATTGGTTTTTTTTTTATAAAAGGGGGATGGTCTAAATTTAACCTTGCGTCACTAATTATATTCTTGCGAAAATCATCGATGCATCTAGTACAATGTCTATACTATTTGATAACTTATAGTGATAACTGATCTAGTAAGAAAACGTACGAAATCTGCTATCATATATCTATATGATAGCAGATTTCGTACATATATACCATCTGGTATATAGTATTATAAACTGGTCATAATATTTTAAATAAATTTTAGACTTTTTATTTTATTGTACAATTGTGTTACTTACTGGTATAACTTGACTTTGGTACTTTTTATTTTTCTGCGGGAACTATATTGAATACCAGCGTAAACTAACGACCCGCTCGCGGCGTCACTGGGTGAACTACCATTTTCATATCCTATTTTAGCACCTCTGGAATTATTTTTAAAAAAGAGAGGTAGCCTATATTTGACTTTGCCTTATCAACTATTTCCTGAGAAAATTAATCGAAATCAGCCGAGGAGTTTAGATCTTTCATTCTCACTATATTCTTAACATACATAAGTTTCATCCACTGTTTCAACCTCCTAGGGTTTGATTTTTTTTAAAAAGTAGCCTATATTTGACCCTACGACTTCTTCTTTTCGAATTTCATCTAAAGCGGGCTAGTAGATTACCCGTGAAAACAAAACCTTTAGAAGAGATACAGATTTTTGCATTTTTATAATAATATTAATGAGTACGAATATATCTAGTACAATGTCAACTATATAATAACAGATGGTGACAGAAAACGTAGTGACATTTGTTGTCATATAGATAATATAAAGTTTTGTAGACCGGTCAAATGTATTTTTAATAGCAAATTATCTTCAATAAATGTTGTGCTCAATTTATTTTATAATTATTTTAAGTAATATTAGTGATATTAAAACAAATTTAGTTTCACTCGTGAACAATCAAGACAATTTAAATGTATTTTTTTATTTTATTTTTCTGCCGCAGTTGTATAGAATACCAGGATGAAAACTATCCCATATGTTGCTCTAACCTTTAAGCTAACTCCATACAAAAATTCATTAATTTCTACCCGGTAGATATCAGTATATAAATGATTTACTTATATCGGTTTTTTATTTTTTCCAAAAAAACTACATGGAAAACCGGGATAAAAACTATCCTATATGTACCTTTGGACTATAAGCTATCACTATACCAAAATTCATTCATTTCTGTCCAGTAGTTTTTGCGTGATTGGCGAACAAATTAACAGACAGACAGACAGACAGACAGACAAAAATTCTACTGAGTGGTTTTTTCGCCTCTGTTATCGATATATTAACATACCCAATTAAAATTTTTCTGAAATTTTTCATGTACAGAATTGACTTTTCTACTCTTTTATTATATATATAGATGATTACTTTAATAAAACTAACAAAATTATTTCATACGACCTAAAGATTTGATTTAGTTCTGCTCATATTACCAATAAAGTGTTAAATTAATCTTATGACAGTAATAGCCTTATCGATTTACATTTGCACTTACAAAGTGAGTGGGCATAATTATTACTTGTCAAGTTCTTCGACAAGAGACAAGCTATATTCATCTCTTACTTAACTAGACTAAGTGGATATATTCTTAGGTCTTCTAATGATCTGTGAATAAATGGTAGCAATTTATAATAAATTGGATCGATTTTTGAATATTTATATCTGCGCAGACCAAAGATCTTAGCAAAATCTACATATATTTTTAGCTACATATATGGAGACCGAAGTGTTAACACTAGATTCTCTCTGACTTGATGACTGTACCAAATGAGAGCTAATAACTAAACTAACATTGCTATAGTTTCATTGTTGTTTGTGTTGTTTTAAACAATATTTGTTAAAATTTTGGTACAAAAATATTTTTATGTTTCCTTCGCACTTCAAACTTTTTAGATTTTCCATATTTATTATTTTAAAAACGGCTTCACAATTTTTCTCGTAAAGTCAGAAAGAACCTCGTCGGTTAAGAAACCGAAGAGAACCGATCAAGATATTATTATTATATTTACGTATAAAATACAAATTATATTATTTCAAAAGACTACTTTTTTCAACATTATTTATTAAATAAAGTAGTTTAACTTTTACCGTACACTAAATGAATACGATTCGCTACTTGCTATCGAGATAGGCCAAGTGGAAACAAGCTAAACGTCCTATGCTTACTATGTATCAAATCAGCTGAGCGTAAACAATTTCTCCGTAGAGTATTTTTAAATTGTATTGTAAAAATCCACTTGCAATACAAAAATATAAGGAAAATTTAAATATTATTATGAAGTGCTGTAAGCTATTGTAATAGTAAAATTAATATATATCTTTTTCCACTTTTTTATCCCTTATAGCAGGTAGCAGAGTAAGCAGTAAGAACCTAATATCATGTTTTCCGGTTTTCGCTAGTTCGAATTTGAGATATTGTGTGAAGTGTCGGAACTTAACGCCGCATTGTCTTATCAGAGCCAAAAATAAAATAATTTAAATCTATTCACTGCACCCAAATGGGGAACAAAACCCACAACAATCGCTTTTGCAAACAGAGCTTTTCCCACAGCACCACGGTGCTCTCAAATATGCAATATTATTTTAAAGTAATTTCACTCGAAAACCGTAAAACGAATGTCAAAACTAAATAACTCTTTTGAAAAGGACAATTACGATTCGAATTAAATGTCACATAAAAGGTGATTTGGCACACGCTTATAGAAATTAAGTGGTAACCCTTATTATACGGAAACATGTAAAGAAATGCCGAAAGTGACCAAGCAATAAAATATTTAACGCTCCTTATAAGGATTATTTTTATACACTGATTTTGAGATTAAAATCGTATGTGAATCTTTGTACTGATAAAATTAAGATGCTTGTAATAAATGTAAACAGTTAAAATGTAAATTACTTGTTATTCACATACTTGGTTTTGTATAAGATTTTTTTTAACACTTTACTCTGTATCCCGCACATAGCAGGGTAGGCAGAGAGATCCTAACCTGTTAAGACACTCCATTCCACTTGGGAACCTGGAGGCTTCTTGTGTTAAGTGACGGGAATAACACCATGCTTTGCCTCGACCCCAGAGCGAAGAAAATGAAATATTAAATATTTCAATTTCTCGAGTGGGAAACGGACCCACAACCATCACGATTACAGTCACTCATGTGCCACGACTGGCCTTTTTTGGGAATTTTAGATCGTATTTTGATTGAATAACTAAATAATTCCTAACTGTACTCTGCACTTCTTTCTGCAACGCGATGTGCACTCGCAATCCACGAAAACTCTGAAATCATTTTTAGTTTCTTTTCTTTACTTGTTCCTTACATTGAGTTGTAAAGCAGTCAATAGTCAGAGAAACGCTAGTGTCAAAACACTCCGATCTCGCCTGAATTCAAGACCTTGCCTAAACGCCACGTTGGCCTTCTCCAAAGTTAAGCACTGAAAATAATTTAAACATAAATATTCCCTCGAGTATAAATCGAACCCGTAACCAATCGTGTTTAGAAATAGACGTCGTCCCACTGTGTCACAATTGCCTTTTAAGGATCATAGCCAATTGAGATGATAAAATTAGAATGCTAAAAGTAATTTTAAATTTTGAAAATTGAAATATTAAAAATACAAAATTATAACGAAATTTGAACCTATATCTTTCATAATATAGTCGTCACTCATTCTAAGCCTGTATCCCAACATCAACTCAATTATTAATACTAAACACAATAAATTACAATACAATGAACCTATTGGGTTCATCGAGAACCCACGCGCATTCACTCAATAACTAAATGTTATCATACGAGTATACCTAACTATAAAAGTTTATTTCCAAATTATCAATAATACGCTATTAGCATAATCATTTGCACTCTATCAAATTATATTGCCGAATGCATTTTGAATGGCGTTTTCAATTAAATACAATTTATAGATATAATCTTTGGGCGATAACAAAATTGAATTGAACCCGTGGTCTTTGTTAAAAAAACTGATACGATTAAATAAATGGCACTGTTACGAAAACGTATTATAATTTATATCTTTGCAATAATTTTTTTTTTTTTCATTTGTAATATGGGTTGAAATTTAAAAAAGTTATGAGTATTTTTTATTGGCCAAGTTATTAAAGTATATATAATGTGATATATTATTAAAAAGAAAACAGAGAAATTGGAAAACAACACAAAAAATGAACTTACTATTAAACTATGCGACAAAACTTAAAAAACATTTACTTATTGTGAATAATATAAAATAATTTCCTTTATTTACAATTCCAGGACGAAATCGAGTTCCGGTTTAGGTTCAGAGTTCAAAGAGCCCGCGCCCGCGCCGTCGCCCGCTGACTCCGGGGTGGCGGAGTTAGAGAGAGACCACCATGAATACAGGTAAATAATGTTTTTTTTTTATTTTATGGGGGAAAATTTAGTGATTCGTCACTCTATTGCAGCTGCTTAGCGCTATTTATTAATAGTGACTATTTAAAGTTATGTCTTGGACAATATGTGTATATTAATTAAGCTTAAAGTTAAGCACAAAGAAGGGGAAATAGGGGTAAAAAGCTTTTTCTACGTAGTAATTATTATACTTTAGATAAATTAATATTTTTCATTATGAGTATTTACATGTAAATTACGCACTAAAATTGAGATTTTTTGTAAGTAAAACATTTTTTAAGGTTTATTTTTTTTTGTATAAGTATAACTTTAACAACACACTCTATATAGGAAAACTTTCTTTGTTATTTATAAAAGAAACTAGAACAAGCTTAAATAATTGACATTATGTATTAAAATACACCTCCATTAGAATGTCGTGACTTACTTGATAATCGTTCCGTAAAATGTGCTCATATTCTTGGAAAGGAAGGCTAAAAAATATCATAAATCACATGTTATGACTATACAGATTTTTTATGCACATTACTTACATACATATATATGTAAAAAATGTACTGTTAATTTCAGAACTTTCCTTTCATTTTTAGAATGTATAAGTATTGTCTACTTTGAGATACTGTATTAGTAGCAAATGTCCAAAAACATATTAATCTATATGTTTGTTTGTTCTAATGAAAATCCTACTTTAAAATATACTAAGCTTCTTTTAAATGTAATGTTCCTATTTGCAACTATTAGGTATATGCCGTATAATATTGCACCCTCAGAATTAAATTGACCTATCTCAAAATTTCCGAAATTTTTGGTAACAACAACCATAAAGAACCTTTCTACGATTCTCTTCATGGTTAATAGTGGTTACAATTACTATTAACCATGACGACAAAAAAATTACCCTGAGATGTGTACCGTGATGTGGGAAATAGCGTGAAGCTATATATAATAAGTGTTTACAAAGTCAGTAGAGCCAGTCTAGTCAGTAAAGTCAGTACAATCATCATCACCATATAAAACGCTATAGTATCCGCAGTGAAGTACGACTGCGCGCCCCTCGCCTCCTACAAAGCTACGCGCACACGCACGCGCACGCGCACGCGCACGGGCACGCGCACGCGCATGCGCGCCGCGACGAGCGCGACGCGGAGCTGGCGCGCGTGCGGCGCGACCGCGCGCTGCTGCGCCAGCGGCTGGAGGACACCGAGTGGAGCCTGTGCCAGCGCGCCGGGGAGATCGCGCTGCTGAAGACGCAGCTCAAGGACGCACAGGTACGGTCATGTTATGTTGCATTAGGACAGTAGAACTCACGGTCGGGGGAATCATTAAAGAAAAAGACATTTAGAAAACGTATAAAGCGCCTGAACGGTTTTAAGGAGACGCAGGTCCAAGTTTTTATTCGTTTTCTAAATGTCTTTTTCAATTTTCTAAGTGTGTGAATAACACTTTAAAAATGTTAATAGGAATCGTTATAGATAATTCATTCATTTCGACGATTTAGTAACTAAAACTAAGACGTAAGTAGAATTTTGCCGTTTAACATACAATGTCCCAATTTCGGACAAAAATTTTTAAACAGAACGTCTACTCTAAGTCCTCTCTGACTATCCTATATACATCATAAGCTATTTTAATGTTAGCCAGTAAAACCCCGCGCAAAAATTTGTAGGAACAGATATAATATAAAAGAAAATATTTTTAATGTATATATTTAAAAATATATTTTTTGCGGCGTTAAGTTCCGCCACTTAACACGCAAGCCTCCGAATTCGGCGGAAAGTGGGGAACGGAGTGTCTTAACACTAGGTTCCCTCTGCCTACCCTGCTGTGTGCGGGATACAGCGTGAAGCTAAAAAAAAAAAAAAAAAAAAAAAAAAAAGAAAAAAAAAATATAAAAATAATAAAAAAATCGCTAAGTGACATACTAACATAATTGCTATATTTTTTAACTAGGCGCATTAACAACGCAGTTTCACTTCAACCTTGCAGTTAGAGACTACCGCGATCGGCCATTATCAATGTATATACCTTCGTAGCATTGATTCCTTGATATCTTTAAAAATTAATATACCATAATGCATGTTAGGAAATATCTATTTCTACAACAAATATTGTATCTCCTTATTATTGTACGTTAAAGAACATTTACGTCAAGTTTTGATCAAAAAGTGATGCCAAATCCTTAAAAATAAAAATAAAAGAAATATTTTAAAAGGAAAAAATAATACATTAAACAAAATATTTTAATCTTAAAATTGTAAACAATAAAAAATAAAACGATATAATTTCCAATTCCAGAACGAACAAACAGCTAAAGGCCACGAGTACCTCACACTGAAAGCCGACTGCCGCCAACTAAGAGAGACACTCGACAAAAAGGACAAAGAAATAATCAAACTACGAAATGAATCCGACGACAAAGACAAAACATTGAAGAGGCTCCAATCCGAAATAGACAGACTGACCGCCGATTTAACGGAAAACGTCGCAGAAACCACCAAAGCCAAGGAAAATAATAAGAACGAGGTGGAAAAACTGAAAACTGAGATAAAAGAATTGAGGCAGGAGCTATCTGACGTCTCGTTAAGTGGATACGAGGGGATAGAATGTGGGAGGACCATGAGAGGGATATACGATTGTAAGAACAATGAATATCATTGGAATTCAAACGACAGTGCTTTAGAAGACGCTGAAGTACAACGTCTAAACGGCGAACTACCTGACTGTACTGACATTCATTCTACTATAATAGACAGACTTAAAACCGAAATGCTGAACAAAGAAACCCAATTTAACAACGAAAGACGAAAATGGTCGGAAGAGAAGGATAAAGTACTGAGATATCAGAAACAATTGCAGCTAAATTATGTTCAAATGTTCAAAAAATCGCGTAATTTGGAAGCCGAGATCGACGGTCTGAGGTTAGAATTGGAGTTGTGCAACAAAAATATGAAGAATCTAAACCAACACAAAACCATAGAACTGTGAATACCAAATTGATAGAATAATTTATTTATATATATAAAAATTTAGAGCTTGTGTAAATAATTTTGTTCTTGCCGTTATTGTCAGATTTGTTTTGTGAGTAGAATCTCTTAAGCTGAAAGATTGATTTTTTTTTTAATATAACAGAGCATTTATTCTATATATAAAACCTTTTTACTATATTTTAACAATATAAGAGAAAGTACTTTTCAAACTATTTTTGTAATATTTATATTAGAACAATATAAAAAAAGGTGAACTTGGAAATAATTCAGCTACATATTCAAATCTAAATCGAAATCAATTTTTGACTCTAATATATACATTATTTGTATGTACATATTCATCAATTAATTCTGAAGTATAAAGACATTTACAAAATATATAAAAATTTGAACGCAGCGGTCTTCGAACCCGCGCCTGAGCGCCAGAGCGCCTGAACGGTATTCAGGAGGCGCGGGTTCGAATCCCGCTGCGTTCAAATTTTTATACGTTTTCTTTAAATGTCTTTTTCAATTTTCCTAAGTGTGGAATAATGCTTTAAAAATGTTTAAAAGCAATTCTAAAGTAAATTATTATAATCTATAATAATGATCATATTACATTAAAAAATTACATACATTCATATTTTACTAAGTTCAAAGATTTCTATAGCTATCTCTTTCTTATTCGTAGAAATAAAAAAAGGATAGCAACAATGCAATACTCACTGACAATATATTTAAAATAATGTAAAAGTTTAAATTATTGTACATTAACTAGCATAATATTAAATATACGTAATGTTTTGTATGAGAGAGGATATTTTTACAAATCTATTAATTAATTAATTATTGTAGATATTAATTATAATGATTCTATTACTTATATATTTGTGTTTTATTTAAAATTGAAAATTATAGACATGGAAGATTTTGGAGAAAAAAATACCATTGGGAGCAATTATCAATGTTATAGAGAATGCAATGATTTTTAATTTTCTTTTCTGTTTATGTTTTCGTTTGTGCATGGTAATCTCAGAAACGGCTTAACCGATTTAAATGTAATTTTGACTTTTATATTTTGGTAAGCGTTTATTTTTTTTTATTTTTAAACCAACTGTTAAGAATGTTGTGTATATAAATGCTTTTATATAAGCTTATAACTTGTTAGTGTAAAATAATTTATATGACATTTTTGTGGCTATGTAATTAAAGTAAAATTATTGCAAAAAATGTTTAAAATTAAATTTTAATATTGTCAATTAAAATTAATACAAAAGTAACATACAAGTCTTAAATAGTATTTAAATCAAAGCTACGAATTGATTCTACGAATTCATTTTAATATTTGACAATATAGTAAAGTAAAGAAATAAAAAAATAAATATTTATTTTAATAATTTTATTACACTCCACTACTAAAGTCCAGAGCAGATGCTACTTATTGAAGACATGTATGGAAAGGGGATATTTCACATTTTCTGACTTTTAGAGTTCTAGGCATAAACGAAAATCTAAAGTGCATACTTTAACGTTTTTTTTTATACATTTTAAATACAAAATGAAATGATTCAGATTTACATCTAATAAAAGAACATAACGTCAACCAATGGAACAACTACATGTGTATTATAATTACAAAAAAGTTTGATAGTCTTATTCGGTAATTTTAAATAGTTTTCAGGAAACAACTATATAAATAGATATATAAAAATTTCATAGCGGATTGGAAATACATTATATTTTCGACTTTTAACTATACCGGATGGGAGGGATCCCCTCCTTCTTAAAAACAGCTAAGACTTAATTGTTCCATTGGATGACCGATATATTCAGGTCTTTTTTGTATTGAAATAATATGTGAGTGAGATATTTAAAAATACTCATTTATATCCTAAATCCGCTTTATAGTTATAGTTTAGAATTAGTTTATAGTTTAGAATTAACAGTTTGGTTTGTCTTATAATTTTTTTTAAACGTTTTTTCAAGACAGAACCTAGGGAGAAGACATTTCGTTCTCCACTTACTGCCTGAAGCCGATACATTGCGTGTTGAGTGGCGGAACTCAACGCCGCACTCTGTTCTATGCATCAGAGCAGGAAAGTGTATAATTATATAATAATAATTTAAATATAATCAATTACTACACGGGGTCGTGTAGGAATCGAACCCACAACCAATCGTGTGTACAGCCAGACGCTATACCACTGCGCCACAATGGCTTCTACCATCTAATTTCTCTTTCTAAATATTTTTTAGTATAAAATTATTTTCTTACTTGATCCATACATGTCTTCATTTTAAATTAAACTAATGTACTAAAAAATCTACTAACACTAATCACACTTTAACTTCAACATTAACTTATCTAAATGAGATCAAAAGTAAATTAATTTATAATTAAACTGAACACATTAAATACCTCTTGAATATTATTTAGAATTTAAAACTTAGACTTCAAGTTAGCAAGAGCTGAGTTCCTCGATCGGAAAGTGAATCCTTCCTGCTTTGTAATATCTGTATTATTTCTCATTGTTTTTACTGGTTCCACCTGGAATATTGTAAAAAATAAATAATTAGAGTGATTGTTGAACGCAAATTTTTACTGTCAGAACGGGTGGACCGGTTCCGAGTGGCGCGGGTTCAAATCCCGATGCGTTCAATATTTTATACAGTTTCTAAAAATGGCTATGTTTTTTCTCTATATATTTTTATTTTTCAGATCAAAGATGATCTGAATGACTTAGCCAAAAGATGATCATTTTTATTATTAAGTAAGACAAAATGCCTCGTAGGGATTGGACATTTAACATGCGGTATTGAAAAGAGCGTCTTACAAACTTTTATTTATTCATAAAAGGGGGCAAACGAATAGAAACACCACCTAGGGGTAAAAGGTTGCCTTCGCCCATGGACATTCACAATATTAGAAGAGTTATGGATGCGTTGCCGGTCTTGAGAGTGAAGGAGGGAGGGAGAAGTGTGGGAATAATTAGATCACATCATCAGATATTTACCTAGGCGTTTTTGACTCCTACAACTAACTTACTTGGTTACCTGCCTCTTACGGGACATTAACCAGCAGCGGAGGGAAATTGTACCACTCTAAAAGCTGTTGAATTGTTAAATGTGTTTCTGCATACTAATATTGAAGATGACATAATGAAAAGTATCTCGTTTGTATAATGCAGTCCGTACTTCTTACTATAGAAATAAAAACCTTTTGTATTTCAATTTTAGTTGTAATTTATGAAGATTAAATTTGAAGTAACATTATTTTATGCACAAACACAAAATAAACAAATATCGATTTAATTGTGTTTTTTAATCTGCTGATCACTTAAAAGTGATAAATCAATAAAAAATGCCAGTTAGTTTAGTACGACTTTCGGTTAGTACGACGTAATTCAACGGTCCCTTGGCCCTCGTTATACACGGATTCAACTGTCTATTATTTATTATTCCGCACATCATAATGAAAAAAAAAACTGGAAGTATAGCTGGTCTACATTTTTAAAGAACTCTTAAGAGTACCTAGTCCATTTTAATATTATTCAAAATTTACAATATTTGCAAAAACAACATCTCGTAATAGTGAATCACTATATAAATAATTATTTAGTTACATATTTAATCTAGATTAAAAATACTTTTATAATTAAGAAAGTGAACTAAAGTAGATAACACGGATTAAAAAATTAGGCGCAAATAAAAAGTCAGATACGGTACATGCGTTTTTTTTAAATTATTAAGTGTAAATGGAATTATTTACATTTTACAGTATAAGTTCTACTCAGCTCGGTAGGAGTCAGCAAAGAGAAATCACAAAGAAGTCTAATGTCAAAATGAGTTGAGTGGCATAACTCAACACAAAAAATAAAAATAAATAATGTATAAACATTCCCTCGAGTAAGAATCAAACCCAGAACATTATGTACTAAATTCTGGAAGCACTGCGTTTTAAGTGTCGGAAATTATAACCGTACTTTTCCCAGACATCAGAGCGAAGAAAATGGAAACATTAAATATTTCCATTCTTCGAGTGGGCATCGAACCCACAACCAGCCGAGTCCACAGATACCGTACTCACATATGCTTCTGCGCCAAGTTTAACATAGCTCTGTTTTAAGAATAGATATCTAGTTTCGAACGTAGACAACATATTGCTAAGACTACTCTATCAGGAACCACTAAAATTATTGATAAATTGTTTTGGATATAAATTATATAAACAAAAAATATACTTTTTTCATGCATTACCTGAGTAATCTCACCAATAGTGGGTCGTTTCCTCCACTTGTACCACCAGTATTCAACCCCCAGAGTGACACATGCGAGGCCAATCCCCATGAAGATCACTATAAACACTCCCCCTATATTTTGTATGGAAATGCCATCAGACTGATCGTCTTGCTTCTCACATTTTATTGCTTTTGGATTATTATTCCACCAGTTTTCCTTTAATTTTTCTAATTTACGTTTGTTTAAGAGCTGGAGTATACTGAAACGTATTAAGTAGGCTTTTTAAATGGTGCTTGGTTAACTTGAAAAGAGTAAGTATCTTACTCTTTAAAGGTATTATTCGTTTGAATAGTTGACAAATAAGTATTATTTTATAGTTAAGTATCATTTGACAATATCCTCGTATCAGTTTTTTTGTCTTATATTTAAAAGTCATGTCGTCATTGCATTTTTAACTTTACCCGCTTTGCCTATGGCGGAATTGTTGAATTTGAGAACTGCAGATTTGCGAACGGATTCTCCGTTTCATATACAAAATTAATTATTTCTATACTTTTTATTGTAGGCAAAGAACTTGCACTCAGAGAAAAGATTATATTTAAATTCTTGTCCTTTGTTGTCCTCTCTGTACCTACGATAAGCATTCAGGTGAAAAATGGAGAACAGAGTGTCTCAACACTATATTATCCTTAACTAGAATGAAGATGGTAATACTCACTTAGCTCCTTCATAATACATTATTATAGTATACTTTTTGAAAATATATGGAAATATAAAAATAGTTTTATGATTACCGTTGCAAATATTACAATTTTACACTGACACTAATAATATCTTTGTATAATATAATCTACAGTATAACACACGCTACTGTGTATTACGTATTAGTCTAAACACAGCTTCTGTTCTAAGATAAACAGCTCATTCAACTAATTCTAGGTTTTCAAGTGAAATTCCTTTGGAATAACTAAACGTTATTTAACGGTTCTTTTACATATTATGTATCGAGGAATTTATTAATTAAAAAAAAAACAGCTTCGCAGTGTATGTAGTGACATGACACTCCGTCCGTTACTTGCCGCTCGAAATCAAGATATTTTGCGTGTTGAGTGGCGGAACTCGCCACGCTTTGTTTTGGGTATAAGAACGAAGACGTGAAAATTTAAATATAATCATAGTAAAATAAAATATATAGTAAGTAATTATTTTTTTAAAAATCACTAAGCCAGTTATTTAAAAAATGATGACCCCATTTTTCAAGTAGGTATATTGACTTAAAATTTGCTAAACCGATATAGTGGAGTGCCTGGAGCATTCAAACTCGTAAAACCTCGGATTAGAGTTATAGTGAATGAATTAATATGATCGATGTGGGATATTGTTTTTTAAACTATAAATTGCAATGTTTACCTATTTTTTTTTTGTGCATTTCATTTTTTATTGTTTAAACAAATTATTATAAAAAAATTATGTTTCACCATATATTTTCACTTAAAAAAGTATTTTTTTTATTTATATGTTAAATCTTACCTGAGTACATATATAGGAACATTTTTCAAAGATACCTGTGTATAAAAATAGCAGTAGAGATCGCGAACAGGTAGAAAAACGTGAACGGAGTGACAGCTACTATGTACATTGGAATTTTTCGGCCAGTTTAATTATAATGAAAACGTACTCTATTGTCAACCTTTAAAAAATAAAGTAATTAATTACGACTAATGAAAAGAAAAAAAATATTAGTACACAATCTGTTTATTTAAATATATTACATTGTTGTCTATATCAAATATTTTCTTCTACTTCTTCGATCTGTATAATAGGTGAAGTATTAGAACAACTATTTTTGCTGCACTATAAACCACTTTTTTGCATCCACACGCAGCTCAAAATCCCTTGTTACAATTACAAAATAAAATTTGCAATAAATTATCCGGAGCAGGTAATCGATTCATTGTTATTGGGATGTACATCTTATTGGAATACCATCCCCAATTTTCAATAACTATGTCATTTCCTAGGCATATCTGAATTTGTAGGTACATTCTTTTAAGGTGCTTAAACGCTGCATCAGTTGTTGGAGGCAGTGATGACAAAAGAACACGCGTATTTTTGGCTTTTATGAAAGAATTGAACCTCAATGTATTTAAAACATGAGTTTTAGACGGAGCGCCATATAAACTCAAAATACTTGCTGTATGTTATTGGGGTTTTCATTCATATTTTTAAATACTTTTACTAAATCGTGTAAATCAATCCGTTCCTCAAAATTTTTGGCAAACGTAACTTTTCTTTTATTGAAAAAAGCAGAAGTAGTGTCACAACCCGTAAAGGCATGTAAAGAAAGATTACGTTCTTTACAATTTGGTAATGATTGTTCTAAACATTGAATTTTTCAGCAAATTATAACTATCCGAATGATATTTTGCTGCAAGTGTCTGTAAGTCGGTTATACCAGAAATCCTTTTATGGATATCTCGATAATAGTCAGTTTTCTGGACGGCTATAAAATTCGTGATGGATTCATTTAAAGTTGGAGTGTTGATGTATCAAATCTGCCTACGCCGAGTTTTATTTAATTTTGCTTCTTTTGTTTTATCAGCTTCTTGTCCGCAAAGAAAACAGTGTTTTTCCCAATTGAAGTTTTCATGCTACTTCAAAGCTTTTTTTCGGAGGTGATAATGAGAGATTTTTATACATTCCAATATACTTTTTATTAATATATATTTATCGACAACTTGAATGGAATAAACAAATACATTTTGTAGGTGAGGTTGTCGTTCGGTTGAAGCAGCTTGTCAAGGGTTTACACCTTTACTAATTTTATCATTTCACCTAAATTTGAATTTGTTTCGAAAGATGAACCCAGGTGTATATATATTATGCAGCTATTTTCATCAGCCAAGCTTCTAGCCGTTGGTTTATCCATTGTTCGAAATCTAATAAAAAACAATTAATAATTAATTAATTGCATTTGATTAATTATTATGATATATTTTTTTTTATTGAAACTGATCTTTAATTTTCGATTTATTTATTATTTAATTAATTCATTAATAAACTGTAGTTTTCAATCTAATCACTTACCAAATTAAGCAATACAAAATAATTTGTAATAGTTCAATATCAAAACGCCGTCTTCAATATACTTTCCAGTACAAAAATATACAAGAATTTTTCACTAAAAACCAAATTTTCACTATTATAGCACAATCAGCAACAAATCAAAGCACAATATTCACAGAATAGTGGTTACTTGCAACTAAACTGGCCGAGAAATTCCCATGTACATAGTAGCTGTCACTCCGCTCTCTCCTCCACGTTTTTCTACCTTTTTTGCGATCCCTATTGCTATTTTTATTTTTGAAAAATGTTCCTATATATCTACTCAGGTAAGATTTAACATATAAATAAAAAAAAATACTGTTTAAAGTGAAAATATATGGTGAAACATAATTTTTTTATAATAATTTGTTTAAACAAAAAAAAATGAAATGCACAAAAAAAAAAATAGGTAAACATTGCAATTTATAGTTTAAAAAACAATATCCCACATCGATCATATTAATTCATTCACTATAACTCTAATCCGAGGTGAAAGCCTCCAGGCGCTCCACTAATAATAATGTTATTATTTTTACAGCTTCACGTTTTTCTGGATTTGAAACTGGATTCTCTCTGACTTAACTGTTAAACGCCAACAATCAATCGCGATTGTGGGTTCGATTCCCTTTTGGAGAGTTATATTTAAATTATTTTTTTACTCTAGTCCCTAAGGCACAGCATGGCATTAACCTTGCCACTCAACTGGCAAAGTCTTGATTTCAAAGGAAAGTAGTCTCTTGACGCTAGGGCTCTCTCTGTCTTCCCTAACAATATATAAAGCTAAAATAATTTTCAAGACCTATTTCATCTATTTAAAGTTTATTTACATAAAGTGCATCTATATTTAATCGATTGTCAGTCAACTTACGTCAGAGACAATGTTATGCATGAAAATTGTCGTGCCGCCATTAAACATGCATATCGCGTGCCTTACGCTATTAGTAGATGCATGTATTGCTTAAGCCTCAGTAGGAATTCTTAATAAGCTGAGAGTAATTTACTTAAACTCTTTGTAAAGATATTAATTTCGTTTATATTTGTTCAATTTATATAAAAGACTATTGTGGCATAGTGTTTGACAGTGAACACGATTGATCGTAGGTTCGATTTCCACTCGGTAGAAATCCCTTCTAGTAGGTTAAAGTGCGAAGATGAATTCCGCCTCTTAATTGGCTGGTCAATAGGCGTTTAATTTAATAATTTTAGTAAAATATATTGCACGTACATTCGACATACCTTATTTCGACATCTTATAATGAAAATCGATAGTTTAAGTAAATATAAAAAAAATCACAATAACTACATCAAAATTAATTATTCTTTTTTTCTATAATATTTAATAGTACTAACGAATTATCTTTGTTTTTAGGTGTTTTTAGGTGTATATATATGTAATTCTTGTTACTGTGTAGAAGAATATTTAAAGAATAAAAACGCGTAGAACGATGACGAATGATTTAAGTGTAGGTAATAATGAAAATTGTAACTTTAATATTTGAAAAGAGCAACTGATTATTTTCTACCCAACTCTTCTCAGCAGAGCTGCCTTCCGAGCCGGTGGTCGCTTTATGTTTATTCGACGATTCAAAAGTACTTGAAAAGGTCTTTTTGAATATAAAATATGTTATATTTAAAATAATAATAAATAAATAATTAATTAATAGTAAACTTAAACTAAATAAAAATACTGTCTAGTTCTTAAAATAGCTTAAGCTCTTCTATGTAACTTTATTATGATACAACATATACATATATGTTGAAACTGATAAGATTTAATTGAAGTGGGAATTTTTTATATATAAAAAAGCTTATCGAAAGTGTTTTATTTATATATATTACGTCACTCAAACGGATAAAGAATAATCAGCTAAATATAAAACCCAAATGTTAAAAACAAAATACTTTGTGTATCAAATTTTTATACTGTTTATTTCAAAGTAATATGTATTAAAACAATAGGCGTTAAACATTATAATGTGGACAATTTTTATTATTAACAATATAAATAAATTTTAGTTATTTTTTTCCGCAGGGTAGGCAAAGTGGAGAACGGAATCTCAAGACACACCGATTTTCTCTTTTCACCTTAATTAGGGACACTACGTTTTGACTGGCGTAATTTAACGCCATACTTTACTTACAAAAACGGAGTAATGAAAAAAATAAATAAAAAAAATACCCTTTTCACAATAGCCTTGAACCCACAACCACTCATTTAGAGAGACTATCCCACTCACCACCCAAATCACAGCTAAATTAAAAAAATAAAAATTTCATATCTTTAATACTCACGCATTATTAAACTGATCTTTCAACGGCGATCCTTGTTGTACAGCTATCGCATACGGTTTCCTAGAGAACTCATCCCCCACCATTTGTAAGTCACAGCTTGTCAGTACGTGGTACCTGACGTCAGTCGCGTCACCCAACCACGCGAAACCTTCGCTGGAACTCTTAGACGCCCTAACTCTTTCTATAGCCTCTTCTATAGTATTTGGAAGGCCGGCTTCCTTCATGGCTTGCCACATTTTACTATATTTATCACTAACTGGGTAGTCCCAGACGGCTAGCTTTGCTCTTTCGACGTCGCTTAGACTGTCGTTTAGGCTCATTTCTTTCCATATTCTGTGGGGAATTGACAATATTTTAATGAAAAAAAATATAGTAAAATCGATTTGGAAGATAGATTTTGTAATAAAACTATTTTTAACCTGTTTTTTTTAACTATTTTAACGGGTCTTTTAACAAAGCTGCGTCGACATCCTTATACGCTTACTTATAAGGACTTTCCAAGACGCGCGAATACTAATCTCGCTGTGTTGAAATTATTACTACTATTTTTTACTACATGTAGCTAAAATAAATAATTATGGCTATACCTATCTAGTAAACGGGCATAAGTTATTTTGACTTTTTGATTTTGATTCAATATTATTTCTATTTGAAAGTTAAAGAAAAACTAGTGTCAAGAAACTCCATTCCCCACTTTCCGCGTGATATTGGGACACTGGATGTTAAGTGGTAGAAATTAACACCACACTTTTGCCTAGGTACCTACCAAAGCGGAGAAAACGAAATATGGAAGAAGGGGAATTATTATGAAAGTGAAATAAATAATCATTACCCTGAGTGGGAATCGAACCCACAACTCTTACAGACCTTATGTTGGAAATAAATGTAATACAATTAATAAAAAAACTTGTTAGTTTCAACTTTAACATTATGGTAATAATAGTTATATTGTTAATTTCCCAACGAAATTTGGTAAAACAGTCTATGATTTCAGCAAGTTGGGTATTTTTTATTAATTTAAATACGACCTTTAAGTTTGCAATACATTCACGTATAACATAAACATACAGTCACTTGACCGATAAGAGATAGCTTTGTTTGAACAAGATATCGCAAAGAAAACAAATTCCATTGATAAAACACAAATGAGCTAATTTTAAATTGAAATTGTATGTACGTTTAAAGTTTAGAAAAACCTAATAGTTCTTTTGTTTTAATATTTTTGCAATTTTATTATATTCACGATTGACTGTTGTTTCCGATACCCAATCGGAATGATAAGCGGAGAAATTAATTTGGGTAGACACCGTTCTTTACCTTTTTTAAGCATAATTATTCCATTACAATGAGACTTACATTATTTTTTTTTAGATTCACGCTGTATACCGCACACAGCAGGGTAGGCAGAGTTAACCTAGTGTTAAGACACTCCGTTCCCCACGCTCCGCCGAATTCGAAGGCATTGCGTGTTAAGTGGCGGAACTTAACGCCGCGTTTTGTCTCGACACCAGAGCAAAGAAAATGGAAATATAAAATATTTCCACCTCTCGAGTGGAAATTGAACCCACAACCAGCCGCTTAACCACACGCTTGTGTGACTGCACCACGACTGGCCCCAATTATTTAATTACAAATTGTGGATTTGATACCCACTCAATGAAATTATAATATTAAATTTTCCTATTCTTCGCCCAGTTAATAACGACAAAGCGCGGCATTCAGGTCCACCACTTAACATGCAATATCTCTACTTCCAGCAGAATATGACACTAGATATCCCTAACTATTTCGCTATGCGGAAAAAGGGTCATGTTCCAAAAATCATTCTTTTGAATGGAGAATGCACTCATAACCAATCATCCAATTTCATTGACAATTGAGGCTTTTTTTTTCAATTTTTTTTCGCTTCGAAGAAATAAAAGTTTTAATATATTCATTTCCCCAAATGTGAATCGAATTCTCAACTATCGCATTTAATACAACATTTTCTACCTCTGCGCGACAACTGGCCTCTATAATTAAGATTTACATACTTATTATTATTTCTACACCATATAATATGTATAATACATACTTACTCATAAAACCTAACTTCGATGTTAGCCATTCTCTCAAAGTAAGTCATCTCAGCGGACCCATTCAACGGTGCGTACTGTATTTTGTACTGTTTCGACAAATCATCCAACGACTCTATGGGAGTGTCCAGGCGGGAGACCGTGAGGAAGGCTGCCAAGTTGGCCGTGTATGATGCGATTATAATAAATCTGTAGATTTTTTCTTTTTTTATTATATTTTTCTTAATTGTATTTATAAAATGTTTTTTAAATTTACATTTTTTTCCGTATGGTACAGTTAGAGAGAATGTATTGTTGGGGCACTCCAGTTTTCAGCTTTCTGCTCGAATTTAAAACGTTGCATGTTGAGTTGTGGGTTTCAACTTTTAGAGCGGGTAATGAAAGTAATTAATTAAATTATCATTTATTCGAGTGGTAATTGAACCCACAACTTCCAGCATAATAGCAGCCATATGGTTTTAAATATGTCAAAATTATAACCCATATAGAGGAGAAAATAATATGTGTTATTTGAGTGCAAGATTCGAATCAGCAACTCTACGGGCTAACAATAAAAAATGTTGGCTAACAACAAATATGCAATGAGGTTTTTTTTCGTTTTTTTTTTTAGCTTCACGCTGTATCCTACACACAGCAGGGTAGGCAGAGGGAACCTAGTGTTAAGACACTCCGTTCCCCACATTCTGCCGAATTCGGAGGCTTTGCGTGTTAAGTAGCGGAACTTAACGCCGCGCTTTACCTCGGCACCAGAGCGAAGAAAATGGAAATATTAAATATTTCCACTCCTCGAGTGGGAATCGAACCCACAACCAGTCGTTTACAGTCACACGCTTGTGCCACTGGGCCACGACTGGCCAATGAGGTAGGTGTAGGTAAGAATTGAAATATATGTAGCTGTATTTAAAATATAAAGTAGAGTGCTTGGACGGACCAGAGGCGCGGGTTCGAAATCCGCGGCGCTTAATATTTTTATTTTCTAACATTTTTTATTGGCAATACATACATGAAATATATGAAAATTGCATATTTTATCAATAAAATTTAATATTACCCAAAAAGCCACCAAGTAGCTGCTAGAAGGCGGCCAGAGAGATTTTTCGGGGCTTCACCGCCGCCTTGAGGCGTGAGTGACGTCATACAAAACCATAAACACTCCTTCAAAGTAAACTCACGTTTTTCTTCGTCATCTTTGTATTTTTCACGATTGTTTTGATAGCTGTACGGACTCCATTTGTCGAATACCCACATGAGGAAACTAAGGGGCAAAATTGCATACAGTTGAAAAAGATATTTAAAGAAAAGATACAGTTGTTAAGAAATTATATCTATATTATGAGCATAATACACAATGGACATAAAGTGTTGTAAATTATGACTTTTATAATAATTACAATCTTCTAAAAAAATATATTTTTTTATATGGGAATTGTCTAACTACAAACGCTATTGGTTGTTAATGCGATTTCTATTCGGAGGAATGATTATATTAAAATTATTGTAATTTCTCCGCTCTAGTACGTAAGACAAAGCGTCCCACACCTTAAAACACAATGTCTCGATTCTTTGCGCAAAGTGGTGAACGGAGTGTCTTGACACTTTCTATCTATTTAAAGCGTAAAACTGCGTAAAACTGTTCCTCTATAGTTTCATTCCGTTCAGTATTTTTTCTGTGAAGGAAATACAAACATCCACCTGTCTATCGATCCATTGTCACATTTTCACATTATTAATAAATTATAATTTAATAATAAAATAGAATAGGGGCCAGTCGTGGCGCAGTGGCACAAGCGTATGACTGTAAACGACTGGCTATGGGTTCGATTCCCACTAGAGGAGTAGAAATATTTAATATTTCCATTGTCTTCGGCGTTAAGTTCCTTCACTTAACACGCAATGCCTCCGAATTCGGCGGAAGGTGGGGAACGGAGTGTCTTAACACTAGGTTCCCTCTGCCTACCCTGCTGTGTGCGGGACACAGCGTGAAGTTAAAATCGATACATTATAAATAAATTAAAGTGATGATCCTTGTTTTTTTTTCTACATTCTCGCATGCCCATCTATAATATTCATTATCCGCCTTTACACTCGTATGACCTTTATAAGCATTATATTGATACTAAAGTCATAGAGCGATGAAGTTGTGTTACTATTTTATACTACATACATGTAGGTATATAGTGGTCATAGGTTCAAATACTGTAAGAGATGTTGTATCTAAAATATATTGGATGTTTTTGCCACTTAACTTATTCATAAAATCTTTCTATATTGAACAATCATAAAGATTTTTTTAATTTCGCAAATTAAAATTGATAAAAACTAAACAATTTGGCTTTTCTTTACAAAATCATGAATATATTTTTATTCCGGAAATTAAATGATAGTTAAAATTTATATGCAGAAGTAGTGCAATAAGCCTAAATAGTTTAAAATAATGCAATGTAAATACATTTAATTGATCAATTGGTAATTGCTATGGTAACACGTATTTTACGCACCAACGGATACCCGATAATTAATAATTATCAATCACTTAATGTTTTATATATATTTTTTATTATTCTATTTTACTCTACGGACATAAGGTTCCTACGGACGGACATAACGTAACCTTTTTTAACATGAATCTTGTTTTATCATATGCATTTTATTTTGTTTACGATTTCAGTAAAACTAAGACTTAAAGAATATATATATATATATATATATATATATATATATATATATATATATATATATATATATATATATATATATATATATATATATATATATATATATATATATATATATATATATATATATATATATATATAAAAGACTTTTTAAGATTATACCTACAGTAATTAAAAATAACTGTACCTACAAGAAATTAATCATATAAAAAATAATAATATACTAGTTACTACTGCATCTTTGTACTCGTAGTTACAATTGCAACTTACTCGAACTTCCTTTTAAGGTGTTATGTCGTCACGTTAACTTATTGAATACTGTGTCACGGCTAAAGGAACTTCAATGTTACTAAAGAAATAAATGTTGAAAATCGATAAAAAACGATTATAAGGAACGATTAAATATAATAGTATTTAGGTAAATAAAGTAAGTGATTTAATTCGATACTTTCCGATATGTCTGAATAATAATAAAACCGTATACAGTAATTAATGAACACCTGCCTTACGACATTTCGGACTATTTTTAGCAAGTTTATATATGACAAAAATATCATAAAATATTTGCGTTATTGAGTAACTGACAGACAATACACATCCGAAACTACTGGACGAAGGAAACATATCCTAAAATACATCAAATATATTTTTTAATTTCTGTATGGCGTACAATCATCCAAATGGAGACAAATTTTAATTAAAAAATAAAAGAGTTAAAACGTTCTGAAGCCACAGCCACATGTTCCCTTTAGAACTACAGCCTTGAAATATTTAAATGTACTTAACACATAATAAGTATAGATCATCGATTTTAAAAATGAAGTTCATTTTGAAGAAGATTTTAAATGCTCTTTATTACCTATATATTTTTATATATATTTTTTTCTGATCATTTAGTGACAAGCTTGTGTTTCATTGTGTGTCATCTAAAAACTTAGTATGCATGTCCTTGAAGAACAGTGGAGTGATGTTCAGTTTTAGAGTAGAAGATCTATACTTATATCCAATATTAAAACATGGAAGTGTGGTTATATTAATTCTTAGTGTAGTAAAAATACTATTTCTTAATGTATACTAGTATTATATTTAAAACATTTTTTAAGGAGCGATCAATAAGGAACAAGTATTTTCTGTTGTGGGCATATTTTGAAGCGACCAGCTTGCGGCTTTGTCTGCGTAAAATACACGATTACCATATTTTGTCCTTTCGCCCTCCCGCGTTCTCACTTAAATCACAAACTTTGCTTAAATGTAAGCATCATTTAAATGTTTATAATTTCTTTAATAATAAACCGATTTAAGTAATATAAACACTAAATATTATGTAAGTTTACTAAAATATAATCAAAGAAAGTCAAAATTGCATTTAAACCGTTTTAGAAATTAACGTGCTCAATAACACAGACAAACAGAAAAATACATTTTTTTGGGTTCAAACGGATTTTTTTTAATATAACTTCCATATACAGACAGCGATTAGTTACATTTGTATTATATGTATACATTATCATTATAGACATTACTCTACAACCTCTTTCCTTTGCAAGTCAATACAGGTACTTTTTAATTAGACCAGAACTTCTTTTTATACAACAGAAAAAAAACTTGTAAACTTAAGACCTTAATATTTCACAAAATTATATAAAAATCATTCACTTAAAATAACAACTCCAAAGTCACATAGACATACACTCTTAGATATTCAACGCCGCGTATTTCCTTGGCAATCCATTAGCGCCTGATAGCGACTCCCCTTGACAAATGTGTGTTTGGACAGACAATTTACATACATATCTACCCGTATAACTATTACGTTCTATTCGTAGTACTACTATACTAGCGTTACTATAAGAACACGTGCAAAATTTTCGTAGTTGTAAGCGATATAAAATGTTTAGCGAAAATATTTTATCCATACTTAGGTATATTATAAACGCAAATGTCTGTCACGCTTTCGCGGCTAATCTACCGGTCCGATTTGGATGAAATTTAGAATGAAAGTAGTAAAAATGACTGGGTCAAAAATAAATCAACCTCTTAAAGGTTGAAATAGAGGATAAAAGTTTATATGAAAAATATGTGTACGCTTGACCGATTGTAATGAATTTTGACATAAACATAGCTAATAATTCAAGGTTAAACATAGGTTATTTTATTTTTCAAAAAACCACCGGGGGGTTGCAATATAACGGAACAGCCATGTAGTTCACGCGGCGAAGCCGCGAGCGGGCCTCTAGTATACACATGATTGTTAATTAATTAAATTATCGTGGCGCAATAGGATAGCATCTGAAGGTTGACTTCGATTCCCATAAAGGAAATGAGTATATTTAAATTAATTTCATAATATCTCTCTCTGGTGACAAGACTCGACAAGACTCGGACAGAAAATTGAAAACGTAAAGTGGAGAGTTCATAACTAGCGATACTTGTTAAATAAGCTATTATGAATATATTTATAATTTACTATGATAATATTCATTTCTCATTTAATTAATGGAATACTTGTTAAAAGCTAGAATATATAAATAAAATGGTTTAAACACGTGTTTATTGGTTTCTTTTTATCTACCTGTCCGTTATCTACGACGTAAGAAACTCTTGCTATTCTATTTTGACCTACTTTATGAAATTGCACACATGTCAGAAGTCGACGAAAATGTGATATTTTCATACTTAGGATCCAGGACCAGGTAGGGCAAAATATAGGAAAAAATTATTTGAAGAGTGTTCAGTTTATTTTTTTTTTAAACAAATGTGATATTTTGTAGTGTAAGTCAAGTAGTAACTGCTCGCGATGTGATGACACAAATGACAAGATTAGATTTATTAAAATTTGATTTCAGAAGACATCAATGCACATTTAAATGGCTAGTTTATTATAAGAACTATAAAATTCAACATGAGGAAAAAATGCAACCTGATCTCTAAACGGAACTAAGAAGCAACTAATATTTTATTGTATAAAATTTAAATGTTTTGAAATATTTAAATGTGTTTTTTTTATATGTAAAAATGCAAATTACTAAATGAAAATTTGAATCTAGAACCACTGTGCAAGAAACTAAATTGTCTATGATCCTATTAAGACTCCGTTCTCGACCTTCCACCCGAAGTCCAGACATTGTATGTTGAGTTGGAACTCAACACCGCGCTTTGCTCTTGGTACCAAAGCAAAGGATTGAAAATTTAAATATAATCATTACCTCGAGTAGGAATTGAACACACAACCATAGCGTCTACAGTCAGACGTCACTGCGCCACGACGGCCTCTAAATATTGCAATTACATTTAACGCCATTTTATTATATAGTTAGGATTATCTCCATTACTATGATTAGTTATTCGTCCGACCTCGTTCCCGAATCTGATAAGAAATAATGTATCCAAGGCACCGATCGATTTGTGAAATGTCAACTCGTGACATAGTGTTATTCCAATTATATAGGAAAGTGTCCGATAGAAATATTGATAATTTGAGTCGTTAAGGTTGGAAAGCACTACAGTGTTGAAAATTACAAGAGATTTTTTTTTACTTACGTCAGTTATAGGTACAATTATGCAATATAATGCATATATGAAAGATTGAGAAATTTTAATAAAAAAAAACTAAAATAGTTTTTAATACTTCATTTTAATGTGAAGACATCACTCAGTAATGGCTAATGTCATACAATTCTATTGAGTCTAAGCAATTGACTTTTAGATTAGAAATGGCCTCATTCTGACAAAAATGATAAGGAAAGCAAAAGCTTAAAGATGACATTATATAATAAGCTAAACTAAAATAAGTAATCCAAAAGCCGTTTTTAAAATATGAAAAAATAAGCTTTTGCCTAAAAAAAAACTTTTAAATATCTATTTTAAGTACTATAAAGAAAAAAATACAAATTGTCGAAAAGCTCAAACATTCGAAATACTTTATATACATTAGATTAGAATTTAATTAAATAAGTTAGTACAAAGGAGTTATCAAAACTAGATTTTTCAAGGCGCTTGGTATAGAGTATATCTATTATTTACATTACACGTTCTACAATTATTCCCTAGTTATAGACAGTTTGTTAAAAACGTGTAGCCTAAATGGGTAAGGCAAGAGAGATAACATTTTTTTTATATTTACAAATTTACATCTAGCAAACTTATTAATTAAATAGCTTTACCGTATTTCCGCATGAGAGGGTAGTCATGTATGTAGTCATGGATGTAATGAATTTTGTATCAATTATAATTATCTAACGACTAGTGTTCTGACCTGTTCGCGACTTCGTCTACGTGATTTTACATACCCCTCTTCATGTTATTTTTTAAAACTTTAGCTATTAGTTTTTGAAAAAGAAATGATAGCCTATGCTCCATCCACTCCATCAACATGCATCCACTCCATCAACATGCATCCACTAACTAATTCCATACAAACTTTCATCCCAGTCTGCCAGATTTTTCATACAAACCTAAATAGGTTTGAATCCATCAATCCTTTAGGTGTAAAAATAACCAGAGCCCTGTCTGGCACAGATTTTTTAACTATTTTCATTTTGAACTTAATTTAAATCGAACCGGCAGATAAGCCGTGAAAGCGTAACAGAAAGACTTCCGCATTTATAATTATCTAACAATAATAATTGAAATTAATCCTACTCAGGGTCTACTTACAGATATGAAGACACGAAATGGAGTAGCGAAAGAGTAGAAAAGAGTTGAGTGTATTTTTAGACAAAGAAGTTGTTTTTTAACAATTTCTTTTTAGACAAATTTTATGATGTGAGATGTAATGTGGCCAGTCGTGGCCCAGTGGCACAAGAGTGTGACTGTAAACGACTGGTTGTGGGTTCGATTCCCACTCGAGGAGTGGAAATTATATTTCCATTTTCTTCGCTCTGGTGTCGAGGTAAAGCGCGGCGTTAAGTTCCGCCACTTAACACGCAATGCCTCCGAATTCGGCGGAAAGTGGGGAACGGAGTGTCTTAACACTAGGTTCCCTCTGCCTACCCTGCTGTGTGCGGGATATAGCGTGAAGCTATTTAATTTTAATTTTAAATTTTATAAAAATATAATAATTATTACCTCGAGTTAAGTACTTTCTCCGTCCAAAGGTTTCGGTTGAGTCCTGGCTTTCAGTCACTCAGCGAGTAATAGAATAATTTTATAAGTAGATATATTTTTTTCTAAATGTTCATTGTAAAAGCTACTTATCCACTTAAGAATATATTGTTTATTTAAAAGTTCTTTATGAGCACGTTTTTGTCACCTTGAGTAAACACTTAAACCCTAGTTACCGGATCTAATAGAATCCTATTACTGAATAGGACATCGATTTTCGTGTCAAAAAAATAACAAGAAATAAAGCAATCATGCCGTCATGGTGTATATTTTTAATGACTGGAAATACTATAATTCGAAAAAGTTTTTAAGAAGCTCTCTGTAAGTATATATTCTGTAATTTATCGTTTTTACCATATAAACAGATAGGTAACTGTAGTATTAAATGATATTGAACTTAAATTGAAAAAAATATATGTACATTGTATTCTATTTATTTCTATAAATATACGACATTTTACTTATCGTTTTATAGAACGTCAATTATACGATATTATAAAAAACATATAAAAGAAGCAAAATAAAACCTACCTATCTAATTTAAAGTTTATAATAAAAAGTTACGTTAAAGGCTACGAATGACTAATGGATCGTTAAATTAATATAATATAGTTTATATTGTATTACTGTGTTGTACATATAGTACTGCAGTAGGCAGTACCTATATGTACAACATGACGATAAATATTCTCTTTCTCTAAAATTGAGTAAGAAATTATCCCTCTAATTTCATAGTTCGTAATAAATTCAAAATAAACATTAAACTGTTCATTATTAACATTTATACTGTTAATATTTGTATACATTGTATACAAAATGTTAACCTTTTAATTGAACCAATAGCACTTTGAATACATTATTTTCATAATTGTGTCACTGTAGACACACAAGTGCACTACAAAAGTTACATAATTATATAGAACAAAATCTAACAAGAAATTTAATTTCGATTGTTTTTATATTCACAAATAAAACTAATCAATAATAATAACTTAACTTACCTCGTAAAAAAATAAGCCGCCAATATAGACAACCAGACATCATTCTCCAAAACTGTTAGAAATTTGAAAAGCGAAGTTGGAGTCCTCGGTAGTTTCATCAAAATCGTTATACCTACCAAATCATAGTAGGGCACTGTGAAATCAACTACGTTTTCCCTCTCAGCCATTACTGATAATGAAGTTAGGCCGATATCTGCCCGTTTCTCGATCAATTCTTTGATTACTCCGTTCCAATTCCCGTTCTCGTCCATAGAACCGAAAATGCCGTCCGGAGACAGGCTTATTTCGTAATCGAATTTAACAATTTGACGTATTTCTTCTATTAAATCTATACAGTAGCCTTTAAAGCCTTTGGGTGCTTCGTCATCGCGTATAATGAATGGTTGTTGCTGAAATAAACTCAAGAGTTATGTCTCTTGCGGTAAATATACCATCAAATATGATGGAAACTTTAACTACTTTTCCAGTAAATTAGTTGAGAATTACAATATTAATAGATGGCTAATTAGAAGATTAACATAATATGATTCATTAGCACGTGACATGCATGTTTATTTTATTTATATGGAACATAGTTTGACAAGTGCAGCTTTACGCTTTCTTCGCCGTCCATTTTTCGCCTGAAATCTAGACATGGATAAACTAATAAATACATTTAGAAAACGTACAAAAATTTTGAACGCAGCGGGATTCGAACCCGCGCCTCATGAATACCGTCCAGGCGCTGTCACCAATGAGCTATGCGTTCAGTTCTTTTTCATTTTTCCCAAGTGTGGAATAACACTAAAAAATGTTTAAAAAATGTTTACTAGACCATTGTTTACAGTCAGACACAGTCTTACTGTTCCACTACGCCCTCATAATTGATAAAACCACCAAAATATTAGTTTTTCTAAATCAAATTTACGACTTAAACAAAATAATTGATAATCTTGCAAAACATTACATACATATACAGGACTAACATAGCACTGATATCACAAAAACGAATACAAAAGCTAATAAAGCGTATGTTTACACAACTGTAGTTAGGTGTAGCGGCGGCATTTTTATCAAAAATTTAAACAAAAAGTTTATTCACCTCGACTGTCACAATTCTGTATACCAGTTGGGCTGAATAGTCACTCATGTTATCTGGATCGGTTAGTAACAGGGGGTTGGAAAGACCGGCTTTCCAAGAGCCTAGAGATTTACTCCCAATCGATGCGCCATCTTTTATAGTAACGGCAGTCAAATCTGTATTAAATTCCATATAACTGCGCCCATTCATCGGGTCATCTTCAGGTATAAAGAATGGGGCGTACGCCGGCGTTTCTTTTACCTGAAGGTATTGAATCATTATTTCTATGAATGTTATGACTATACGTGTAATAATATAAAAAGCTTGTTTTATAAAATATATTGTACCCAAAGATACGATTTTACATTGTGTTTGTATTAAAGTATTGCGAGTTGATGTCTATGGACGGACAAAGAGAACTTAGTGACGTATTACTCCGTTCTCCACTTTTTACAATTAATTTGTTGCCAAAAACAGTGTCATACTTTGTCTAACCCACTCGGTAAATAGTAATATTTACTCTACACAAATGTATAAAATGAAATTAGAACGTTTATTCATTTCATACAGTCAGACATGTTTAATTTAAGCCAGGGTGACTTACTATTCTTTAATCATTATTTTTTTCGCAACAGCAACCTATAGCTATTTAATTATTTGAAGAACATACTAAAAAGATACTAATAACTGTTGACGCTGCGAAGCAATTAATATTCTGAGAATTTTATCATTGCCTACTTTTGTCAATTGCCACCTGAACAAATACACTCGACAATCTATATTGTAATCACTTCTAAATAAAGTCTGTTTAAAACTGTCAAGTACCTATTTAGTAAAAAAAGTAAAAACCAGCCCTACACTAAATTAAGAAATAGCAATAAACTAATAAGAACTTGGAACATACATGACCAATATTAAAAAAAATCGGGAAAGCTAAGGGACTATTAATAATTATTATTAACACATTATCATAATTTGTACCTCTTGAAAGGCAGATTTGAGATCCAAGGCCCTGTTAGGTGTATTCTTACCATCGTAATCATCGCAATTGATATATTTCATGTCGTTTGGCCACTTGCCAGAGTCCAGCAGTGATCTGTGAATAAAACGGGAACCCATGGAATATTCCAGATTATATTTAGACGTTCTAAATACGAACGGAACGAAAATCGGAAACTACGATACTAAATATTATTACTTGATAGCTAAAAACGTTCGCAGGGATAGATCGAAGTAAAACGCAGACGTTATTTCAGGCTCCCCATTCATACTGTATGTGGTTTTAATTTTCCCCAAACGATCCCGGCTCTTAGCGTCTGGTGTCGGCCTCATGTACACAATAGTTGCGTCTTTGCATCCGCAGCTAATATCCCCTTTGTCTAGGGATAATGCGAACCATGCGGTTTTCCTGCCAAAATACTGATTATCATTCGCCGCGTCTAGAACATTCTTTATAGTCCTTAAGCTGCCGACGACGAAAAAATTCACTATATCGAGCTCTCGAAGACTACGAAGTTGCGCTTTTATTTCGTCTTTATTGAAACTCTTTACCGGAGTTATGACGTGACGCGTCGGAATGTTTTGCAGCAACGATTTATATTTATGATCCATAACTGTAAACAAACATTTATTGCACTACAAGTGGGAAGGTAAATGTCTAAAAATATGTTAATTTATGCCACAACATATAGGTAATGCTGACCGAAAAACTCATCGAATATAATGGCGGCGTTGGTGATATCCTGTTTCGTGACGATCGCTCTAATCGATTCAGGAAGGATATCTGCGGGGGGCATCACTTGTAACAGGAATTTAGTTTGGTTTGCGTTGAGAGACCGCCATTGTCGCAAGTCACCGGCTTGACCGAAAGATCCAGAAATAGTTGGTAAAGCCAAAGCCGCGGTAAACGACTTTATAGTTTCCGAACCGACGCCTGTCATCGTGAAATCTAAAACTACGTGAGGTGTTTTCTTCGCGGATAGCATGTCATTGTATTTTCTGCAAACTTGTCATATAAAAAATAATTTGTTATTATAGAATCAGAATCGGTGATATTAAAAGTAATTTAACACGAATAGGTACATTTAAAAACTTCGGTAACTAGTAAATAAATTATGATATAGGTATTACATTTTTTTTTCAGCTTCACCCTGTATCCCGCACACAGCAGGGTAGGCAGAGAGAAACTAGCGTTAAAACACTCCGTTCCCCACTTTCCTCCGAATTCGGAGACATTGCGTGTTAAGTGGGGGAACTTAACGCCACGCTTTGCCTCCGATACCAGAGCGAAGGAAGTGGAAATATTAAGTACTTCCACTTCTCGAGTGGGAATCGAACCCACAATCAGTCGTTTATAGTCACACGTTTGTGCCCCAGCGCCACGACTGGCCCCTACATATTACACAGTAACCTAATTTTGGTTTTGATCATATTATCAGCCACAAAACTGTCGTAAAAGCCCTCACGGAGTACTAACGATAATCTTTTTATATATAAAGCAAGTAATATCTAATGACAGTAGTAGTTTCGAATTTTAGAATATTCAAAAACTATTAGCTATTGTCTCTCAAAAAAAGGGATTATTTAAACTGCAACTATGTAACCTATCTATTAATAATTTATTAATAAATCATAATATAATATATAGGAAAGTTCATATCTATAGTTCAAGTTTTTAGTCAGACATTCAAGGTGATTGTAAATACCAAAATATGATGACCTTGCAAATGAAACATACTTCAATGTTTTTCGAATTTATAATTTATTTTTTTTTTTACTTAATTACTTACCATTTTCTAAGAACGCTTTAGCGTCAGTACGGTTGCCGACTACCACGATAGGGTCTACAGCGAGACCTAAACTTGGATTCCTTCGGACATATTCTTTGGCTACTTCAAATGATTTCTCAGCTATTGCATTATTTTCTTCGTTTACGAGCACTAAATCATATTAATTATTGTTTTTAAAAGTAATATAGCAATATCTATTTTTCAAGTTTTTAATTTTAAAAAGCTTGATAAATATTAAAGGAATTCTCTTTTATATAAAATAATTAATATTAATATTATCTAGGAATATAGAATTAAACTAAATAATTAAGTGTATACGAAAAAAAAACCTGTCACAAGAATAAAACAAGCAACACTCGAATTCAAAAACAAATTTACTTACAAACATTAATATTTTGCGTAGTCTGAGAAACAGTTATTTTAATGAAACATATATAATAAATCGCAAATACAAACTTAATTTGATTTATAGCCATGTTTCTCATCCATGTCCATCCACTGACTGTTGTAAAGATAATAAATTGTTGTGTAGGTGTATCCACGGTGATGGCCGGCCTTGGTTCACCCATAATTGATCACTCATCACTTAAATAACAGGTTACCAACATACAAAGTCAAACAATCTTATGGCATTATGTTTTATGCATGTTCCGAATAACTTTCTTTATTTAGGTTGTTTGTAGTTGTACTTATGCCTAAGAAATAATACATTTTTAATTAGGTATTAAGAAAAAAAAAGAAAAATATTAATATTTTTATTTTAGTATAAGTAATAGTTGAATTAAAAAGACATTTGATTGGACTATTTTATTGCCAGAAACCTTTTACAAACACTGACTTCACAACAAGTAGTGTTACACTGTACATACTACCGTCTAATACTAGATGTACTTTCGAATCAATTGAAATTCTGAACAATTTTTAATAATCGTCAAATATGAAAAAAGTTAGTCAAAATCTTAATATAATATATTCCTTAGCTTGGAACATTGAAATGTTGCTGAATAAAATGAGGATTTCTTTATCTTACATTCGAGGTTTGTATTCTATCACATTTAATGAGAAGCGAATAAATTAGAAAAAATAAACATAAGAAAAATAAAGACCCATAGAATTCAAAAATAGCACACGAAAATATGTCAATATGAACTATCACCTTATTTGTCAACTTTGAACTTTATAATTTTCAAATCTTATAATAATGGCGCGATGCGACCGCTCCGGGGAACCATCACGTCCCGCCGCCGGCCACACGCGCCCAACCCAAGTCAAAGGAATGTTTAAATGGTTAAGTAATAATGCCTATGTAATATAAATGTGCGACATTTAACTGCTAACTTAAATTTACAACTGAATTATTTATCTAAAGTTTAATTAATCTTAAGTTTATCTAAATCCTTGTAACGGAAGCTGTTTTCGCATCGTTCACAGAACGGATCGTGAATTGACTTCACACGCGTGAATCACTTTGGCAGTACCTACTGGCGGAATAAATGTTATTTATTGTATCAATTCAAAAACCCTTAGTCTGCGCGGAGCGACTCCCTGAACGTATCCGACTCGATCGATTCACTGCGACGCATTATATCTGTATAATTTACACTTTACAGGTACTCGACGGGTAAGTTACAACCTAAAATTACTGGTCACAAAAGGGCCCAACTCGTTATAGTACGAGAGAAATACGTAACAATGTATAAAAACTATAGTTTTGGCGTCTGTATAGAGGATATGTATTGGTAGAGTTGAGCCCTAATGAACGAATGCATTGCAGTAAACCAAGCATGCTTGTTAACAGGTCTTAGGCCGCGGCCTCCTCTTCGGCCGCTGGAGCCTCTTCCGCTACTTTCGCCTTCTTCTCAGGTGTGGTCTTCTCCGCTGCAGCATCCCCATTGTCGGTTGCTGCTGATTTCCTTTTCACAGCACCAGACTCCTTCTTTTCTGTAATCAATTAAAAATATATTAGTAAATAAATGATTAGTATAACTGAAAATTATAAAAAACATTCTTTCCTACATACTTTATAATAATAATACATGCTCGATTGATTTTATACAAAAAAATATTATGCACTACAATTTCCTTAGTAATGTACTCATACACGCAACTATAATACAAACATATTACACTTTAAAACAAATCTAACTTCCAATACAAAATTTAATAATGTATATATAAAACAAACAAAAAATAACCACCTGTCGCTTCACCATTTTCGACGGCGTCGTTGCTCTCGTCGTCACCGTTTTCGGCGGGAACTTCTTCAGGTGCGTCGCCGCTACCGTTTTCCTCTTTGCCGTTACTTTCCGGCTCGGCCACCTTTTTGGCGGGAGATTTCTTTACCGGCGACTCTTTCGCCGCTTCGGTTGAGCTGACCTCCTCAGCTACGGCGTCTCTGAAAATGTTGAATGTATGTTTAATATATATGCAAATATAGTTTTATATACTTAATATTACCAATTTGTTAAGTTGTGCTATGTATAATATTGATTTACAAAATTGGCGCCAAATCACTCTGAATAATAAAGTAATGAATAACAGATAATATATAAATACAAGTAACAACTAAAACAACGAATGTAATATCAATTTTCCTCAATGCATTATACATAACAAAAGTTAGAACGCTCAGGTATATTCCAGATTATTCAAGGTACGTCGTAAAGTGCGTAACCTATTAATCGCACGTACATATAAGTGGGGCGATAGGAGGGAAGTGTGCCGGAACAAAAACAAGTGGCAATTGTTGCGCAAGGCTGCTTGCTTGCATGTGGGAAAGTCACAAGGAAAATAAACGTAAACGTGATTATTGAATATGTTACTCGCTCCAGTAGAATGCCTCGAGACGTGGACCTAAAAGCGTTAAAAATAACTAATGACAACACGGCGGCCCTCGAGCTATAACGTAACCGTCCAGTTGCAAAACTCGCAAGCCTCGGCGAATTTGAAACGAGCGCGCGCCGATGACGCTACCGCGCCGGCACGCTGCGCACACAGCGCCATCTTGAACAAGCGGCCCGCGCCGCCGGCGTGCTTTCCATTTTCCCGTTAATTTTATGTACGGAACTACTTTTATTCAACTATTTAATCAACTAATGTAATCTTAACAACGTAACAATAACCAACACTGAAGTTATTCGAAGTATAAAACAAAAATGCAACTAAGTTTGAAGTGTTTCGATTTTCCCGCGTGGCGGCGTTTAACAACTAAATATTTTAAACTATGAAAATTCACCGAAATATTATTCATTCCATATTAAAATAAGTTTAAATAAATAATACGACCTAATTTGAAAATACTGATACCGAAAAATATACAAAATATTTATAAAACATAAAAAAGGAAGCCATTTTGATCACGTTTCTTGTAGCCGCCAAAAATAAAACAACTTAGTCTAATTGGTAACTGACATAAACAAACACTTTTTACTTACTTCTTTTCGACGGCTGCGTCTGCCATTGTTTAAGTTAGTTTGAGATTATTTAAAAATACAAAAAGTATCCGGCACGTGCTACGCACAACGCAAAACAATGTTCACTGCACAAACACCGACGACCAAATGAAGGAGAAAGAAAGAAGAAAATGTGCCCTGTGTTTCGCGGGACTGCGCGTTCAGTGTGAAGTTGGCGCACAAACTTCATGTTTCGAAAAAGCAATATCAGAAAACAGTAAGGAAAGAGCGAGATAGCTGTAAATGCAAGTTCATCTTTAAACAACCTTGAATTTCTTGAGGCGGGAAACAATCTACCTCACTCTGTCTTGTTTGAAAAACATTAATCGTTAAAATGCTTCATCGCGCAGAAAATATAAATTGTATAGCTTTTAATATTAATAAAATAATCCTTGAAAGGATAAAATATTTTTAATGTCAGTACTTGCGCCTATGAATTATACAGTATATTTAACATTTATGACATTCATTTTATTCGTTTAGTTTAATCCTTAGGCCTACTGGATTGAAAAAAAGCAAATAGTTTTAATGCTATGTACCAGCGCTATTATATCTTGTTTATATAATACTAAAAAGTCGTGATTCGTATATTCATCGTACTCGTGTATTAACAAAGTTCATTGGCTTTGTCAAATGTCACCCGAAAAATTATTCGAAAATAAGTATTCAACAAACTTAAAATTCTATATAGCCAATCAGTGCGGTCAACACATACTTTACTAACAATTGAATAGCTCACAAAATATGACGTTAATTTACAGTACAACGCTTTATTTTCTGCAAACGTGATTACAGTTCACCTCTTGTGCCAGAAAATCATCAAGTCACAAGATGTGTAACAATAAATATGTGTAAGACATATTTATACAGAAATATTCAAAATGAAACCGTATTTCATGGTAATAATGCACATTAGCCACGGTGTAAAGGCAAATATAACGCGGTTATGTTTAGGTCGTTGGCTTTTGAAAGAAATCTTGGCATTCGGCGGTAATTTCGTCAGAATACGAATTCGTTAACCAGAACAGGGCAAGATTCTAAACTTTTTGGCAGGTAAAAATTAAAAAACCTTCACACGCATTTAAAATTAATATGTTGGGTTTATAATAATATAATGTTAAATATTTTGTTATAACACTAAGTTTATTACTGTTTTATTTGTATTTTAAGCAAATTATTATGTATATACTTTATAATTACTTTTAATTTTACTTAAATAAAATTATATAAATGTAGTGTTTTTTTTTCTAATTTATAGTACAAACGTCGAAAAATCTACAATCTACACATTTAATATATACAAGTATGTAACGTACGAATGTATTATGACCATTTTCATTATTCATAGTTACCTAGTGTTATCGCTTGCCATTGTAGCCATTGCCGTTCTAATTATGTATTAGCTTATTTAAATCCAATTTGAATTTTAACTCATTGAGAATAAAGTTCATTTGTCTACACAATCTACTTTAGCACTTAAGTAATGGCAAGATGAATATATTCCCAAGTAAATTAAATTACAAATTCTTTTTTCTTTAACAAAATCTTGTAATTTGTGGGGTAATACTGAGAATAAACTTAGATAGAGAGATAGAGTTCAATCACTCCACTCTCTACGGGCTCTTCTTGGGCTTAAACTAATTGCGTGTTGTTTAGCGGAACACAAAGTTAAAGTTTGTTGAACTTACTAAAAAAATATATATTTGAATCCAAAAACGTCGTATTTACATCGCAATTCCGCCATAAAGATGTCCATTTTTTTTCTTTTATAAGCTAGTTTACATATTTTGCAACCTGTTAAAACAAAATTTAATTAACTTCACTTGTCTTTATCTATTTATTTATGTAAAATATACTTACGACGTCATTGTGACCCACTGCCTGAATTGTTTTAAAATTTGCACACGTGTCCGGAACCAATAACAATAGAGTGTTTATAGCATAACACTAATGTCCTTGTCAAGTTAATTAGAATAACGAGAAAATTTACAATTATTTTGCGTGTTTATTTAACTTTATTGTTATTCTTATTTTTCTATATTCATAGAGTTTTTAAAGAAATATTATGGAGTGTATACCGTTCGTAATTGAATAGGTACCTTGGTGCGTGTCGAAGTGAAACGAATATTTCATTTCCCTATATCAGTAGTTAGTTCTTCTTATACTGTTAGCGCCATTATACTATCATTCAAAGTATTTTTATAAAATAAATTTATAAGAAAAAGACGAAGAAAAACACACTAACTGCCTAAATAAAAAAATAAATTGCTTTATTTTTTATTTCCCTCTGAAAATGCACTTCAGCACTTCAGCATTAGCTAAATATTTAAACTTTTTTAAAATTTATTGGAAAGAGGTGACAATAAAATTGGTGTAGAACTTATAAATAAGTGCGGCATATTCTAAAAAATAACGATGAAAAAATAAAATAAAAAATCTCGAATAATGGCAACTAAACTGAACTAAAATAGAAATAGTACCAGTACGCTAACAATATTTTATAATCTACACATTTTTTTGCAAGAAGATATAACGCTTAGTTGCTTCCTTATTATTACATAGCGTTGTTATAAAAATAACAACGTCTATCAAAACGGCCAGACACGTTAATTAACAGTGTTATACAAGAAAATGTGGAAAAATATTTTTATTATATACAATATATTGGCGTCTTTACGTAATTGGCTGAAACTTCTTAATGCATCGGTGGTCGTGACGTTCAATTCCAGGCCACGTCAATTAATGCAGCTAAAATTAACCTTCGGTTCAGTTTAGTTCTTAACTTATGGCGTTTAAAACGTGTCAGTTGGCTTCAAATTACTACGCCAATGTCACTTTAAATGAGGTGCGAAGGAGAATGTACTGTAAAATGTCATTAATTAATAAAAATTAAAAAAAACCTAGGATTAGGATTTTTTATAACAAGAGCATAGATAAGTAATCACAATGTCTTCTTCTTTTGAAATCAGCAGAATATAAAAGTAAAATTGTTATACATATAAATTATAATTTATTAAGTAATAAACGTTTATAAAATTGTTTTACATTAACACACATTTTTATTTTCATAACTTTAATTTAACAATTATAGTTCTGGCAAATGTTTTGTATACGAAATATGTTGTACATACTATTAAAATATTTATTTACAGATATACAATTATCTGATTTGACCTGAGCTGAATGATGCTAAGATCATAAATCTAATTTTTACCCCAGGCGAAATTCGAATCTATATGAATCCAGCTTAGTCAGGCTGCAAGTATATGCCAACTGACTCACGAGAGCGTCATACTTTTTTATATTTAAGGTTTTTAAATATGTTTTATACATAATATTAAAATTTAATGAACGAGGCCATTGTGGCTCTCTAGGACGCCGTCTTAATGTATACGTGATTGATAATGGGATCGAATACCACGGGTTAATGATTTCTTATTATTATAATCACATCTCAACTTTGTTAGCTAAGAGAGAGAATGGCGTTGAGTTCAATCACTCAACACGGAAAGTTCCACACATTCCGTGTTGAGTGATTCAGGCGGAAAGCGAAGAATTGAGTACTCAGTGTCTGGACATTTTACTCTCTCTGACTATCCTGCTGTGAGGAAAAGTGTAAAACTGAAAAAAAAAAAACACACATATAAATACATCTGAACTTTACTTATACCTATACTCTATATTTACCCTGTACTTTATTCATTCCGTAGGTCATTTATTTTCAGACACACATTCGATTTAGTCACCTGTAATGATTCACTCATCCTAGGTATGTTATTATTATAAATAAATAAATCTTATATGAAAATCTATTTAAATACATGAAAATTCTATAAAACTACTGTAGAAAGTTCTTGAATAATCAAGATGTAAAAGAGATTAGGCTAGATTGAGCCTATTAGTGTTTAGCAAAATATTAATTATTAAAATTAAAAATTAAACATGACTAGTTTAAATTAATTGGATTTTAGTACGAATATACCTAGAAATAGAATAGATTAAACCTTCGCTACATTATTTCAATGCTACGCTAAATTAACCTGTTACTAGGTACTGCTACAAGGTGCTCTGTGAAAACGTTGCTATTTTATTTTCAACTTTATTCTTATTGGCAAACAAATTATTTTCCAATGTCACGTCTTATCTACTTCAGGGTGTTCAATTGATAAAGACAATCTTATTTCTCCATATTACGGACCATATGCTAGTTTAAATTACGTTTTTCAGTTTATTTACTGTTTGCAACTGTTTCGTTTTGTATGAACTGCCTAATTATGTTGCTATGTGGTAAAGTGGAATCTGACATTTATTTTTTAATGAAAAATCGTCCTTAATTTAATTACATAGGGTTTAATTTAAGAAAATCTCAGTAGTAGCAAGTACAACGGAACACAGCCGCGGTCATTGTTCCGCGTGTAGAAAGAGATGGATATATGGAGCTTGTGTGTCTATCTCGCTTATTGCGATTTTTGTATAAAAGTATTTATATATTTTTATTATTGTTTAGATATATGTATATTTTTAAAAAAGATAATATAATATATACATAGTAAAATAAACGAATAATTCGCAAGCAGCCCTTTTAAGACGCTTGTCACAAAGACGCAGCTTAAAATTATTATTTTATTATTTTTTTAATTTATACCAATTTAAAAAAGGTTATCAACTTGACAGTTGATTGTATTTTGTTTTGCATGTTTTTGATTATTTCATTATCTATGCATCGATTTTGATTATTCATGTTTTGTTTTATAGATCATACTTCAGACGTGAACATGCATAAATAAATTTGATCAAAATTCAAATAACGTTTTTCGACAAAACATAAAAAAAATAGAAAACAAAAAATCACATATGTACATCATAAATGACGTATAGGAATAGTAATTAGTACGTTCGTAATATAGTCTAGAGGTCGGTTTTGTATTTTTAAAATAACATGAATACAGTATCGCCATACGTTTTCAACAAAATTGCAATAAAAATTGAAACTGTATCCTTATTAGGTGATTGGAGGAGGTAATATTCCAAGTAAACTTCGAGATAAATATTTACATCTACTTTGGTAAGAATACTCAAAAATATTTACTTTATACCTACACAACGGTTGTGAGAATTTACAAGAAGTTAGATATTTGAATTTTGTTTTTCATATACATTAAAAATTAAATAACCGATTTAAACTTAATTTTAATCAACGAGTATATTACCCGAAAATTGAAATAATAATTTATTTCACAGATGAAAGATATGTAAGTTTTCTAAAAATACTTTCTTGTCCTAAATCTGTAAAGAACACTTTAAGAATATTAAACATTTAAAAAATAGCGTTCTCTTTTGCCAAATAGTGTGTTTTTAGTATCTAACCTATAGCCACTAGATATAGCTACCAGAAGTTTAATAAAATAATCTTTTTTTTTAGCTCCACACTGTATCCCGCACACAGCAGGGTATTCAGAGGGAACCTAGTGTTACAACACTCTGTTTCCCACTTTTCGCCAAATTCGGAAGCATTGCGTGTTAAGTGGCGGAACTTAACGTCGCGCTTTGCCTCGACACCAGAGCGAAGGAAATGGATATACTAAATATTTCCACTCCTCGAGTGAGAATCGAACTCACAACCAGTCGCTTTACAGCCACACTTTGTGCCCCTGCGCCACGACTGGTTCCAAATAAAATAATCTCTAGAGAGAAAAGGACACAGCGTTTAACAATTGAATTAAAAATATACATTAAAACTTATGAATATTGTTGAACTGAGCGTAGCGAGGTTCTTACTGGTCAAAAGTTGGTTTAACTCTTCCTGGGCTATTTGTCGTAAACCTCTGAAATTTGGCAGGGATATCGAGCACAGTGTCTTGTGTGCTGTGAAGTTGTTTGGTGACAATTGTAATTGTAGTTTTTAAAAAAATGGTAATTAAATGATCAAAAAGTGCCCATAGACTTAAGCTGTGGAACGTTAAGTGTTATGTTGGTGTGAAGTGTTTGCTTTTCAAACTTTTTTAACATGTCATAAAATTATTTATGTACTTCGCTTAGCTCTTCCCGCCATACAGAGCAAAAAGGCGGTTCCTAGTATTTTAGTATATCCGTAAAGTTTTTTTTCAAATAACATATTCATATCAACCATGTACAATAAACTCGTTTAATAAATAAAAAAATATTGTTTAAATTATTATTTTCACAATAAAATCACACGTTTTATTTTAACGTGTGGTACTACCATTATTGTACGAATGCGGGGTCAATTAAAACTTAGCACCTGCTGCATATTAGTTCACTTTTTTGGTTTGAGTTATTACTTACAGGCTTACAGCGTCGCTTACATGTCACTTTTATATAGGAACAAGCTCCTTTAACGTTTCTAATAATATACTCTTAAATATTCTGGAAGAAATATGGTAATGAATATTATATAAAATTATTTTAAACCAATATTTTAAGAATATATTGTTAATTAGTTAAGTATGTTTTTTGGCTGAGAAGTTTTAAATATTGTAAGTCTGTGGCCGCGGGTAGGTACAGGTAAAGTCAATAAAAATATACATTAAAGCAGCAGCAAGGCAGCGACTGGCAGCAAGGGCTATCGTGGCGCAGTGGGACAGCGTCTGAAAGTAAACGTGTTGTGGGTTCGATTCCCACTCGGGTAAAAGTTTATATTTAAAATTTTATTTTTTCGCTCTGGTACCTGAAACAAAGAGTGGGGTTGAGTTCCGTCACTTAACAAACTAGGTCTCGATTTTAGACGGAATATAGAGTACGGAATGTCTTGACACTGGGTCCTCTCTGACTAACCTGATATGTGGAAAAAATGTTAAGCTGCTATACTTTGAAAAAAATATTCGATTTATGGACTTTTCTATAATATCACTCTGTCATAAAATTTTTACTAGTAAGATTAAATTTGAACTCCAAATAATTTTAACCTTTTTATGTATTTAAATTCTATAGTTATATTTGTTTTAAACCAAGAATAAGTAATTCTATTCTATACAAACTCTGTCTAGGTATTGTATAAAATATTATACTTTGGTTAATATTATTATTTTGTTATTTCTACATATCGTTTCTTGGCCATTGTAGCGAAGTGGATAGTCTGGTAGTAGGTAATTGTTATATATCTATATATTTAATGTAGCGTTGAATTACGCGACATACAATATTCCAAAAGTACAAGAAAGTTGTGAAAATATGGGATAATAAATAAATCTAACTGAGCCTTTAAGCAATGTGCATAATATGGAATGACTAATGTCTATGTATTGTATTATTATTGGAATGCCACGAGAAGTAGGTAGAAGTTTTATGAATTTAATATATGACATCCCGCATTAAAAAAATAATCAAAGTAAATTGTAAATAATAAACACTTAGATAACCTTAAGCTCTAAATGTACATACATATATGTTTAAATTATATGCGATTTCGTTATGAAAGGCAAGAATATTTGAAATTAATTAAACCTCACTTTATAAAGACATTTTTCGGTTCCTTTTCCTGGAAAAATGTAATGAATTATTTGAAACTCTTAACGCTCACTGAACTGCTCAATTGTCACAAAATTAATAATTGCTAGCAATTCGAACTTATTTTCGTAATATCTATAAGGATTATTAAAAACACTGAAAAAGTGAACTCGGTTGACATTTTGTAGACCTAATTATAATATGAACTAGGTAAGGTATAGAATAAAAAAAAATACTTCTTATTTTGTTAAAATGTTTAATATTATATAAATTGTATACCTACATATTTACACAATTTGTCACTTACATGTACATTTACATTTAATGTAATTTGTATTAGTGTGAACTGTAATCACTATTCATTTTAAATGTAAAGAAATAAAATATATAAAAAGTTTTCAGTATTAAAGTATTAACACAAACATTGTGTAGTATACAGATCTTTTATATCCGTTTCACTTTACCATACCAGAATATGAATACGATAATTAGAAGATATTTTTAAAAGTATTCACTTTTCTTTTTCTATTTAGAAAAGGAGATGAAGGTAAAACCATCGTTTGCACTCTAACATTTCCTAAAAATATCACGACAATATAATATAATATTATATATAATTAGTGTAATGGCCACTCCATTAAATTTCTAAATGTTATTATTTTATGTGGGATTATACTGCTATGCGCTATTTTTACTCATAATATATGGATCATATTATGTACCTACACATTAGTGGGAGTGTTTTTAGAATTCGTATTCAGTAGCGCCATCTTATTGAAAGAAAGTGAACTTGCACTCTGGGGCTGCCATAACACAAAAATAACATTTGAATGGTAGATTTTACATATTGTTGTTTTAAAGCTTTTTATTCGTTTTCTACTGGTTATGGAATATTCTACATAATATGGTTTAAGGTTATTTTGAAAATTATTGACATTAAACAAATATATTCAATTGAAAAAATATTTTTAAATTAAACTACTTTTAAAACGATTAATTAAATGTATTTTAGTATTTAAATATTTTTGAAAGCCAAAATAATGTTTAAATAATTTTATCTAAAATATGCTTAAATCGAGAAACTCAAAGAATTTTTGAAAACCATTCTAATAAAATATTCTCAATTACATGGCGGCAAAATTGTACATCTAAATTTTGATTAACAGAAAAAGAAATATTTTATAATTTGTATAAAATTTGATGATATTTTGTAAACTTATTGTTATTTTCGACAATTTTTTTACCCGGGTTTTATTATGTGTCAACAAAAGAGTAATGTATATAAAACATAATTCATACAACATTTCATTCAACTACGCATACTGAATTATAAATGAAGTACACAAATATGTATATATTTTTGTCTTAGAGTAAAATTATCTTAGAAGAAGAAAATATTGGCTTAGAGTTACATTAATATATAAAAATATTTTATTAAATCAGTTTCTTTCGTAGTCTGTATTTTGTGTTGAATTGAAAGTAATTAGATAAAAGAAGAATTAAAAAAATCTATACAGACAATAAATTCTATAAATCAAATAAAATTTTCCAACTACGTTTTTTTGAAAAGTCATAAATACAAAATATTGTTTTAAAAAAGAATATTATTCAAAATTTATCTATAATGATAGTTTTACATGTATTTAATTTTTCGAAATCAAAAAACAATACGAGTCGAGGTAAAGCGCGGCGTTAAGTTCCGCCACTTAACACGCAAGCCTCCGAATTCGGCGCAAAGTGGGGAACGGAGTGTCCTAACACTAGGTTCCCTCTGCCTACCCTGCTGTGTGCGGGATATAGCGTGAAGCTATTTATTATTGTTTTAAAAAATATAATTCTTATCCCTGTGAAAACTGAATTATAAACAAATTTATCGTGTAACGTTATATTTAATAATTTAATCTGTTATTAATAAAAATATTTACTTAAACTTAAATTTAATAATTTAAATTGTATACGTAGTAAAATGTATCTAGTACTTTTTATCATTGAAAATATTGCAACATTGTCGATAAAATGGTAGATTTTTAAAATAGTAGCTTTTAATTTTTCCCAGTGGCAGCACTGCCGTAATTGACCGCCACCCGTGAGCAAATCGTTCGCCCGATCTCGCTCTGTCGATTGGGCACGGTAGTGGTAGCCATTTTATTCTTGTGAATGTGACAAAATATTTTTTGTGATTTCTCGTTCTCGAACTGATCGTGTCAATGTGTGCCTACAACAAGTGTCTTTTGTGACGTGCATTCGTGTTTAAAAGTTGATGATGTACGTGTTTCAAATCGGATTGTGTTGACCTGCCCGTTTCTTACACGGACGTACAGGCAGGCATCGATTAGTGCCAAAGGCAACCTCAATAACGGGGAATCAAGGCACTAGAATAGTTTGTGGAGTGAGCCATGGGCAACAATGCTGCCACCGCCAACAAAAAGGTGGATGCCGCCGAAAGCGTCAAGGAATTCCTTGACCAGGCCAAAGAAGATTTTGAAGAGAAATGGAAAAAGAATCCTACCAACACCGCCGGATTGAATGACTTTGAACGAATAAAAACGCTCGGGACGGGCTCGTTCGGCCGCGTTATGATAGTACAACATAAACCGACTAAAGAATACTATGCAATGAAAATATTAGATAAGCAGAAGGTCGTAAAACTGAAACAAGTAGAGCATACGTTAAACGAAAAACGTATCTTACAGGCAATAAATTTCCCTTTTTTGGTCAGTCTTAAGTTCCATTTCAAGGACAACTCTAATCTATACATGGTCCTCGAATATGTTCCCGGAGGTGAGATGTTCTCACACCTTCGTAAGGTCGGCCGCTTTTCTGAGCCGCATTCGCGATTCTATGCAGCTCAAATAGTGCTCGCGTTTGAATACCTCCATTACCTGGACCTCATTTATCGAGATCTTAAACCTGAAAATTTGTTGATCGACTCCCAGGGCTACCTCAAAGTAACCGATTTCGGTTTTGCGAAGCGGGTCAAAGGCCGTACGTGGACGCTTTGCGGAACCCCCGAATACCTTGCACCCGAAATTATCCTTTCGAAAGGATACAATAAAGCCGTAGACTGGTGGGCTTTGGGCGTCCTCGTCTACGAGATGGCGGCGGGATACCCTCCTTTCTTCGCAGATCAACCGATACAGATTTACGAGAAAATAGTATCAGGTAAGGTCCGCTTCCCATCGCACTTCGGCTCTGATCTGAAAGATCTTTTGCGCAACCTCCTGCAGGTGGACTTGACGAAGCGTTATGGTAATTTGAAAGCGGGAGTCAATGATATCAAGGGGCACAAATGGTTCGCGAGCACTGATTGGATCGCCGTCTTCCAGAAGAAGATCGAGGCGCCCTTCATCCCGCGCTGCAAAGGCCCCGGCGACACCAGTAACTTCGACGACTACGAGGAGGAGGCTTTGCGTATCTCATCGACGGAGAAGTGTGCGAAGGAGTTTGCAGAGTTCTGAGCGTGTAGTTGGAGCCTGCAACTTTGTATTAGTGAATCTTCCACGCCAAAGTGGTTGTGGGAAGGTGTTGAGTGCATCTCTTGTGGGCAGCTTAGGGTGTACACAGACATTAAGTGCCCCAAGCTGACACCTCAGGTGTATCATATTTGGAGTATAGGCGAAATGATAGTAGAACTGATTCTGATATTTTTGTGGCATTTGTTTTCTTAGTGCCCGTTCAATTTAAATATAAACAGACATGGTGTGTAGCTCCCATTACGGTGATATTCTCATAAGCTACTGCAGATGTAGCGGAGTGTAAGCCAACCTGTCGTCAGTACTAAGTGTTTTTTGGTACTTTGTAGTTTGCCTTTGATAGCATTGGGATGTGGTAAGCTTTAGTCTTTTTTAATTGTTTTTATGGAACTCATACAAATTGTATATTAATCAGGTTTTCTTGTTGCTTATTTAGACTTGTAAGTCTTCACATTTATACTTCTCAATTTTAATAAACTGAAATTGCTTCACTTTATCATATTATAGATTCAATCACTTATTTAGTCAGTTGTTAAAGTAATTAATTTTCTTATGCTGCTAATGTCATACACTTGTCTTGAAATAAAAAAAAAGTTTAATGTTGAATGCTTTCATATTATAGACTCTTAATTTTATATAATTATGAGACACTGTCAGATAATTTTAAGTAATAGTGTTTCTGCCGTCATGCAGGAAGATGTATAGCACTTTGTTTACATATCTTTGCTAACTTAATTCAATGTTATTATGTGAAAGTTTTATTTTTGACACTTTGTTATTAGTTTTATTCTTATAATAAATATATGTATATCATATTGTTGAAACAGTTGATATTTTAATTAAGGAATTAACTTCTACATCAAAATATGAAGAGATTAATTTATTATATTTTTATGTAGTTGTTTGGTTTGTGCAATTAAATCTGTTTGTGATCTGATGGAAGGATTTGTTTGGGTTTAAGCGTAATTGTATAGTTCCTTATTTTGTAGATTTATGTATTACCAAAATGGTGAAATCAGCCGTGTACACTAGGAGCCAGAAATATAGCGACTGCACATCTGAATCTCATTGCTAACATCAGTTGATAAGTTATGAACATGTCATACATTTATTTTATCATAATTATGTTTTTAAGAACACTAATCAGCTATTTTTGAGAAAAGACAATTTACCCAAAGTATAATTTTAAGTAAAATGAAATCTAAATAATTATATTTACACTGTTGTTTTTAATGAGATCAGAGTTGCAAAGTCAATGATAAGCGTTAATCTGGCCGTTTAATGATAAAGTTTGTTAGATATTAGACGTAGGACTTTGAATTCAGGCTGTACAAATAATCTACTTAGTTATTTGTAGAGAATTTTACATTGTGAAAGCATTGTGCGCATATGTGGTTATAGTCATTAGCTTAAATATCCTGGGATGGTTACTTAACCAATTTTGCTTGTATCACGCTTTCAATAAAAATGAATAACTTTAATAGAAGTTGTGATTTTGAATAATATAAATATGGTTTCATAATGTGTGAAATAAAAACTTTATTGAGTTAGTGTTGCCAGTTGATTATTTACACAGAATATAACAATTACAAAGTATTTACTAACTCTTGCAGAGCAATATTGTAATAATATTTTTTTATGTAACACATTATGTGCTTTGTCTTTTTTTAAATGTTGCTTAATTGCAAAATGCATATAATGAAGCTTGAAACTTATGAAATGAATGTATAATTTTACATAAAATCTATTTAGTAAATTGTACACGGCAACACTAGCTTGTTAAAGCTGCACTTAGGTTGATTAATATTTTGTTTAGAATTTGTGATCCATGTATTATAATGTAATGGATAATTGCTAAATCATATCAACATTTAAGCATTAAATAATCATTCTAAATTATTGTAATAGTGTTTGTCCGTCAACTTGTAGATTTAGATATGCTTTACTTTCAACTAAATTTAACATCAAACATTTATATTTCTTGATTAATGAACTTTTCCTTCGAAAACAATGTCTTGTCTGGTGAAGTAAATTGGTAAAAAAATACAAAAAAAAATACAGCTGGTTCCTTAAAAATAGAATAAGTAGTTGTGTTTGGTGCCATAAAATTTATAATCTTTCTCATGTAAATATTTATATTACTATTTTATATTTTTTTTCACTATTTAAATACCTATTGTCACAGTAAAAGTGGTTGTTAGACGTCGTTTATGTTGCAGTATTAAGATCTAGCACCATCTGTTAAGTGATTATTTAGGACTCGAATTAGTTGTAAGAATAAAAATATAAAAAATTTCACTTTAGCGTCATTTGTGACTTAAATGCATATATAATTATAAATGTGCCTAGAATTGAAGTCATTTTATCATGAAACCTTGTCTAAATGAAATTCTTAATTGTATTATGAATTGCATCTTGAGATAGTGTAGAACAATTGTAACCTAAGACTATAGTTCGCGCATTCTAAGTTGAAATGTTGGAACCTAGCTACAATAGGCATCGCAGAACGCGACTTTAAGGTGTGATTGGTACCAGGCGATTAGCGAGACGCGCGAAAGACAAATATTAGTGATTCCATTATGTATGTTGTCTTACGTCTCAGTCCCTCGTCACTCTTGTTGGCAGGTTGACTGTATTTGTGCAAAATTTCGAAAAGCATACATATGATCGGTCAATATAAAATGCGCGCACTATACTTTCTATCGTTGTATTGTTTGAGCGATTTTGCACACTTTGAAATCATTAGCTCGACGCAAGTCACTCACCATATGGACATTGTTTGTCAAGGTGTTTCCACTTGATTTCTATAATGATTAACTTTCGCGTTACTCTTTTTAGCTGCAAAATATGTTTATTTTGAAATTCTTATATGCATTTTAAATGATAAGGAGTTACGATGTGTACTTTTCATAATTATCATTGTATATAACTAGAGTGATTGTGCCCCCGATTAATATTTAGAAATGTCGAAATTAACAATGTGTTTCATTCCATAAGCTTCGCGCTCATCACGATCACCGACAGCGGATGTTCTAATGTGAATATTTTGAGGCCGTAGATATTAAACATTAGCGTGACCGTGTATATTTGCGAGCAGTCTTTTTATATCTGTGTCTAGATATTAGATATCTATTATATCGAGTGCCTATAGCATTGAGGTTCAAGTGTAAAAAGTCAGTTGATTTCAACATTTATTTGTCACCATGTATTGATCTTCCATAAAATTACGATGAAATTAAAAATATCGATGTAACAGTATATGTTTTGTTTGATTGTTTATTCTCTTATTTATTTATTTATTTATTATATATATTAACGGTGCAAATTATATTTGCTGTAAATCAACAATATATATATAGCCAAAAAGCTATGTACCTATATTCGAAAAAAAATATGTTTAATTTATCTAGAAACGTTTTTTAGAGAAATAAAGTGTTTTAAAGTTTAGACCATTTGCTTATCTTGAATTTTTCCTAAAGTACTTTGTATGGAAATTTGGATTTACAGCAAATATGCTTTCAATTTTATTTTTCACCCATTCGTATATGTATATTAAAAAGTACATTAATTTTTATACAGGAAATTTATATCACTAGTATTTTAGACATAAGTACTAGTAGGAATTCCGTTCTACAATTTATATAACACGATAAGCTAAAGAATGTTTTAGCTCGCTATGAAGATTCGCACACATTTGGCAGGTCCCGGCTAATGCAAGGGGCGACGGGGGATAATGGGCGGCTTCCTAATAAAGTGGAATATTCCGACAGTAACTCTTCTGCCAAATACCATATAAAGAAGGAATTGTTTCAATTTATTATTTCGTTTTGGCGTCGTGTTATCGTGTTGAGGTGCTTGTTCGAATTGTAGATGGAATATAATACTAGAAGGTCACAAGTTCGATTAATTATTTTTTGTTGTGTAATTTTCAAGTCTTTTTAGGGAGTCTGGTAGGGAGAGAACCTAGTGTCAAGATATTCCGTTCTATCCTTTTCGTCTGAAATTGTGACATTGAATTGTACGTGGCAGATCTGAAGGCCACGCTTTGTGCCAGACAACAGAACGGGAAAATGGAAATATTACTTCCTCCGAAAATCTGGAAATTGAATCGGCAACCAATCGCGTTTGCAGTCGAATACTGTTCCACTGAGTCATGATGTCCTCATATTATAATATAAAGACATCAGAGCAATATTTGTGATATATGTTCTTTTTTATTTTTTTATCACGCTTGTTCACGCTGTAACCCGCACACAGCAGGGTAGGCAGAGGGAACCTAGTGTTAAGACACTCCGTTCCCCACTTTCCGCCGAATTCGGAGGCATTGCGTGTTAAGTGGCGGAACTTAACGCCGCGCTTTACCTCGGCACCAGAGCGAAGAAAATGGAAATATTAAATATTTCCACTCCTCGAGTGGGAATCGAACCCACAACCAGTCGTTTACAGTCACACGCTTGTGCCACTGGGCCATGACTGTTCTTAATTATCGTTTAAAATAAGTTTTTTTGACATAAATTTTGTCAGTAGATATACAAACACAATGAATAGTGAAGCCTCCTATATTTTTACGTTTCAAGTAAAGTTTTACGATGTTGCAAATTGGAAACGCTCCGATATATTTAGTATGACGAGCGCGAGCAGGGACGAGTCAAGGTTGTGAGGTCAAATTACGAGTTTTTACCTCGTATTATCAAACATTCGATGTGTTTAAGTGTATTTTAGTAATTTGTTTGAAAAACAATGTTAGTATTCTATGATTAGGGTGCGGGGGCGGGCAGACTTGATCTATTTCTATCGGCTGACCGAAGTAATACACCTGCTCCAATGAAACTAGAAATTTAGGCTTTCTATTCTATTATTTTAACTTGTTTAAATATTATTTTTAGCGTAAAACTATTTTCGAACGGAATTTTAAATGCTTTTTGAAAAGTACAAGCTATTTAAAATTTCACGGTTACGTAAGTAATGTAGGAGCCAAATTGCGTTGGTATTCAAATATTGTATTTAGCTCAATGAACATATTTATTCACGCCCACGCTGTCTTTTAAATGTAATATCATCATAAAAAGCAGCTTCACGTTATTTACCGCTTAGCAAGGTAATCAGAGAGAACCTAGTGTCAAGACACTTTATCATTCACTTTCCGAGAATCGGAATATTGTGTGTTAAATGGCGGAACTTAACGCGCCCTGTTTCAAGTACCAGGAGGGAAAATAAAATATATTTTTTTAGCTTTACGCTGTATCCTGCACACAGCAAGATAGGCAGAGGGAACCTAGTGTTAAGACACTCCGTTCCCTACTTTCCGCCGAATTCGGAGGCATTGCGTGTTAAGTGGCGGAACTTAACGCCGCGCTTTGCCTCGAAACCAAGGCGAAGAAAATGGAAATATAGAATATTTTCACTCTTCGAGTGGGAATCGAACCCACAGCCATCGTGTTTACAGTCACACTTTGTGCCATGACTGGCCCCAATAAAAAAAAATACATATAATCATTTCCCGATTGGGAATCGAACCCATAGCCATGGTGGTCCGGAGATGTCACAATATCATGGCGGCGTCCATATCATCATGAAGTATAAACAAATTTTCTAAAAATTACATTTTAACGATCGCTCGCTTGGACATTCTGTTATGTCTAAAGCATTATTATAATTACTGTAAAAATATTAAACTGAGGATTTGGCACGTTTTGCATAACAATATTAGCTGTTTTGTTTTTAGAATATATGAAATTTGTAGATGTGGAAATTCGTGTTGTTTTGAATGTATGTATTTTTGTTTATATAGAAACATTGAAAACGTCGTAGCGCATTGGGTGGGTTCGATTCCCACTCGAACAATAATTGTATTTGAATTTTCATTTGTTAGCTGTGGTACCTAAAGCAAAGTGCGGTAATTATGCAGATTAAGCGCTTTTCCGAAAAATGACGGGAAAAAAAATTTGACACTCGGGGACTGTTCTTTGGAGAATAAGGAAGGATATTTCATGGGGTGAGGCTGACATTTCCCATTATTTGACATAAAATCATGGTAATTAAATTTTGGTATTCAAAGTTTTCGCAAATAATTCAGGAAATCTCTTGCATATTTCTATACTTGCCTTCGGACACACATATTTACATATATTTTTCTATAAAAAAAAAAAAATTAAAAAATATCACCATTCACTATTTTATACGGAATGTCTCCATTGACCAACGGAGTGTCATAACACTAGGTTCTCTCTGACTACCCGGCTTTACGAAGAACCGCGTGTAGCTGCTTTACATAGAAACATGGATTATTTAAAGATTTATATTTTAGAAATTAAAACTTATTCAGCCATAGGCCGTAATTTATTTATTTAGATTGACACGCCACAGCCGTTAACGTCCGCTTGTTAAACAGTGTCATTATCAATACAATGGATTCCTACACGTGTAGCCCAACTCAAGTGCCAGATGCGGTTGTTATAATACTTTGCTAATTTCTAATATTATTATCTTATTGATTGAGATTCTTAAGTAGTAATTAACTTATTTTTCCTGTCTTTAATCAAGAAATAGCTGTAAACTCCCTTGAAATGAATCTGAAATTATTTATTTCTAGCGTCACGCTGTATTCCGCATACAGCATGGTAGGGACAGGGAACCTAATGTTAACTCTGCACACTCTCTGTAGACTCTGTTCCCTATTTTCTGTCAAGTTTTGAGGGTATGGCGTGTAAACTGGCGGAATTCAACGCCGTGCTTTGCCTCGACACCAAAGCAAAGGAAATGAAATATTAAATATTTCAATTCTTCGAATGGGAATCGAACCCACAACCAGTCGCGTTTACAGTCACACTTTGTGCCCCTGCGCCACGACTGGCCTCAAACTGGACTGTAAATATTTAATATTTCCGAACGCAAACGATCTCAAATTGCCTTTGTATTTTAAAAATACGACAACACGCCGGCGTCGGGTGTCGAGTGAAAAGAATTTAAAAATGTTACACAGTTTTGCCAACGGTGTTGTAGGTAGCCGTTCTCGCAACATAACCTTGAGCGGTGAGAAAGTTACTTATGTATGTAATATGTATGTTGTATATAATCGTCTAGTGTCTAATATCAAGTGTTTAAACGATTATTTTGCTGTAATTTTGTTCTTTTAAATGAAAAATATTGAAGTTATGTAAGCGGTTTTAATTTTTAATGAGGCTGTCGTGGAGTGGATAGCATCTCAATGTAAATTCGATCTTCATGGGTTCGATTCTCATTTGAGGGAATTGTTATATTTAAATTTTCATATTTTCCCCCTAATACCTAAGGTATCTGGTACCAAAACGCTTAGCTTTAAATTCCACCATTCAACACACAAATTCTCTAATTCGGGCGGAAAGTTGAGGACGGAGTGTTTCGTCACTAGGTTCTCTCTGGCTACTCCACTATGCGAGAAAAAAAATGTTATTATAATATTGAGAGCGAGGTTACCAATAGTTTACTTTTCTATTTTATAAGTATTTCTTGTTTGCATTAATAACATGGTTTAGAAGTAGTTTAAAAATTAAAAAGTTATAATAGTTTATTAAATTTTAATTGTAGATAATAACTATACCCTTTTTTAGACCAAAATGACCTAAAAATATTTCAGATTTTTATTGCGATATGTATCCATAATATACATAGCTAGCTAAAAGTTAAAAATGATCAATATTCAATATCTATACTTTAAAAATCATTACATTAAAACCGACACAGCCTTTTTAATACATTTCAAGAACATAACTATAAAATAATAGCTTCACGCTATATCCCGCACACAGCAGGGTAGGCAGAGGGAGCCTAGTGTTAAGACACTCCGTTCCCCACTTTCCGCCAAATTCGGAGGCTTGCGTGTTAAGTGGCGGAACTTAACGCCGCGCTTTACCTCGACACCAGAGCGAAGAAAATAGAAATATAATTTCCACTCCTCGAGTGGGAATCGAACCCACAACCAGTCGTTTACAGTCACACTTTTGTGCCACTGGGCCACGACTGGCCACGAATATAACTATAAAATAATATTTTTATTTACAATAGAAAAACCCATGGAAATGAATGTGCTGGCGCGGATGTGTGCACCAGATGTTAGATTTCCGTTTAGCCGCGTTCACCGTCATCGCGAAGCACATGCTAATTTCCACAATGGACGGTAATTAAATTCAAGGTGATATTCAGAAATTGTTATTTCAACGTAAAACGTTTTGTGTAAGATACAGATTTTTGTGATTTGGAACACGTTTGCAAGACAAGATGAGTTATTATTGATTTAGTCAGTTTTTTTTTTAAATTTATATTAATTTAATATAAAAACAGTATTTTAAAGTAAAAATTATTATTATTCACGCTGTATCCCGCACACAGCAGGGTAGACAGCGGGAACCTAGTATTAAGATACTCCGTTCCCCACTTTCCGCCGAATTCGGATGCATTGCGTGTTAAGTGGCGGAACTTAACGCCGCAAGTAGAAATCTAATAGTAGAAATATACATTTTTAGAATACGTTTAAAATTTTTAACTCAGCGTGATTCGAACCCGCGCCTCTTGGAGACGCTTTAACCACTAATATACTGCGTTTTATACGTTTTCTAATCAATGTTTTGCAATCTCCCGAGTATATACATGAATAATACTTTAAAAATATTAAAAATATCAAAGTTATTCTTACATACTTCCATTATGAAATTCATTCTGAAACACAAAGCCGTAGTCAATTTAAAAATACACGTAAAGCAATACGTTACAATACGTAGTGTAAGTCAATAATGTGCGAGTATACCGAAACCTGAATAGTAAAATGGATTTCCCTTTTCAGCGTGCCGATATTCAGAGTGTTTCTAATGTGTTCCATGTTATATAACATAAGAAGGCTTTTATATATGTACATTCCGTCAGGCTCGCTAAAACATTCTGCAAACATTATCTAGTACCTACTTGTTGTATGTTTGTATTATATAGTATATATGATAGGTATGTATTTTATTATGGTTAATTAATTGGTTAATTAATTAATATTATTTTTTTACTTTTTTAGTTTTAATAGGGCACTGAAGAGAACTTGGTGTCAAGACATTCTGTTCACTACTTTCCGCAAACCCGAGAGATTGCATGTTAAGTGGCGGAACTCTACGCTGAGCTTTGCTTCAATAATTTCCATTTATAATCAATTATAAAAAAAGTTTATCTTGCTCATTATAACATGTATAGATATAATGTACGTAAATCATTGCAAATTTATAATATTAACTTAGTTTTTGTTAATTAATATTTTATTTGTTTTTTCTGTTTCCTAATATTTTATCGTTTCGTAGAACTATTTAGCATTAAATACTGTAGTTTTAATAATATATTCGGAGTTCTTGTTCATGACATCAAGTTTAACGAGGAAAATCACGCTTCCAATCAATGTTTGCACACAAAAATGATAAAAAATTACAAGTAGTGTTACTTTTAAAAGGCAAAATTACGTTGTTTAACAAAAATTCTATTAGACAGTGACAGAAGATATTGGAGTTCTAGAATATTCGATTTTCGCCTTAAATTGTAAATGTTTTGGGTCAGAATTGCTTATAATTTTCGGCGAGCGGATATCAAACTACGTCCTTGATATTACTATCTATGTAAATTTTCAATGTTGCGAGTTGAACGTACCTATGTATTCGTGAGATAAAGACTAGGGCTACCGTTTCGGAACACCTGTTATCACAAATGAACAATTTAATCAGTATTTCGTGCCTTCGCTGCGTTATTTTGCTATGTTTGTTTGTGACAATCTCGTGATAGCTCGTAATGATAATTTTATTCGGACAATGATATAAGTTTTTATTATTAAAATAGTTTTTGTTTTATAATCCATGGATTCAGTGGTCTGATTGTACAAGTAATGGTTGTGGATTCGATTCCTACTCAAGAAATATTTATATTTAAAAATAATTTCTTTTCTCCATCTTGATTTCTCCAAAGTAGGCAGAAATTAGAGAATGCAGTGATTTCGTTGAAGAGAATCTCATGTTTTCTTGAGATTCTCAAGCATACATGGTTTTAAATTTCCAGAAGAAGAATGTGTGTGAAATGAAAGAAATAATAGTGATATTTTAAATTTCAGAAGAATATAATTTAATAAAAATATGCCGATCATTATTTTTGTCAGGTAATAGGTGTAGTAACTGAATTTATGACTACTATTTCAAAGTGACTAGGTTACATATTTTCGGTTAAAAATACTTTTTGACCTAAATGCTACAAAATAACACATTATTTATTTATTTATTCATTCAGATTTGTTTATATCTGTTTGTGTAAATACCTTTGGTAATGGACCTTTTCTTAGGATGTTAAAGTTCCTAACCGCCTACGGGTTTGCTATTGCCGTCAGACGAAACGTTCACCTTGCCTGGCTTTTTATAGAACGGTTAATGCTAATATAAGAGAAAATAATAAAAAAATACCCAGAGGTAAGGCCCAAAGGCCATTCTAATAATACAATAACAATATCGCGTATCCTTTTTAAATGGCAAACAAAAAATGTAGGCTCGGAACACTAATCTCCGCCTTTCTGATGTTATTGTTTGCAGGATTTAATGTAATACTTTGTATTATCATTGAAACAGTGATGAGGTTATCATTGCGACTGACTGTTAATGTGATTGCTTGTGGGTTCGATTTCCGCGAACCCACAAGCAATCACATTAACAGTCACACGGCGTGCGGTGGAAAGTGGAGAACAAAATGTATTAATACTGGATTCTATCTGACTGAAGATTTCTGATGAAGCATTAAAAAACCAAAAGCTGAAATAACTATATTTTTCACTAATAAAAAAAAATACATATTTATGGTATATAAATATGTTTAAGTTAAATGGAAGAAAGTGTTCAAAATAATAATTAAGACTTAGCAAATATATCATTCTATTGCAGTTTGCATTATTGATAAAAAAGAAACAAAATAAGATGTCTTGAATATTTTAAAAGTGTTGTTATTCATCCACTTAGGATACGAAAATTATTCATAGAAAAAATAAAAATTTGATCGCAGCGGGAGTCGAACCTGCACTTTTGGTCGGGCCGAATGACGGTCTCAAGAAGCACGGATTCGAGTCCCGTTACATTAATTTTTTATATGTTTTAACAAAATAAGATATGCTGTCTGCATTGCGCTGTAATCCTATTTGTGGAATATTTATATTATTTTCATTTCTTCGCTCTGATAAAGAGACAATAGAAAACAGAGTGTCTTGACACTAGACATTATAGATACTTTTTTTAAAAAACTGAGACATTTTCAACAAAAAAGTGGCAGGTGTAAACCCTATAACGTGTAAAATATAGCTCGCTGAGTCTTGTCTAAAGACCCGATGTCTCGACGCTTATCGCAACGATAACGAGTGCTCATTTAGGAGGGCGGGCGAGGTCACGTATTTCTACACTTGTTTTCATAACAGCTCAGCTTAATATCTTGTGTGTTAATGCGTGGTTTACAGATTGGTTGGTACGCATATGTTTAATTAATTAAAAAGAAACAAATTCTAAACTTCTATACTTCAATTTCCATTTTCTTCGTCTTCTAATTTCCTCCACTTAACACGCAATGCCTCCAAAATTGGGCGAAAAGTGGGGAACGGAGTGTCTTAAGACTAGGTTCCCGCTGCCTACCCTGCTGTGTGCGGGATACAGCGTGAAGCTATAATAAATAATAATTAATTAATTAATTAATTATTTGTTCTGATTGTATTGATATATGTGAATTTCAAAGCTATCGGTTAGGTTAAGGTGAATATTGAGTTAAAATGAGTAAAGATTGATTGGAGAAATGCCTACTTATATATTTTATTATTATTATCTTCTGCTTCAGTTCAGTTTTTCGCCAGAATTCGGGATGTTGCGGATCTGAACGCCGCTCTTTGTCTTGTCATCAGAGTGGAAAATTAAAATAATTTTAATTATAACTATTCGCCCGAGAGTTAATTAGAATTTCAAACAATCACTAGCTACAGCTAGACGCTCTCTCACAGTTTTTTTAAATATCAGGTATTTTATACATAAATTAAAATTAAATTAAATTAAAATTAAATAGCTTCACGCTATATCCCGCACACAGCAGGGTAGGCAGAGGGAACCTAGTGTTAAGACACTCCGTTCCCCACTTTCCGCCGTATTCGGAGGCTTGCGTGTTAAGTGGAGGAACTTAACGCCGCGCTTTACCTCGACACCAGAGCGAAGAAAATGGAAATATAATTTCCACTCCTCGAGTGGGAATCGAACCCACAACCAGTCGTTTACAGTCACACTCTTGTGCCACTGGGCCACGACTGGCATAAATGTTTTTGCCTTTACTATTAACAAAGCAAATCATTGTGTATATTATTAATATTATTCCATATTATCATTATGTAATGAACTATGTAACAACAAACGTACGTACTTAAAAAACTGGTAAAACTATACAGTAAGTTAGTTTACTAAGTAAATAACTTCATTTGCATGGAATGGTAAACGTATAGGTTTATTTCTTTACTATTGTCCTAGGAACTTAGATAGATAAATGATCTTAGAATTCTTTGGATTCTCTCTGACAAATACAGTATGTCAGGGGTGGTCAAGCACTAAGATAGACATTAAAATGACATTAAAAGAAAACGTATAAAAAATTGAACGCAGCGGGATTCGAACCCGCGCTTCCTGAATACCGTCCAGGCGCTCTGAGGACCACTGAGCCTGAAAAGAAAATTTAAATTTAAAATTAGAAGAAAATTTTCAAATTTTTATACGTTTTCTTTAAATATCTTTTTCAATTTTCTTAAGTGTGGAATAACACTTTAAAAATGTTTATAAGATAGACATTATTTCATTAGCCATTTTCCAAAATTTGTAATACCTAAATAAGATGTTATTTTTTAATTTAAAATTATAAAAATGAAGCTGGAATTAGGGTACTTTTATCGAAAGCCATTAATAATCCTTTAAGCTTAAAATATGCCAAATTTCAGCTTTTTACGTCCAGTAGCTTCTGCTGTGCGTTGTCTGTCAGTCAATAAGTAACACAAGAGTTTTATTATACATAGAAAGATAGTTGAAATTGAGTAAATATTTTGAGATATGTTAAATGATCTACTTTCTAAGGATAAATAAATTCATAAAATGGCTTGTAGTTTTGAGTTCAAAACTTCTAATTTCACAATATAGTATCACATCTGTGGTGTGGTAATGAATTCCAGTACATTCTTCAAAGAGCATATTTTTATTAAGCGTTTCCTTGAACTTAACAAATGTTATAAGTTAAAAATTCACTAAAGAAGTCTCGGGAAGTGCGTGGAAAATTAGAAAGAAGGAAGGTTCGGGGAGAACAAATCAGCCTGTCTATTGCCAACTGACCTATTTGCTTACGGCGTAATTTTGACATGGTTGTTACGACTTGCCATGTAATTTTCTTTATGAAGCGATTTTTGCAAAGTTTCGTTATTTAAGAAATAAATATTTTATTAGCAAGGGCGTTGCTTTAGAATTCCTGATTTCAACTTCATGTTTTTTCCCACGTAGTATGGTTCTCAGAGCCCACCTGGTGTTAAGTGGCTACCTTCGCCCATAGACATCCACAACATTAAAGTTATGGATGCGTTGCCAGCCTTGGGAATGTAGGACAGAAGGAGGGAGGAAGGATGGGAATGGTGGGAATAGGGAGGGCTGGTTTACATGCCATGGAACCGGAACACATCATAAGATATTTGGCGGTTGACATGATAGTGGTCGCGAGCCAATCAGAGAACTAATCTCCTACCACCAAACTACTGGGTTACCCGCCTTTTACGGGACGCTACCCAGCGTAGCGTGTTTGTGGGCAATTGTATTCTTAACCCGTCCCCCCACGGGAAAACTAATCGATTATCGTTTTTCGTTTTTTTTTATATTTTCTTTATTTAAATTTGTACCCTGCACGCACACCTTGCACGCATAACTTTCGATAGGCAGAAAGAACTTAGTCCTTCACTATTCATTCAATTCATCAAGGTGGCGTTTAATTTTATTTCAATAATTTACAATAGCTAATTGAACAGCTATTTCTTAGAATACAGAACAATATAAAAGAGTAAATCTCTTTCCATTTGTAATGAAATTAATTAGAAATTTAATTTGTAGATTTACGAGAGACAATCTTAACACTTAAATCTAGACTATCAAAAGGCTTCATTTAAACTCAATGAATCAATTTATATGAATTTACCTTTGAAGTTCTATAAAGTTGCTTAGATTTCAAATGTTCTTTGTTAATTAAACAGTTAATCTTATACAAGAAAGAATTGAACCTGTTACTACTATATTTAATTAATGGCTTAATAGTAAGTATGAATATATCCCCCCGAAGTGGAGAGTGAACCACCTAAGGTGCTACCGTCAGACTCTGTTCAGCTGCTCCACGGTGACCTCATGATTTGATTGTTTTTCATATTTTTTTAACTTAAATCGTTTGTCCTCGTATCATATCTAACTTAGGGGTTATACTTTGCAGTTCTTCAGATTATTCATGGCGTTAAATTTTATGTTACAATAAAATAGCTAATCCAATAGCCATTTCTTAGGCTTACAGTCAGATGCTTTCTCACTGTGTCAGGCTTTAGGTAGGTATAGTATTAATTGCGTATGTATTTTTTTTTAGCTTCACGCTGTCTCCCGCACACAGCAGGGTAGGCAGAGGGAACCTAGTATTGAGATACTCCGTTCCCCACTAATTGTATTGCGTATGTACCTACTGTTTAAAATACTTATTTTATATAAAAAATAAACAAAAGCAACGTTCTTTTTCCTGCATAACAGGGTGCGGCAAAAAGAACGTAGTCTCAAGCATTTCAATCTCCTATTTCCGTCCTAAAATATATTGTGTGTTAAATGGCGGAAGTCAACTAAGCTATGTCTTACGAGAAGAGAGAAATTAAAATAATTATATGGAATTATTCCTCTGAGTGGTAATCGAACCCACAACTCCTTAGGTTTACACTGCTTTCCCACTGCGCCACGTTACACAGGCCTCCTCTATAAAAGGTATTGCACATAAATCGTTTTTATCTATGTTTCAAGGTACGGCCGTGTCTTTCTTTATATTTCAATGTTGACCAACCTGTCCTTGTCACCTCTCAAGGACACGACAAGGATAGCGATAATAATCGATAATTTAAATGTTTTCTTTATAATGTCATGTATAGTAGTAGTTATAGTAGTAGTATGTAATGTATTATGTCATGTATACTGTATACTATTCTATGGCCGTTTGATGTTAAAAGTAATGCTTGTGGGTTCGATTCCCACTTAGGGAACGATCATATTTAAATGTTCATTTCTCCGCTCTGTTACTTGAGACAAAAGAGCGGCGTTGAGTTCCGCCACTGTTCCGCCCATGTCTCGATTACTGGCTCAAACTGGATGACGGAGTGTCTTAACACTAGATCTTCTCTGACTATGCGGGATGAAACTGTTTTTTTTTTTTTTTTTTTATCTTATTCTTTGGTAAACCTGTTGAGAATATAACTTGAATAATACAAGTTTTTGTCTTAAAAGTTTTTGGCGTTTTTAACGAACTAATGAATGCATAAAAATAATTAGTTCTCACATTAAGAAAAAACATTACCAACTGTTTTGTAAGATTTTTTTATTTTAAATTACATTAATATGTATGTATGTAGGTATGATTTTTTTAAAGTAGTTGTAACAAATTTAGTTAGTAATTATTAAAAAAATAAAAAAACAATACAATAATTATAGTAGTAAAAATAATTAAAAGTGAACAATAAATGTAACTTTTCACTCACTAGACACTGTGAGATTTACAAATTATTGACCATTGAAGGCCAGTCGTGGCGCAGTGGCACAAGCGTGTGACTGTAAACGACTGGTTGTGGGTTCGATTCCCACTGGAGGAGTGGAAATATTTCATTTTACGATTTTTTTCGCTCTGATATCGAGGCAAAGTGCGGCGTTAAGTTCCGCTACTTAACACGTAATGCCTCCTAATATGGCGGAAAGTAGGGAACAGAGTGTCTTCACACTAGGTTCCCTCAGACTATCCTGCTGTATGCGGGATACAACAGCGTGAAGGTAAAAAAAAATATTGACAAATATTTTATATAGGAGAGTCACGAGTGATAAATGCCGACTGAGTGTCAAAACACTCCGTTCACTGTTTTCATCCTCAAAAATGAATTCAACACATTGCACGTGGAGTGACAGAACTTGACAATGCGTTTTGTCTTATTTTACAGCTAGACTAGCTAGACGCCTGTTTGCGCCACAATGGACTATATACCATGGTTGATATATTTTATCTTTTATTATAGATATGTAATCTAGTAGTTACTATTACTGATTCACATTGCGTCATAGTGATGTAATTAAAAGAAAAAAATAATCAGTGCATTACAAAATAACTGGTCCGCCATCTTAGGTGTTCCACAGCTGAGAACTAATTTTGTCCCAAATGTAAACGTTAGGTATGCCTAATTGCAGTTCAATCGGTTAAGCTATACCTAAAGCTTCACGCTGTATCCTGCACACAGCAGAGTACGTAGAGGGAACCTAGTGTTAAGACACTGCATTCTCCGCCGAATTTTGGAGGCAATGCGTGTTAAGTGACGGAACTTACCGGAGCACTTGTCTCGATACCAGAGCAAAGAAAATGGAAATAAGAAATATTTCCATCCCTCATCCCAGTGGGAGACGTACCTACAAGTCTTTACAGTCACACCTTCTACCTCTGCTCCACGACTGGCCTCAAGGGTTAAGCATTCAAACTTGAGTCGCATGATTATTGTGCAGTCAACAACGTGCTCTGCACCGTAGTATAATATGAATGAAGTAAATTAATCAACATTTAGGACAGAATTAAACCCACAACAGACACTTAGGTACCAACTTCGCTACGATGATGTATTTCTATTTTTTTGTTAATTAATAAAGCTATGAACTTTACCGTTCATTATATGCGATATTAAGTTTCATTTTAATTTAGCTAAGGTTCCTATAAGGTAAGCACTAGGTAAGATGATAGGTAGAAAGTTTCCGCTGGATTTTAGTACATAGTATTAGGTTTAAACACACCCTTAGTACAGTTCTTTTCCATAAGGCTTTATAATAATCTGCATAAATTTCATTGTAAATACGTTTTCATTTCCCGACATCCAAAAAGGCAGATAATAAATAAATAAAGCTTATAAACATTTTATTTCAAATCATCTCAAATTTGTACAACAAATTCATACTCGATAGCCGAGTCAGGGCATACCATTAGTGTAACAAAAAAAGGCATGAGTTAGCAAAGAGGCCACCATTAGTATCGATTTTCATGTCAACACGTCGAGTTGTCGACGCGTTGAAAACGGGAAAAATGTTACTATGGAACATCAATAACTGCGATCGCGGGCTTAAATGCAATCATCTTTTCAAAGGGTATTGATGGACCATAGATAGAGGTAGTTGTTTTAACAATGTAATATCTAGTTTTATTTTTTATTCTAGAGAGGGTTGTATAGATGTAATTTTATTATTATTTTGTTGAAAAATATAGTACACAGTATTTGTTCTTTTTTATTTTTTCGCGGTCGCTACTTTTCCAACCATTTAGACTCATGGTGTGTTCCCGACCATTTAGAGTAATTCAGAAGGAACTTGACGCTGTACATTATCGAATTAGAACTCGACTGGGGTAATATTTAATTTAATCATGTGACTGGTGACCTAAGGAAGATCTAAGAATAACAAGTACATCAAGAATAACTGTATAACATTATGAATAGTGTAGTTGATATATCTGTATACATATCTGTACATAAGCCTCTTCGCGATGATTTTGGGTTCAATCATCAATCAGGGGAATGATTTTATTTCCCCACTCTATTAAGGGGCGTGCGGAAAGTGGAAAATTAAATGTCTCGACGCTATGTTCTCTTTGACCACCCTTCTAAACGGCAAAAGTGGATATTGCAAAAAATTAACGTCGCAGTATCAAATAGAAGATAAAACACAGGCAAATTCAAAAGAAGTCATTATCTTAATACTTTCAAGCGCATAATTACGAGTGTGTTGCAAGAGTAGAGAAAGCAGTTGAATTCACTTTTTTACTTTCACTAATCTTTCAGTAGATTCAGTTTGGTTTGTATCTAAAATGTAATTAAGATTACATACATATAAGTAACGTGACCATTTTCTGCTCGCTCTAAACGGGACATCGTGTTTAAATTATTATGTTACACTATTGCATTGCATGGATTATTATAGAAATATTTTGGCTTTCTATTTTTTGCAACCATCATTAAATATTTGGCTTTTGATTTTTTACAACATTCAATCAAAGCGGGAAACGGAGTGTCTTAACACTAGGTTGCTTCTGCATACCCTGCTGTGTGCAGGATACAGCGCAAAGCAAAAAAAAAAACAATTATTGAAATATTTGTCTTTCGTTTCTTTACAACGATCATCAAAATATTTGGCTTTTGTTTTTACAACGATCATCAAAATATTTGGCTTTTGTTTTTTATATACTCCTTGGCTATTTGTGCACGTTGTTAGGACAGTAAATAAGCCCAAGCATAAGACAGTGCTCACGGACACACAGTCCCACCGAGCAAATTTCATATCCCAATGCCATCATCATCATCACGTCATTTCAAGAAACTGGTCATTTCATATCCCAATGCCATCTTTAGGGACACCGGGACATAACACTAAAAAACGGGACTATTCCATTTAAAACGTGACATCTGGTTACGTTATATATAAAGTACATATCGATTTTCCTTCAAGGAGACTACTACAAGACTTGGTAAGAAGTTGATTGATTATTTATGTACATTTTAAATTTTAAGTTGACGCTTTCGTGGCGCAGTTAAAAAGTAACTAACGGATTATAGAAGCGGATTTCATCCCCTCTTTCGGAAATTACATAGTTTATTTGGTCTAAATTGGAATAAACTGCAGCGTTAGGTTCCACCTAATACATAATATCTTCATAAGTCTTCTTCTTCCTGGCAACTATCCCAGCTTTAGCCAGGGTCTGGGTATCTTCATAAGTATTATAATATCTCTTCTCCATGTCTCCTCGGGATATTAAGGCAGATATGGAGACACAGAAAGTGGCCTACGGTTTTTTAAATGTTTCAAATATATAAAAAAATGTCGTATGGATATGATATTGTATATAAATGTAGAAGGAAAGCACGCGTGGGTATAATGTGAGGAAAAATCTTGATATAAAGGCGAAGGCGTCAATCTTAGGCTTATCATCGCTTAAAATTGCAAAAAAGCTATCAAAGTCATATGAAATGATTTGGCAAAATTGAACAACGATTTTTATAACCAAATATAACTTTTTTGCAGTAAACTCTATTTTTATGTATATGAGAGATATGATACGTTTTCACCCGGTTTTCCTCTATATAATTTTAGTTTCCAATTTAAGTCATTTGCATGTACTAAGAGAAATGTAAATTTCTTTTAATAAATAAATAAATTCTCTAACAGCTTTTCTACAGTTATATCTAAATTTTCATTTCTTTGCTCTGACACCAACTAACTTCAGTGTCAGCATAAGTATAAAACTTCTCCGTTCTTAAGTGACAGACATTGCTAAGCTGTAGCAATTGGTTGTAGGAAGCTAATACTTGGCATATAAGTGGATGTCGAGCCTATATGGAAGCACTTAAAGGGAATGTCTCTTAATTACTACAGGAAATGGGACTTTACGTACAACGTCTACGCAAACGAAGTTGCCGAAATCTAGGCTGTGTATTGGCTAACTAATATAATCAAAAATACTTCTAACTTTTCCTACCTTGCTTGATTAATTGCCTGCTTAAAAATAAAAACGTTTATAGTACTAATGTATCTTAAATAGGGGTAAGCCCGCAGCCTCCTTAATAATTGTATGCGGCTCGTCTAGCGTTTATTTATAAGCTTTTTTTTTAACTTCACGCTGTATCCCGCACTCAGCAGGGTAGGCAGAGGGAACCTAGTGTTAAAACACTTAGTTCCTCACTTATCTATAAGTTAACTATAAGTTTTGTATCACAGATATTCTCCTGCTATATATCAAGTTCTGTCAAATTAATACGACTTGTTAAAATATTTGATGATTTTCAAATGCGTATTTGTTTATAATTTTCTTAATTTTTCTGTATATATGAATGTGTTGTTGAATGTGATGTATGTAAATGTGTCGTATGTGTAATGTATGTAATCATTTTTTTTTATATTTAGTGTTATTGAAATTTAAAGTTTAAAATTTCAAAATAATTTCAAATACAATGAGAAATTGGGCCTACCAAAAAGCTTCAAAATTTAAACAGGTCCATTGCAACTCTAACGGTTGCTCACCACTAACCTAGAATATATATGAAAGAAAAGTATTAAAGACAAGAAAGAGAAAAATAACTGTATATATTTATTAAAAATACGTATTCGCAACCATTTCAAGACATAACTAAGATAAGATCTAAGCTCGCTGTTTGGTAATGGCATGTTGAGAGATTGTTATCAGCCTTATAAATTATTTTTAGACCATACAAGTTGCGAGTAAACAAGAATTCTTATTCCATTCATACTTTTCGTGGTTGTCGATAGTAATCCATATTTTTTTACGATTTCAGAAACGAAACATATTATTTGAAGACATGGATAAAGGTAAAATGTCAATTTTTCAAGTTATTTTATTTATTCGACACATTAGAGACTGAAAGTTGTCGTGTCGTGGCGTGTGTCGGCTTGTAAGCGCGATGGTTGCGGTTTCGATTTTCACTCGGGTGAAGGAGTATATATTATTTTCATTTCTTCGTTCTGGTACTTAAAAGAAAGTACCAACGCTAGTTCCGCCATTTAAGGCGTAATATCGATATCGGGTGATTAGAATGAAGTATCTTGACACTAGGTCCTCCCTGACTACACAAAACACTCTACTCTAAAGTTGTCAAGGTACCCTTGGCTTCAAGATAACTTTTTATACTATTATCATAATAAAATTAACCAACAAAAACGTTTATTTTTTGAGAAACTATAGAAAAACAATTAGCAAGTGAGTTATCTTTTTTATTTTACCTGTATTCACTTTTTTACTTTTTACGTTAAGCAGGTTTAGTAGAAAGAAAGTGGGTACTTTATACATTACTTCATTACTCATTCGTTGAATGACAGTAGGAAAACAAGAACATTTAAAAACGATAATGTTTTAAATATTGATTTGAAATTTAGGTGTACTGCGCGAAGGCGTTCTGATAGTAACCAGGCGATAGCGTCAACGTATTAGGTATAACAATATTTGATAATCCTCACACTGTAAACAGAATTGGATGTGCGTTTGATTTCAACTTTGGTGAAAATGATTCTATCTAAATTATTTTAATTTCTCCCCTGTAGTGTGTTCCGAATCAACATTGATATTTTTAAAAAAATGCTTAAAAATCATTATTTAAGCGTTTAATTTCTGGCCTTTGCATTTATCAAAATAAATTATATATGTATGTGTATGAATATGTATATATATGTATATGTGTATGTATGAATATGTATTTATATGTGTATGTATGTATATATGTATATATTTGTGTATGTATATGTTAATTTACATGTATTTTTATTATTATTAATTTTTTATTTTTAAATATAGGATATTTATATTATTTTGTTGCACCTCCTACCATCTTTTTGTACAACTCCAACATTCAAAGGTTGCCTGGAAGAGATCGCTTTAAGCGATAAGGCCGCCTTATTGTACATTTATTTTGTCTCGATTTTTTGTGTGTTTTATTTGTTATTATTTGTGCAATAAAGTGTATTTTGATTTTGATTTGATTTTATTGATGTGACACCAGATCCCTGCCGACGAAAATACGTAAAGGTAAACAAAATTTATAACAATTGATATATGGGTCATTATTTAAACGTATTTTTTTTAGTTTCACGCTGTATCCCGAACACAGCAGGGTAGACAGAGAGAACCTAGTGTTATGACACTCCGTTCCCCTCTTTCCACCGAATTCGGAGGCATTGTGTATTTAGTGTCGGAACTTAACGCCGCGCTTTGCCTCGACACCGGAGCGAAGAAAATGGAAATACTAAATGTTTCGACTCCTCGAATGGGAATAGAACCCACAACCAGTCGTTTTACAGTCACACGCTTGTGCCACTGCGCCACGACTGGCCCCAAAACGTATTTTCTATTTAACCTACAAATAAATGTTTAGACAGACACTTATTGTTATTTATTAGTTCATTATTTCCACATAAAACGAAAGATATTGTAATTTTGTTCTCATTTCATTTACTTAATTCGATTAATAAATTAGTAGTAGTATTTATACTGTTAGACATTGGTATTGTATAGACCAGGGCTTCTTAAACTTTTGTCATTTACGACCCCATTTATGATTGCCAGTTTCTTGACGACCCCATACAAATATAACAGAAGAATATAAAATATTAGTATTTTTTGATGATTTTTTTATTAAGTTACAATGTACATATGAAAATATAGTTTTAGAATTCATTTTAAAACGCCAACTCTAGTGATGTTATAAAATGGTATATATAAATATTTGACACTAAAATCTCTCGACCCCAAAATTTTGCTACTCAACCCCATTTGGGGTCACGACCCATAGTTTAAGAAGCCCTGGTATAGACAATACCGTTAACTAAATTCGATAGAAAAAACTGCTCACGTAATGATCATAATACATTTATATGCAAAAAGAAAACATTCGCAACATGCCAGCTATGAATTATACATTTGAAAATTTGCATTTTTTTCGTCTGTAAGACGTGTTATTTGGCAAGTGCTCAACAGGTTTTAATTTTTTTATAACACTATTTTTGGATGACATTGATAATGGCAGAGTAATGTGTGATTAGCTAACTTTACGTCAAATATACATTTTATTAGCGAAATTTCTATAATGTATTAAAGATTCCGATTTCGACGAAAAGTGGAGAACATGTCTTACACTAGGTTCCCTCTGCCTACCCTGCTGTGTGTGGGAAACAGCGTGAAGATAAAAAAAAAGAAACACAAAAGATTTCGATCTGTCTGGAACTATTATCAGTTCATTTCTGGTACATATTTCGAAGGTGGCATCATTTCAAATTTGGTAGGTAGAGAGATGGGCTGGGATAGGGGAAGCGAGCGTTAGTGCGTATTTTTATAAAGCTTAGTAAACTACACTTGTGTCGTTAGTACCAGGCGCTGTCCCGATGATAAGCTAAAGAATTTCTTCTCACTGTCACAATAGTTCTATATCTTTTAATACATGATGCTATCCGAACGAAATCTAGATATGTCTGGGTATGCGATGTTTATAGGTTCAATTTCCATGATATTTGTCCAGTATTTTGAAACAGTGTAACGTAAAATTCTGTAAGATATTGCAAGAGATATGTTAAGTCGAGTAAATTGTTATTAAATAGAAAAAATTGAAAAAAAAAAAACATTTGATTGTTAATAACAAAGGTAATTCGTATAATTATAATAAAACTCATGTTTTGTAATTGAGGCCATCAAGACGTAGTGTGACAGCGTCCGACTGTATAATGTGTATCTATCTGTATATTTAAATTATTTTCATTGCTCTGCTTTGTTGACAAGACGAAGCGCAGCTTTTTTTATTACATAAAGGAGGCAAACGAGCAGAAGGACGATCTGATGTTAAGTGGTTAACTTCGTCCATGGGCATCCACGATATTAGAGACGTTGGGAATGCGTTACCGGCCTTGATGAAGGAAAAAGGAGGGAAGAAGCATGAAGATGGTGGGAATAGGGAGAGCTGGCTTACGTGCCAATGAACTGGAACACCATCAGATGTTTGGTGGTTCGCCTTTTACATGATATTGGTCACGAGCCAGTCAGAGAATGAATCTCCTACCACCATGAGATTGGGTTATCCGCCTCTTACGGAACGCTACCCAGCCGCTGCTGGGTAGAGGGGAATTGTATTCTTAACCCGTTCCACCACAGATAAAAACAATTTAGCCACTCTAAACAATGTCTCAGATTAATTCGAAAACTGAAGTACGGAGTGTTTTGACACTAGTTTCTATGTGCTGGAACCCTGCTATGCTTTAAAATGTATGAATGTTGTTATATATTTATAATGTATCCGGGGGTAGATTTACCTGGCCTGCGCGCCGGTTGGAAATGTACCGGAATAAATCAGTGTGCAACAAACTAACGCTGAGTTTACTTGTCCCTTCCTAACACAAATATATAACAGTGGCGACGAGGATGGGATACGCGCCCTGGCCATATCCACCCAAACCGTTTCATCGCATACACTTAGATTTTTTAGGACCGATTGATGATAAAATGTTTTTAATTATAGTTGACGCATATAGTAAATGGGTCGAGTGCTATATATTAACAAATTCATATGGTTCAAAGACTGTCATTGCTAAATTATATGATTTTATGGCACGGGTAGGTATTCCCCATACTTTGGTGACTGACAATGGCACTTCATTTACTTCACAAGAATTTAAAGATTTTTGTAATTTGAATGGCATTAAACATGTTTTTTCTCCGCCTTATCACCCTGTTAGCAATGGGCAAGCGGAAAGCTACGTTAAAATAGTAAAAAAAGGCTTAAAAGCAATAATTTTAAGTAACTATAATAAAAAAATGTTACAAGAACATATAGCTAAATTCTTGTTTGATTATAGAAATTCTAAAAATAGCACCACCCGCTGAATTGATTTACGGTAGATCATTACGTACGCGGTTAGATCTTATTAAACCTGTTGATGTGAGTTCGTCTCCCTCATCCACAAACCTTACCCTAACAGTAGAAAGGCAACAGTGTTTACAGGCTAAAAACTATAAAGGGAAACAAAGACAAAAGTTTAAAAATAATGATTTAGTGTGGATAACAAAAAATATAGATAATAAAAAAATCCGTTGGCTGGAAGGCATTATAAGGGAAAAAATAGGGAGTGTTATGTTTAAAATTTTTATACCACAATTAAACTGTCTAGTCACTCGTCATATAGATCAGATAAGAATTAGGAAATCACATTTGGCACCGGAAGAGAACTGGAACACCGATGTCATTCCCGATTTACAGCGAATGCCGACCAGTGATGTCGCAAGCGCTTCGACGTCGTGTTTGGAGCAATCTGGTTCACCAGCAGAGGCAGCTGAGCCAGGGGACACGGGGGAGGATGAAGAGGCTGAGGCAGCTTCTCCTGTGTGGGTTCCTGTGCGACCGCGCAGGCGAGAGCTCACTCCGGTCCGAAGTGACTCTCCTTGTGATTCTCCTTGTGACTCTCCTAGGGACTCTCCTAGTAACCGGGTTGTATATAGCCTTGAGCCAAGTCAACGGAAAGGTTTTTTAGTTAAATAATTTGTGTCTTTTATACTGTTTAGTTTAAGTATTTTTTTAATATGTTTCAAAAATAAGGGGAAGGGGATGTTATATATTTATAATGTATCCGGGGGTAGATTTACCTGGCCTGCGCGCCGGTTGGAAACGTACCGGAATAAATCAGTGTGCAACAAACTAACGCTGAGTTTACTTGTCCCTTCCTAACACAAATATATAACAAATGTGATACAGACAGAATATAATTTATCCAAAATTATGTATAAAAAAATACGGTGAAACAATATAACTTTTTGAACATTTTTAAAGTGTTATTCCACTCTTAAGAAAATTGAAAAAGACATTTAGGAAACGCATACAAAGGCGCGGGTTTGAATCCCCCTCCGTTCAAATTTTTATACGTTTTCTAAATTTCTTTTTTTAAGTATACGAGTATAACTACCTACAATGTACATATCTTCTTAGTAATTACAGTTGTGTATAATCCTTTGTATGTTCATTTGATATATTGGTTTTGTTTTGGTTCCTTGAGTCAATAATGGATGGCGCTGTGTGTGGGCTAAATCGCGCTATCAAGATGTTTTGCTTGGACTATATATACTCGGAGGCGATTGGTGTCGGGGTGAATAAAATTGAGAATAAAGGTGTTTACATATAGTGGTGTTGTGTTTCTTACTTGTTGAGTTCCGCAAACATTTTGGTGCCGAAACCCGGGAAGAGGAGGAGGAGGAAATACGATCTGAAGATAGTGCAGTGAGTGACATAGTGTAATAGTAAGTGGTGCAAGTGATATTCTAAGGACAATAAACTGTAAGTACGAAATTGGACTTTAAAAAGTAATAGTTAAAGTTAAAAACAGTAAATTAGAAGTGATTTGATTTGGACTTAGAAAAATTCGAAGACTATTGTGGACTTAGAAAATTTGTATCTATCTTGGACTTAGAATATTTTAGTGAATTTTAACTTTGCAAAATTATGAGTGAATATTAACTTAGAATATTTGAGACGTGGTTTGGACTTAGAAAAATTTGTGTGATATTAACTTAAAAAATTTGGAGTAAATATTAACTTAGAATATTTTACCCAATTTTGGACTTAGAGAATTTCTTGTAATTTTTAACTTAGAAATTTCAAGTGATTATTAACATAGAAAAGTTAAGAGACTGTGGACTTAAACAATTTGTGTTAATTAGACTTTAACTAAATGTTTTAAGGAATTGTAATATTTTATTAATATTGGACTTAAAAGAATTGCAGTGAATCGATAGCACTTATAGTCAACAGTATATTTCTGAGACAAATAGTATTACAATAATTTGGGTTGTTATTTTGTTATAAAAAATGGAGGCAATGTTATCGACGCAGGAAGAATTTTACAAACAACTTTTAAAATCAGAAGCTAATTTTAAGAAGTCGCCCAGAGATCGAATTAAGGAAGCATATTTAGAGACAAGATTAGAAAATGTAGAACAGCTTTGGAACGACTTCAGACAAGGACATAAAGAAATCGTTGCTAAAATTGATAAGGTGCAAAAAGAAAAGGAAAGCTATTTTACATCTGAGAAATATGATTTATTTTATGAAACTTATGTTAATTATAAAAGTATTCTAAAAGAAACACTAGCTTTAATTCTCGCTAAAAAGAAAACAGCTACTGATTCAGAAAATAGCTCCACGCCCACGAATCCAAACCTTTGCGAAGTTAAATTGCCCAGAATTCAATTGCCAACGTTTACCGGCAAATACAATGAATGGCAAACTTTCTATGATATGTTTGTGTCTTTAATTCACAACAATTAAAGTTTGTCAGATGTGCAAAAACTTCACTATTTAAAAGGAAGTCTTTGTGGAGAACCCGAAGCGTTGATTAGAAATTTTGCTACAACTGAGTTAAATTATACAGAAGCCTGGAAACAGTTAACAAAAAGGAATGATAATAAAAGATACAATTGTAATACGATTTTAAAAACCTTTTTCTCACAAAAATCCTTACATAATGAGTCACCTGCTGGCATAAAATCGTTGTTAGACACAACAAGTTCCTGCTTGAAAGGCCTTAGTAATTTAGGCGTCGACGTGAGTACGTGGGATATTATTGTAGCGTATTTTGTGGTTTCGAAGCTAGATGTGGAATCTCGTAAGCAATGGGAATATTTACAAAGTCGTGCTACAGATGAACTACCATCATGGTTGAAACTTGTTGAATTTTTAGAGTCCCGTTTCAGAAGTTTGGAAATGATTGAATCCGGAAAACAGAATCCTATATCACATGCTTTCAATACCGCACGACCTACACCAAGACCAAAATCATTTCATACCACGCTTCAAAACAATTATAAGCAGAAAGATCCTATTTGTACTTTATGCAAAGGAACACACTATATTTTTAACTGTAAGCAATTTGGACAACAGACGGTGACAGAGAGACAAAATTTTGTTCAGAAAACAGGTCTATGTTTTAATTGCCTATCGAATACTCATCCTGTTAGCCGATGTCGACAAGTGAAAAGCTGCCGTCGGTGTGGAAAAAGACATCACTCATTACTGCATTTTGAGAGGGAAGATTTACAAGGGAACACAAACAGTGCTATTACAATCTACACAGAGAATAAGGAAGAGAAAGAGAAACAAATTTTAAACACTCCTATTGAAACAAAAGTTGTAGCGAATTTTGCGAAGGGAGATTTATATCGTTACAGCGTTTTACTTGCAACAGCGGTTGTTAAGGCTAATTCAAGAAACGGAAGTAAATACACTATACGAGCGTTACTTGATCAGGGCTCACAAGCCTCTTTTATCACAGAAACTACTGTACAATTACTTGGGTTAAAACGAAAGCCAATTAACGGTTTGGTGTCAGGAATAGGGGATGGTCAAATGCGAATCAACTATGAGACTTCATTGGTAATAGAATCTCATTATAATGCTAATCATAAAATTCATGTTAATGCATACATATTGTCTACACTTGCGTCAGTACTACCAACCACTAATTTTAATACACCAGATTGGTTAGAAAACGAGAACCTTACACTAGCCGATCCTGGATTTGGAACACCAAGCAAAATCGATATTTTGCTTGGAGCTGAGGCTTACAGCGAAGTGATATTAACTGGAATCATCAAAAATCCTCAAGGAAATCTTATTGCCCAGAATACAATCCTTGGCTGGATTTTGTCCGGAAGAATGTCGCAAGACTTAGTAAGTCAAAGAGAGAAATTTATAAGTATGCACGTTAATGTTAGAGAAGATGACTTATTGAAACAATTTTGGGAGATAGAGAATGAGCCGAATAATCTGGAGAAAAAGTTAACTAAAACAGAGATATACTGTGAAGAGTTTTATAACAGAACTACAGAGAGAAACAAGGATGGTAGATTTGTTGTGAGGTTACCGTTCGCTGAAGAAGATCCGGAATGTCAATATGGTAAGTCAAGAGAAATTGCGTTAAAAAGATTCCTATATTTAGAAAAGAGATTATTGAAGAATGATAAGTTGTACAATGATTATAGGAAAGTCATGGAAGAGTATTTAGCCTTGAATCATATGTCACTGGTAGATAGTGAAGATCTTAATAACCCGAACGCGGTATATCTTCCTCATCACGCGGTTGTACGTGAAGATAAAGAGACAACGAAAGTTCGAGTTGTTTTCAATGCATCTTCAAAAGGAATCAACAATGTATCATTAAATGACGATCTTTTGATTGGACCAAAGCTGCAACAAGATTTGAGACACATTCTATTGAGGTGGAGGAAGCATTGTATTTGTATAGTAGCTGATATAGTTAAAATGTATAGGCAGGTAAGGGTACATGATAAAGACACAAATTTTCAGCGAATATTATGGAGAAATAGTCCCGATGAACCAGTCAGAGATTATAAATTATTAACTTTGACATTTGGCACAGCCTGTGCACCATATTTAGCGGTAAAAACTTTACAGCATTTAGCCGAAATAGAATCATTTAAGTATCCAGTTGCATCCGCTATAACAAAAAGAGATTATTACATTGATGACCTAATGACCGGATGTGATAATTTGGAAGAAGCCATACAAATTTACAATGAGATGAATAGCTTAATGAATTCAGGAGGATTTCAGCTTCAAAAATGGAGCAGTAATTCTGACATTTTACTCAAATATATTGATAAGGATAAACATCGATCTAATCAGTACGTACCCATTAAAGCAGACAACATGGTGAAGGTATTAGGTATCTGTTGGAATCGGGACACTGACAATTTCGAGTATACCATAAATTTACCCGAGCCTAAGGTGCCTGTGACGAAACGTCAAGTTCTATCAGATATAGCGAGATTATATGACCCAATAGGATGGATTGCGCCAATAGTTATTACAGCCAAAATTTTTATTCAAAAATTATGGAAATCTAAATTAGAGTGGGATGAAGAATTGACAACAGATTTAACAACAGAGTGGTTACAGTTCCGAAAAGATTTAATTGACGTTAAAAATATCATAATTCCAAGATGGCTAAATTACTCTAACGACTGTAAAACAGAGCTGCACGTTTTTTCTGATGCGTCACAGGCAGCTTATTCCGCGGCAGTTTATATTCGAATTATCAGCGAGGGAAATGTCTACGTAAAATTAATTTCAGCTAAAACAAAGGTCGCACCCATAGACAAAGAATCATCAATCCCCCGATTAGAGTTATGCGGTGCTCTTCTTGCAACAAAATTATTGTACGAAGTGTCCATCGTAATGAACATACCAAAAGAGAATTTATTTGCCTGGACGGATTCAACTGTTGTTTTAGCATGGCTAAAAGGTCCCGCGTGTCGTTGGGCAACTTTTGTAAGTAATAGGGTATCGGAAATATTGACAATGCTTGATTACACTCAATGGGGGTACGTAAAATCGAACATGAACCCGGCCGATTGTGCATCGAGGGGGCTAAGATGTAGGGATCTACGTGATCATCCGCTTTGGTGGTCCGGTCCAAGCTGGTTATCAAAACCTATAATTGATATTGAAAAATTAATAGATATTGACACACAAGAAGAAGAAAAAGTAAGAAGTTTAATAGCATATAATAAACAGAGTGAGGAAGACTTTATTTGGGTAAAATTTTCTAATTTAGATAAGATGTTGAGAGTGATATCAATTTGTCGAAGATTTCTGAATTTGGTATTGCCAAAAAATAAGCGGAGAAAATTAACAGGACACGTTACTATTGATGAAATAAATCAGACTTTACACATATGCATTAAACAAGCTCAAAATTTTGAATATCAACAAGAAATAAAGCAGATACAATTACAGGAAGAAACATCTAAGAAGAGTGGTCTTTCCTGCTTATACCCATTTTTAGATAAAAGTGGGATTATGAGGGGTGGAGGACGTTTAGAACAGGCTGATATAGGCTATGACATGAAACATCCAGTGATTATTCCTGCTAAGAGTCACCTTAGTAGGTTATTAATCTCTGATGTTCATGAGAAAACCATGCATGGCGGACCACAGCTTATGTTAAATTTCTTAAGAACACGCTATTGGATAGTTAGAGCAAAAGAGTTAGTAAAGAAACATTACCGAAAATGTGTTATATGTCTTAGGTACTCGAAGGCATCTAATCAGCTCATGGGTCAACTTCCAGGAGTGCGGTTGAAACCTAGTAAGCCATTCAAATCCGCTGGAGTTGATTATGCTGGTCCCATAAATATAAGATTTTCTCCTGGACGAGGTGCTAAGTCATATAAAGCATACATTTGTTTATTTATATGCATGGTTACTCGGGCCATTCATTTAGAAGTGGTTACGGATATGAGTGCAAAGGCATTTATAGCTGCGTTTCGACGCTTTGTCTCGAGACGTGGTCACTGTCAAGATCTTTACAGTGACAACGGTACAAATTTTGTTGGAGCCGAGAAACAACTAAACGAAATGTTACACAACGCACGTTCTGAGTTACCGAGTGAGATATCACGTTTGCTGACATTCGAGAATACAAGGTGGCATTTTATACCACCTCATGCTCCAAATTTCGGAGGCCTCTGGGAGGCCGGAGTAAGGTCTGTAAAAACACATTTACGTAAAGCTATTGGTGATAGCACACTGACTTACGAGGAGTTATCTACAGTACTGACGCAGGTGGAGGCTTGTCTAAACTCGCGTCCTTTATCTGTTCTTTGCGACGACATTAATGACCCACTCCCACTGACACCAGGTCATTTCTTAATAGGAGAACCCATTCTTAATATAACTGATATTGATTATTCTGATAAAAAATGTACTGGTCTTGAAAGATGGCACTTAACACAAAAAATGGTTAACGATTTTTGGAAAAGGTGGTCGAAAGAATATTTGTTAACTTTAGCTAATAGATATAAGTGGAATAAGAAAAAACCAGAGCCTGATATCAATGATGTAGTAGTGTTAAGAGACGATTTTTTACCACCCTCTAAATGGCTCTTAGGAAAAATTGTTAAAAAACATCCTGGCCGTGATGATATCACAAGAGTCGTTACCGTAAAATGTAAAAATGGATATGTTAAACGTCCAGTTCATAAAGTTTGTGTTTTAACAAAATAAATATGATATTGTCACGGTGGGCGGTGATAATTTCCAATGTAGTCAATGTTTCCTTACGTTACTATAGTTTTATTTTTTATTTTTTTTTGAGCTTTCTTTTCATTATATATTTTATAGTTTTTTTTTTTTTTTCTCTTAATTTTTTGATATGTGTGAAAAACTATACTGTAATTCAAATGAGTTGAATGAGTGTCTTAATTTTTGAGTCATATCTTCTATGTACTAGATGTTGGATTTTTTCGCGTCAGATTTTAATTAAGTTTGCTACTTATTACACCTTCCGAGTATGTTATTTTTTTTATTGTATTTGTATTGTAACTTGAAGGACAGGTCCTTGGTGGGCGGAATGTATGTTCATTTGATATATTGGTTTTGTTTTGGTTCCTTGAGTCAATAATGGATGGCGCTGTGTGTGGGCTAAATCGCGCTATCAAGATGTTTTGCTTGGACTATATATACTCGGAGGCGATTGGTGTCGGGGTGAATAAAATTGAGAATAAAGGTGTTTACATATAGTGGTGTGTTCCTTAATTGTTGAGTTCCGCAAACATCCTTTATATATTACATAATTATGGCTTATTACATAATTATATGAGTAAAAACATTTTAACCACTCATTTTTCTTATTAGTTCCTACCTACTTTATATATAAAGACTATAATTAAACCAGCAATAAGTACATTTTAACATTTTTAGTGTTATTCACACACTTAGGAAATACGTTTTTTTTTCTTAAAAAGGTTTTATAATTAAGTTAATCTCACTAAGCCAAATCCATACTAATATAGTGGCCAGTCGTGGCCCAGTGGCACAAGCGTGTGACTGTAAACGACTGGTTGTGGGTTCGATTCCCACTCGAGGAGTGGAAATATTTAATATATCCATTTTCTTCGCTCTGGTTTCGAGGTAAAGCGCGGCGTTAAGTTCCGCCACTTAACACGCAATGCCTCCGAATTCGGCGGAAAGTGGGGAACGGAGTATCTTAATACCCTCCCTTAATACCCTATAGGTTCCCTCTGCCTACCCTGCTGTGTGCGGGATACAGCGTGAAGCTACAGCATACTAATATTATAAATGCTAAAGCCTGTTTGTCTACATGTGACGCTTTCACGACTGATCTATAAGTCCGATTTGGATGTAATTCGGAATTACAATAGATAAAGTCTCAGGATCAAATATAGGCTATATTTTTTTCGAAAATCAACCTCTTAACTGTTAAGTTTGAAATCGTGGATGAAAGTTTGTATGAAAAGTTTTGTAATTTCGCAGTCGAAACCGCGATAGGTCGCTAGAACTTGCTATAATTTAAATGCCAGAAGACCTAACGTAATTTTACCTACGATTTTAAAAGGTTTTGAAATTCCATACACACTATATAAATAGATAATCGAAAATACGCAATAGATTGACGGACACATTACGGTTCATTCGATTACGTTTGATTAATATCGGTTACTGCAAACGAAGGTTGCAATTTGTAATCTCCGTATTAATAGATTGTTCATTGTGTGATAGGATGAGCTGAATGGCTGGAAATAGTAATAAATCATGTGTTCTTGTCTGAACGGTATTTTTGCTTTGCCCGACTTCTTCGTTTTTTTTTTTTTTTTTTTTTTGTTTTTTTTTTTTAGCTTCACGCTGTATCCATGTCCCTGCATACTTCTTTCGCCTCGTCCACAGTCATCAACCTCTTCATACACGCCCTCCGGGGGGTCCTCATGCTTTTTACGTGACCTTCCTCCAGTATCATCGATACTGTGTTTTCGAAGGTCAACCGAGGTCTCCCCCTGCCTCGCTTACCACTTACCTTTCCTTCATATATCTTTCTTACCATTCTTCCATCACTCATCCTCTCGACGTGCCCAAACCACCTGAGCACGCCCTTCTTCATTCTTACTATGACGTTCTCGCTAATACCTGCAATTCTGTGTATCTCTTCATTGCGGATTCGGTTAGCTAAGCTGACTCCGCACATCTTTCGAAGAGATTCTTCGTTTTAATCTAGTAATTGTATTTTTGCCGGCACTGTTGACTTATTGACCTTTAATGTTGTTCAATTCCTTAGTTCTCATGGCAATATAATAATATGCATTGAATGGTGTTTAAAAACCAAGATGCTTATTATTAAAAGTATTTGACATCTCGTTGCTTATGTATTGTCTGTCTGAGGTTCTCAGTTATGTGAAGTCACGATTGTCCGGACATTTAGTAATTTAAGAAAATATGTTAAGTCCTAATACATTGAATAAATACTAATTTATAGTTAATAAATCAGATTCATTTGTTGTTTTTAATAATCATTTAACATTATGTTTTACGCTACATATACTACGTGCAAAATACGTGCAAAATACATTATATTATCAGGATGCCGTATGCCGGTTATTCGGGTTATGTTTTTTATTACATTCATGCTATATCCATAGCACAGCAGGTAGGGCAGAGGGAACCTAGTGTCAGGATACTCAGTTCCTCATTTTCCGCTGAATTCTGGGGGCGTTGCGGGTTGGCTTAACTTAACGCCGCGTTTTGTCTCGACATCAGAGTGAAGAAAATGGAAATTTTAAATATATCGACTCCTCGAGTGCCAATCAAACCCACGACCAGTCGCATTTGCAGTCACACTTTGTGCTTCTATGCCACAACTGGCCTCGAGTTTCTACTGTATTTATAAATATATGCATTTCAGGCGTAGCGGGACAGTCCCCCTGAACAGAATGGCGGAACTGAACGCCGTGTTTTGACTAGATCGGAGAAATAATAAATATTAATTATATCCCGAGTAAGCATCAAACCCACAACCTTCGTGTTTCCACTGTGCCACGATGACCTCAAGTATGTAATGAAGACTGTAATTACATAAGATATAATTATGATACGTTTCTAACGCAATATACATGTTTGTTGTGAATGAACGTAGTACGGACGTCATTTGTAGGATGACCAGTTTGCGTGTCAACAGATAATAGTACAATGACAATTTTTTGGAGGTTACCGTTGTATCTTTTTTTATATTACTGACTAAAACATTTTTTATATTTCATTTACCTGTATACAGTAAAGCGTGTCCGACCATTTAACACGCAATGTTTTGATTTCAGGTGGATTGCGGAAAACGGAGAGACTTAACACTAAGTTACTACACGGGAAAAAGCGAGAACAAGTTTAAAAAAGCGTAGTACTAATCTTTATCAAATTTAATACGATATTTACCTTAAGCACGACCTACATATCATTGCTCTTTACACTAAGTATTTTTTTTAAACATATTTTAGGACTTATGAATAAAATACAACCGGAGAATAGTTCAAATACGATGCCATTCGAGAATAGAAAAGGACAAGGGAAGTTTCTCGGCCACAAAAAATAGTAGAACTATATTAACTGTACTAAAGATGCAAACTGTATTATTCGATCGATGTTATCTGTATTTAGCGAGGAATACAGAGATAATGAAAGTTTCTCCTCCACTTATGCACATTTTAGATATCTAAAATGGACATTAAGTTACAATACATTTTTTGAATAATAAAAGTATTAAAGTTTTTCAATTAACTTAATATAGGCTAGAGGCAATAGTCATTAACTGTCACTATTATTATTAAAAGTCACTAAAAATAAATAAAACCTTTATCAGCCGCACAATCAGCAGCTATAACGATTTCAATAGTAGTGTCGCGCATTCATTTGTTGAATGAATATATTAACTATACGTCACTTAAATTGATAATAAATTAATCTTTTTGGGGCCAGTCGTGGCTCAGTGGCACTAAGTGTGACAGTAAAGTGATTGGCTTTAGGTTCGATTACCACTCGAGGAGTGGAAATATTTTTTTCTATTTTCTTAACATCGTTAAGTTCCACCACTTAACATGCAATGCCTCCGAATTTGTGTGCGGAAAGTGGGGAACAGAGTGTCTTAGCACTAGGTTTCCTCTGCATACCCTACTGTGTGCGGGATATCGAGTAAAGCTAACAAAAAATAATCTTTTTCAGTGAATTCTATTACCCTACGCGAAAAACATATTAGTTATTTTTGCAGATTCTTAGTATTAACCGCATAGCAGTTTCTGGCTAGGCGACTTTTCGCTCTAATTCATAACATTGCTTGTTATGTGATGGACCTCCGTCTTGCCTTGTCTTATCCACCAGAGAAGAGAAACGAAAATAATTAAATTATGATCATTCTACTGACTGGGAATCGAATCGACAACCGAATTCGATTACACTAAGACTCTGTCCCACTGCGCCACGATGGCCTCATATTTCAAATACATATATCCCTATCCTATAGGATATATCACCCTAACGATTTAAAAACAAGATGTTCCACGCTTTCGGAAAGTCCTTGTCGCTATAAAAACTTGGTGAGCCGATTGTAGACGTGTGCAAAATATAAAAACGGCTACTATTCTTTGGCGTCATAGCGTTTTCGATAAATATAGCATTATGTATGCACATAAATACGTAAAGATAACGAACGCATAGTCTATGTGGTTGTAACTAAACGAAGTTCAGTAGTTACAGACTGTTCGCATACTGTTTTCCTTATTCGATTATAGAATTCACGTTCTTCAGTTGTATAGGAAACTGTCATGTTTTTAATAATAATTTTAATATTTTTTGCTTAGCAGGGTAATTATAGAAAACATTGCCATTTTTTTAAATTTATGTCGAAAGTATTATATGTGGTGTAGTTTTTATTACTATATTACACTAGCGACGCAGCCCGGCTTCACTCGAATAATACAGTTTGCATCTTTAGTACAGTTAAAATAGTTAAAATAGTTCTTCTACTTTCTGTGGCTGAGAAACTTCGCTTCTCGTTTCCCCTTCCCGAATATCGTCGTATTTGAACTACTCTTCCGTGGTAATCTTATTCGACAGGCACTAAAATATATTTAGTAAAATTACTTAGTGTAAACAGTAATTATATGCAGGTCGTGCTGCTATATGATAAAGATTTTACAACATTTTTTTAAGCTTCTTCACTTTCCTGTGTTAAGTTTCTCCTTTTCCCATTGTCCACTCGAAATCAGAACAATGAGTGGGAATAGAACCCACGATCATCTCGTTTACATTCAGACGCTGTCCCACTGCGCTATGACGGGATTTTTACTTTTCTTTATTAGTACTATATTCGTTTAAATGGCTTCACTCTTACCAAATTATAACTGACTTAAGAGTCAGACGAGAATATGAGATGTTGTATTAAATGGCGAAACTCATACACGCACTTTTTCTTACTTTAACAGAAAATATAAATCTAAATAAATTCAATATAACCATTAGCGTGCTCGAATTGAACCTACTACCATCGCATTTAGAATAACCCACTGCTCCACTGCACCACGATGGTTTTGTTATATTAGTAACTATTCTTTTCAATAATAATAATTATTATTGATCATATATCAAAAAAATATATGAAAAACAAAAAATAAATCAAAAATAGCAAAAAGCCCATACCTACTTGAGTATTAATCGTAAATCCTCCCACTTGACTCATCCCTTATGAGTATGGCTTAGGTATTAAGTCGTCATACTTACAGTAAACGGATTTGGAATTATAACTATTTATACTTAGCTCTACTATGTTTTTGTTATGTTTTTGTATTATGCCAGTTACACATACTTTTACGCATAACAGAGTAGTTAGAGTGAAGCTAGTGTCATGACACTCCGTTCTCCATTATCTGACGGAACTTGAGACATTGCGTGTTGAATGGTAATGGAATAAATATAATTAATTGTTAATATACATAGAAATCTAATTAAAAGTAGATATAATTATTTATAATTCATTTGTTTTCCAATTTTTTCTATAAATCATTTTATAGATAGTGGCCGGTCGTGGCGCAGAGGCACAAAGTGGTTATGGGTTCGATTCCCATTCGAGGAGTGGAAATATTAAATATTTCCATTTTCTTCGCTCTGGTGTGGAGGCAAAGCGCGGCGTTAAGTTCCGCCACTCAACGCCTTCGAATTCGGCGGAAAGTGGGGACAAGAGTGTCTCACCACTAGGTTCCCTCTACCTTGCTGTGTGCGGGATACAGCGTGAAGCTAAAAAAAACATTTCACACAATTTAGTAAAGTTATTTTTATGATAATTTGGATAACAGTCCTGAACACCTTTTTCACTTCAAATTGTTACACGAGTGAAGGCGCTGATACGCGAGGTACGCGACATCAAAGCCTTCCGTAGACTCAAAAATCTTTCTAAGATAAAAATAAAGATTAGAAATCTTAAGAGATCACTTATTCACAGATACTTTCAAAGTATGTATTTCTATTGTTATCAAACTCCATTCAGTGGAGTATTTAAATTTTAAACATCTCTCTTGGTTTGATTATGTTACAAGCATTTAATAACGAAATTTGTAATGACATACATAAATAGTCAGAATGTTTGGAACGAAGTGATTTATCATTAGTTTTTCATGTTAATCTCGCAAATTACGGATTTTATGAATATTATTTACAAAGTGAATGTCAAATAATTTTATTCAAAATAAGAAGTTACATACTTTGTTGTTGCAGTTTACTAAAGTTAATGACCTGAGAAGAAGCAAGAAACTCAGCGTGTCTCCTTTTTTATATATTAATATGATATTTTGACATATTAATTTATATATTCATCGCAAGTACTCTACTTAACATTCATTTCTTAGGGATATTAAGGAAGTCAGATAGAATCTTGACTATTCCAGACACTCCATTCTCCACTTTCCCTGTTATATAGACGAATTTTACGCCACGCGTGAACAGAAGGCGTGGCCAGTCGTAACGCAGAGGCACAAGCGTGTGACTGTAAATGACTGGTTGTGGGTTCGATTCCCACTCGAGGAGTGAAAATATTTAATATTTCCACTTTCTTCGTTCTGGTTTCGAGGCAAAGCGCGGCGTTAAATTCCGCCACTTAACACGCAATGCCTCCGAATTCGGCGAGAAGTGGGGAACGGAGTATCTTAACACTAGGAACAACTTAAATATTATTATTATGATATTTAGAAACAGTACACTACACCGCAATGGCCTCTAATCATTCATTTAACATTGAATTACACATTTTATTGGCTTACATCGATTTATACTGTCTATTACGTAAAGTGATATACTAAAATACATTAGAACTCTGACCGCATACTAACTATATATAGATGTCGATACGAGAGTCGACTCGAGAACAATGTTACGCATTTTCGCGATGCAAAACAGCTGTTGTCTGTAAATAATAGACCAACGTTTGGACTAATGCCGAGACGAGGTACTTCCTTATTTCAATCAATTTCACAAAACCAGAACGAGTAGAGGTCAGACGCTATATATCATACTTTGTCTGTCTGTACGTTTAAATTTCTGTTACGCAACGTACGTCTGGGTTTTAAAAGGTAATGTCCTGTGGCCGGTGTATTTTTATAATCTTTTCTTTAGTGCTGTCTTAGGACCAGGAGCAGTCGTTAAATTGGGACCTAGTTTTTTATTTTTATTTTTAGCTAGGGACTAGTTGTGGCGCAGCTGCACAAGCGTGTAACTGTAAACGACTGCTTGTGGGTTCGATTTCCACTCGAGGAGTGGATTATTTAATATTTCCATTTTCTTCGCTCTGGTATCGAGGCAAAGAGCGGCGTTAAGTTCCACCACTTAACACGGAATACTTTAAAAATCGGCGGAAAATGAGGAACAGAGTGTCATAACACTAGGTTCCTTCTGCCTACCCTGCTGTGTGTGGGATACAGCGTGAAGGGACCTTGTTAAAAAGTAATAATAAAGAAAAGATCGCGTTGTGAAGAAATCTCTATGAAAAAAGACTCTATGAAGAAATACATTAATTGAAGAAGAAATATTTTAATATAAAAAAGGAAAAATACTTAAGTTATATTTGAATCGGTAATCGTTATGTTTATGATGGGGATGGGGGTACCAACGTTGATATTTGAAAAGGAGTTATAGTACAAAATACGAGACTAGAAAATATTACATAGCCACTTTACTAAAATATTACTTACATACTAAATACGTTTTAAATAATTGACGTCATTCTTACAATCTTGCAATCCAATTATGGCTTTTCAAGTGAAAACAAGGACGACAGTAGCTCCTAAGTTTTCAACTTATAATGGATTGTCAATTTGAGGCGGCAATCGAAATATTACATTAGATTTTCCCCCATCACATTTTATTGGTATCACTAGTTTCGAGGCCGTTGCTTTTATTGTATTTAAAAGCCAAAAATCTAAGAATTAAGGAGGTATGGTAGTAAATATTAATACATAATGGCGGAACAGTACATATGAAATTATACATTTTTAATTTTTTTACTTTGCAAATTTAGAGCCATTGACTTCATAAACTTTTGAAAAGTAAGCAGTGGACTAACAAACAAGACTTATTTCTAAATCGTTAGTTATAATTAAATTGTGGCCAGTCGTGGCCCAGTGGCACAAGCGTGTGACTGTAAACGACTGGTTGTGGGTTCGATTCCCACTGGAGGAGTGGAAATATTTAATATTTCCATTTTCTTCGCTCTGGTGTCGAGGTAAAGCGCGGCGTTAAGTTCCCGCCACTTAACACGCAATGCCTCCGAATTCGGCGGAAAGTGGGGAACGGAGTGTCTTAACACTATGTTCCCTCTGCCTACCCTGCTGTATGCGGGATATAGCGTGAAGCTATTTAATTTTTTAATTTTTAATAATTAAATTCTTTCACGTTTTCTCGTATGTGAAAATAGAAACAGAACAGAGGTATGTATTGGGTTTCAGAATGTAGATAAGTCCTTTAAATCATCTATTGTTAAACTGATTTTTGTTTAATTTTCACGCGTTATACGATTTTTTGAACACAGCAAGCAAAGAGAACTAGTCAGAGTCTGAATAGTGTCAAGACACTGAGTTTTCATTGCATTACTGCCGGAATTCGAGACACTACGAGTTTAGTGGGGAATTTAATGCATCGCTGTCTTGATCAGCAGAGTTGGAGACATGAAAATAATTAAATTACGATAATTCCTTCCAGTGGAAATCGAACGCAAAACCAAAAGCGATTACAGTGAGACTCTGTTCTATTGCGCTACAATGGCCTAATTGTCTGTTTGCTCAAAAGAAAGTAGGAAACCTGAAAGATTTAGTTTTGTGTTTGAGTTATATCTTTTTTAGTTTCGTGTTACATAGCTTCACGCTGTATTCCGCACACAGCAGGCTAGGCAGAGGGAACCTGGTGTTAAGACACTCCGTTCCCTACTTTCCGCCGAATTCGGAGGCTTGCGTGTTAAGTGGCGGAACTTAACGCCGCGCTTTACGTCGTGTTATATAGGTAAGTTATTATAATGTTAGGACATGCTTTCTGCCTTTTATCATTTAGCAGGATTTTTTATTGAAACAACGAATTATTGCAATCTGCCAATAAATCTTTGATAAAATATCAACGTTTTCAAGGTAAAACAAAAATAATAAATTAATTATATTGGTTATTTAAATGTAGGTGGATTTGTTCATATTTAATATGTTTTCATATTGGTAAAATATTTGTTAAATAACATACACAACCCGTGGGGGACGGGTTAAGAATACAATTCCCCTCCGCAGCTGGGATAGCGTCCCGTAAAAGGCGGGTAACCCAGTAGCTTGGTGGTAGAAGACTTGTTCCCCGACTGGCTCGCGACCACTAGCATGTCAAAGACGAACCACCAAACATCAGATGATGTGTTCCGGTTCGATGGCATGTAAGCCAGCTCTCCCTATTCCCACCATCCCCATCCTTCTTCCCTCCTTTCCTCCTCCCCCCTTAAGGTCGGCAACGCATCCACAACCTTTCTAATGTTGTGGATGTCCATGGGTGAAGGTAACTACTTACCATCAGGTGGTCCTTCTGTTCGTTTGTCCCTTTTATTCAATAAAAAAAAAAAAAAAGAATAAAATCTATACTTGCTTAGGCAAAAAGTGAAGAATTATTAAAACTGAATTATTAAAAAAATCATTGTTATTCTCCGTAAGTGAATATAACAAAAAAACTTGCAACGCTATTTCGTCCCCACTTGTCTCGTCCAAAATTAGCACACTTGAGTCCATCTTGCACACTGAATCGTCCGATTTTTATGACAATGCATATAATATTTTCATAATACGAACTTAATGCCGTTGGTATGAGGTTCAGGACATCGATATAATTTAAAGCATTTCTTTTGGTAGATTTTGCATAGTAATTTGTTATTAAAAAGGTATTTTTTTAAAAAAAGTATAACAATTTGAACCCTAGGAACCGTCTAAAACAGTTTTCAAGAAGCACGGGTTCGAATCCCGCTGCGTTTAAATTTTTATACGTTTTCTTAAAATGTTTTTTCCAATTTCTTATATATTTGAATAACACTTAAAAAAATTTTAAACTAATTTGTTATTTTTTGACCATATCTTTTTCAACTTATCATATGTACTTACATTATATTATAAATGTTATATAAATAAATATTTTTACTTTATACACTTGATACGGATGGAGTATTTGAAAGAATGCACGCAACGTGCAAAAGGTGTGACTAGCAATGTAATATAAGCCGTAGCTATAATAAAAAATGACACAACTTTTCTGAGAACTTGTATGAAAATTAATTTTATGGTCGTAATTTTATTTAAATTAGAGATTAGAGATTTTGCTCTGATATTTTAAATACCATGTTAATTTAAAACGCTAATTACATTGTATTTTAGTTCAAAATTATCATAATTTTATATTATTACTTTTAATATATTTTCTTTACTTTTTATTTTCTAAATCATATCTGACAAAAGTAGTAATGTTTTAGTAACTTCATTTCTTATCGTTTACCCTATTTATATATTCTTCCGGCGGAGCCAAACGCTGTGATTTGTCAAATTTGATACGTCGGGCATATGAAAGAGTGTCTATATTCTTAAATAACTGACTAAACTGGCTGTGTCTGCTAAAAATTAATAAAATTCTCTTAATACTATTAAAATGACTTGTTCACGGACCAACATTTAAAAATTGTATTTTTGCATAACATTAGTGATTAAATTAGAGGTGTTCAAGGCACTGTGGGACGGCACCTGACTGTAAACGCGGTTGGTTGTAGGTTCGATTCCCGTTCTGCCCTATTTTAAACCTATTTGTAAACTATATTCATTTCTCCGCTGTAGTAAGTCAGTAAGTTCGGCATTCAGTTTCGCCACTCCAGACAAGGCTTCTCAATTCCAGGTGGTAAGTGGGGAACGGAATGTCTTGACACTATGCCCTCTTTGACTATACTGCTATGTGGAAAAAGCTTGAAGCACTCATACTCATAGACTTTATTCTCTAAATTATTGTGAATATTCTCGCACCATAAAAGTCGATTTTGTAAAGGGTGTTTTTAACTCACGCGATATGACACGGCAGTTATAGACTCATTCTGTGCTAAATGACACACGCACGCCCTAAACGAAGGTAGCTTAAAAGAGGAAGTTATATAAAGTTCGTATTTTTGTCACATAGTCCTTAGTAAGTTTATAGTTTGATTGCTTATGTCTATAGAATAAAGTGTTTTAGTAGTGAAATCGTTATAGATTTCATTATTTAAATATACATACATACATAATATGGCGAAGAGGTAAGTAACTTTGTTAGTAATCGGTTCAAAATTTCCGGAGATTACCCCATCTCTAGAAATTTTAAACCGATTATGAAAATTCTTTAACCATTAGAATGCTAATAGCTTCACTTATAATTAGATTCAAGTAACAAAAACCCGTTAATCAAGCTAATAAAAGGATGCACCTATATTACATATCTTATTTATAGAAAATAAAGATTTCACTTTTCTATCCTGAAGAATAGAAACGAAAATAAAACAAAATATTAGAAATACTAGCGGCCCGTTCGCGACTTTGCCGCGTGATCAACCTAGATGTTTCGGTATATTGCAACCCTCGGGGGTGGATTTTTTGAAAAATAAAATAGCCTATGTTTAACTTTGGATTATCAACTATATATATGCCAAAATTCGTTACAATCGGTCAAGCGGTGTAGATTTTTCATATAAAGTTTCATCCCCTATTTCAACCCTTTAGAGGTTGATTTTTAAAAAACTAAGTAGCCTATATAAAACCCAGTCATTTCTACTATTTTCATTCTAAATTTCATCCAAATCGGACCAGTAGATTAGCCGTGAAAGCATGACAGACGAACACACAGATATTCGCATTTATAATATAAGTATGGATTTTAACACATATCACTTATATTTATTTTTTTATTTTTATTTATTCTTTTCTTTACAGTTTAATTATTACCTATTACATATACGTATGCAAAGTGTATAAAAGCAATAATTATTGTGAATGTATCACCATTAGAGTGCCGCTTTTCGTAGCCACAGAGAAGAACTTTACTGAAGTAGGATACAAGAAAGTACATATTTAGTTCTCAAGAAAGTTATTTAGTAAAAATAGCTTTAACATTTTAATTTCTTCGCGTGACTTAAAACGACTGGTTGTGGGTTCGATTCCCACTATTTAATATTTCCATTTTCTTCGCTCTGGTGTCGAGGCAAAGCGCGGCGTTAAGTTCCTCCACTTAACAATGCCTCCGAATTCGGCGGAAAGTGGGAAATGGAGTGTCTTAACACTAGGTTCCCTCTGCCTACCCTACTGTGTGCGGAATACAGCGTGAAGCTAAAAAAAAAGAAAAAGAACATTTCTCCGTTCTGATAAAACAAAACACGTTGAGTTGACGAAGAGTCTCGACATTATAGTCTCTACTTAACTTACTAAACGTTACTTTTTAAGTAAAAAAATATTGACCAAACCACTAAATCATGCTGTTAACTAATAACATATTATTTTATTTCCTCCTAACTCTTAAATGAGTATAAACAAGGGAATTTTCGCAGTGGTTGAATACATAACAAAAACCCCTTTTAACGAATGCGTCATAAAAGTACGTACATTTTACAAATTTAAACTTGATCCTTTCACCCTTTATCTTAAAACGTGTGGGAGACGTGATTCTACTTTCACGCTTAAATGAAAACCTAATAATACACGTGTTTTTTTGCGTTTTTAAGTAAAAAGTTCGTATAAAAAACGTGATAAACTCTGATTTACTTTTATTTAGGTAACAAGGTACTGATGAAACTGCTTGTGATGAAAACGCAAAGGATGATAATATGTGTATTGCATGATTTAAATTTACCCTGACGGGTTCTATGTAGACTGGTACAAGTGCATAGATTAGTGATATGAAAGTTTCTAAGGTAAAAACCAGAAAAAAAAAATATTATACGCAAAATGTGATTAAAATTTGTGACTTAATATTGAACATTCAGAATTTAAGCCTTTTTCTTTGAGTACTTACAATATGGAAGCGATTGAAGATTCTTAAGTCTTCAAAGTTACCTTACACTTGTACTTGTTAACAAAAACATTTCATTTTCCACACAGTAGAATTTGCAGAGAGAACCTAGTCAAGACTAAGCTTGTCCTGTACTTTATGCTGAAATTCAAGAGTTTGTCGGTTGAGTGCCTGAAATCAACGCTGCCTTGTCTAACCAAAGCGAGTAAATAAAATTATTAAAACACTCATACCTATTCCGTAATCGATCCCACGACCATTGCGTTTACAATAAAGCGTTACCCTACTGTACCCCATTCAAATGTACGAGTATGAAATAAAAATTAAAAACATTGCCTACTATAATAAATTAACAAATTTTGTTTGATAACATTAGAACAAAAAAAAATACAGCACTAACATAGATTTGATCACATTATCTGTCGATATGAGTTAATCTACGATTACTATTACTTCTGACGATAACGTTATACGATATACGATAACCGGTGTTAGGATAAAGGGGTATATCTTGACTGACATGCTTTTATAGATACAAGCACATGTAAATTGTACATGCTACATATTGTATTATGTAAGTTTATTATCAATATCTGAAATTAATCGGGGTCTAGTGTTTTTATGTAATCTTGGTTTTAAAAGAGGAATTTCGAAAAAGAGCTATTATGGAGCTAGTCGAAATGTGAAAATATTTAATAATTCCATTTTCTTCGCTCTGATATCGTGGTAAAGCGAGGTGTTAAATTCCGTTCTACTTAACACGCAATGCCTCCGAATTTGGCGGAAAGTGGGGAACGGAGTGTCTTAACTAGGTTCCCTCTGCCTGTCCTGCTGTGTGCAGGATACAGCGTGAAGCTAAAAAAAGCTATTATGGGTTAGGTAGGAAGTAGTGTTACATCCTCTTTATTATTGATTGCCTATTATAGTTTTAATACTGGTTGATAGTTTGGTTCTTCTTAGTTGGACGTTGACAGACGATAATTCTAAAGTTATTTCTCAATGGCGAAGGAAGTGTATGAGCTAGTAAAAAGTATTTTTTTATCTATCAGCTGTTTTTTATTGAAATTCCTTTTGGGGATTTTATGAGCTTTTAATTTTTTTTTCTGAATTTTTTGCTTAGCGTCGTCATCAGAGAAAATCTAGAGTCAACACACACCGCTCTCTAATTTTGCATCCGAATTCTATTCGTCGCATATTGAGTGACGAATCTCAACATCTGGTCTTGTTTACTAGAACAGAAAAATAAAAAAATAATAATCATTCCACCGAGCGATAATCGCACCTACAACCCATTCAGACACTGTGTTACTACGCCACGGTGCCGATAGTCTCTTTAGTGCATGGCCTTTAATTCAATTCAATTTATTTAAGAGGTTTTGAACGGTACATGAATTAGATAAGCAAGAGCTATAAAACATAATAAATTGTTAGTCATGTTACATTTGAAAAACAAATAACTTGTATATTTTGAAGTAGGTATTTTCATATGTTATATGCATATTATAGTCGTAGTGCAATGGCACAACGTCTGACCGTAAACGCGTTTGGTTTCGGTTCGATTTCCACTTCGAGGAATATTTAAATAATATTCTTTTCTCTGCTCTAATAGTAAACGCAATGTTCAGTTCCGTCTCAAGTAATATGTGAATTAAAGCAAAAAATGGAAAATGGAGATACAGCTATACGCAATATTGCGTGAAACTATAAAAAAAAACAAAATAAGCATATGGACACATATTATAGATTTTTCTTTATATACTGACATGTATAGACATAATTGCATACATACTTCTAAATAAAACAATTCTTTGTATTATAAGTTTATCATAATTTGATAATTGTTTCGTAGTACTTGGTATGTCAAAGATCAGATACAGTATTCACGATAAATGTATATATAACATAGGTATAGACATCATCTATGTAAGTATTAGAACTTTGATGATAAAAGATGAGATTTGTTCTCTTAGATATCGTGTACTAAATATTGCATGGACTTACGAGTATCTCGACTTTCTAGCTTTTGAAACGACAAAGGTTAAGTAATTCCTATGACTGAGAATCGAACTTTCAGTCAATTATGTTTACAGACACTGCCCCTCTGCGCCACGATGACCTCTAATTATGTATTATATGCTGCATAACAGGGATAAGCTCCTTTATAATACGAGCCACATTTTTAAATTTAAACCTTTTTGCGTGCCGCAATTAAATTCATATTTAAGAGGTTGAAAAAAGGATATCAAAATGATTATACTTTTTAAACATTTAATGTAAACATGACGAATACGGATTGGATTTCCACTTAAAAACTGATATATTTAAATTATTCTAAAAGAAAATAGTGCAACTTCTAACCCTCTAGGGCCAAGATAAAACACCGAGACGAATTCTGTCAAAGGTATGTCTCGAGTGGCCAGTCGTGGCCCAATACCTAGAGAATTCGGCAGAAATTGGGAGACGGAGTGTATTAACACCAGGTTCCCTCTGCCTACCCTCTGCCCACCCTGCTGTGTGCGGGATACAGCGGGAATCTTCAAGTAGAAAAAATATACCCGCGTTCATGTGGGTTTTGGCTATCTAAGATTGCAGTCTTTGTTATTTTAGTTCTATTTCTTAAAAAATATTTCTAAGTAGATATAATATAATAATAATATAGGCTTAAGATGATATGGAGGTATCCATATGGCCAAAACAGTAAGATTATGGATTATGATGTTGATGATAACGGGTGGTAAATGAAAATAACGTGGCAAGATTCCTATTGAAATGAAATTCTGAACGATAACTAGTTAATATTAAAATTATTTCTATACTATATAATAGTAATAGTAAAAATAAACATAATAATATATTTTTAGTATTGCTATAAAATGTTACGCCATTTGTTACATAGATGATTACATCATTACCAACTCGCAGTTGACGCGCTGCCGACTGCGAAGCTGCGATCACACTTGCGTAAATTATATGCATATATTATGCAAATAAAAATAAGGAGTGGAATAAAATTTAATCTATCAATTAGTAGAATTTTGTAAGAGACTGGAAATTTGCTAGCAAAGTCGTGTATTTTTTATGTATCTACCATATTTTGGAGATTTCATTAAAATATCAACTGAAATCTCGCTGCCGATCGTCTGAATTTGAAAACGAACTGACTATATTATATTTCGATTTATTGTTATTTTCTAATTTTTCTAACATTGATTTTTTGGTAGCGAAATCAAATCCATTAGTTTGTCCCTATACCTAGAGTAGTGAAACATTACCGGATTTGTACCTACAATAATGACCTTTAGATAAGCATATCGGAACTATGCCACGATCGAGCAGACTTCAACAAACTACATATAGATTAACGTGGCGTATAGGGACATCATCTAAATATTAACAAACCAACCCCCCCAATCGGTGAATGATATTTAAAATATTTTAAATTCACCGCTTCTATAAGAGAGTTTTACGTTGAATTACGTTGAAAGGGTTTGTCTTAAGAAAAACTATTGGGTTGTTTTTTAAGTTCTCTTTGCCATGTGGGTGAAAGCATGAAGCGAACTATTAACGAGATTTACGATATATTTTTTAAGCTTCACGCTGCATCCCGTATGTAGCAGGGTAGGCAGAGGGAACCTTGTGTTAACACACTCCGTTCCTTAATTGATTAATGAATTTGAAGTCATTGAGTGTTAAGTGGCGGAACTTAACGCCGCGCTTTGCCTCGACACCAGAGCGAAGAAAATGGAAATATTATACACCTCGAATGGTAATCGGACCCGCCACCAGTCGTTTACAGTCACACGTTTGTGCCTTTGCGTCACGACTGGCCCCATATTTTATTAAAAATAATCCGAATCTGGTAAATATAATTAAGTCATCGTTTAAATTTATTGGTTATTTATTATTGAGGCTGTCGTGGAGCAGTTATGCAGCATCTGACTGTAAAAGCGATGGTAATAGGTTCGATTCGCACTCGGGACTATGATTATATTTATATTTTAATGTTTTCGCTCTAGTCATACCTAAGAGAAGGCGCGGCGTTGAGTTCCGCCACTCCACAGGCAAATGTCTCGATTTCGGAAGGAAAGTGTCTTGACACTGGGCTCTCTCACTACTAAGCGAGAAAAAGCATGAGTTTAAATGAACGCACGAAAACAAATAAAAATATTATTGCTTTTGCATAAACATATAATATATTTCATATCTGTGTAAAAATTGTTAATAAAATGACCTACGATTGACAAAATATTAGGCATTAGACGAAAAAAAACTTTCTTTTTTATTTATGGCATCGACAAATATGGCTGCAACGTTACTTCAGAACGCGATGGCTTGCCTTGACTTCGTTTATCGAATGTTAATAGCAATTTGCTATTCAATTTCTTGAGCTTCGTTCATCATGTTGTTATTATTTTAGTTCCTTTTATTATTAAATATGTATAAAATACTAAGTAACTGTCTAACTGTCTACTAAATATATCTGTCTGTCTTCTAATAGTTAATTTGCAGTGAATTAATATTTTTATGATATAATTAAACACATCGAAGGTGTATTTGAGATATACGAGTAATAGACATAGATTAATAGAATAGCTAAATTAAAAAAAATGATATGACCCACGACGGTTAAATTGTAATAGAATAAAGTTAAAATAACTAGAAATCCCCCGCCTAAAACAATATATGTAACGAGACGATGGGGACGACTCCGTCGGGGGCTGTCATTACTTTAAGTTGGGAAAAAAATTCCTACGGAAACTGAAGAAACCGGGATTACATAAAAAAGGTTGTAGGCGTTAACTAGTTTTATATGCATTTAATAGAATCTGTTTACAAAATTATATTTTTTCTTAAATAATGGTACATATTTCTCATAACCAGGCAATTTTTATACGTGAAAGTTTATATACACTCACCCTAAAGCCTACGTAAATCGTCAGTTGGCGGTACAGTTCGCAGATGTCTGCGTTTATTAAAATATTACCATTTATTTCATATAACTTTGGTAACTTTATAGGAGAAGTTTTCTTAATACCATTTACAGTTCTAAAATATATAGAAATATAATAACCTTGATAAAAAATATGATCTACTTTGTAAATTTTATTGCCGAAGTGTATATTTACTTAATATACCTACACTTTGGCACATAAAAATTGTCATATTAAAAATAAAATAAATTCTAATTTTTAGTTGATATTTTCGATGCCATGGAGGAACGAATGCGGTAATGATCCTCCCGTAAGTCATCAAGGTTTCGGGGGCTTTGAGAGAAACCCCCTATCATCTTGAAGACGACGGTAGCCCACAAGAAGAGAGCCGTCCATCGAGGCGTCATACGCCCAACATCAATCATCGATACTAATCCAAAATTGAATCTTTAGATTGATCTAGATCAACTTGTTTTTTGGGTCCCAATCTCGATAAATAATAGGAATTCGATCGGTTATTGGGAAGCTTTACTAAAAAAATACGTTGCAAGGTCAATAAGGTGATCAATAAGGTAAGTTCCGCCACTTAACATACAATGCCTCCTAATTCGGCAGAAAGTGGGAAACGGAGTGTTTTAACACTACGTTCCCTCTGCCTACTCTGCTGTATGCTGGATACAGCGTGAGTAGCGGAACGCAACGCCACATCTGTCGTCTAAGCAGAGCGAAATGGTGAAGATAATTTAGATACAATCATTTCCTCAAGCAGGAATCGAAACAGCAAAACACGTATGTATGTGCATACAAATGTACATATGTCTTATATTGTATATATCAAGTAGTTAGGTAAAACACTCAGGTAGATTTTCATACTCAATGTTACGTTTAAACAGATATTTCAAAAAGTTGTTTAAATTACGATTACAAAGATGACATTCTTGAAGATAACGTTTCGAGTGATAAGAAAGATAATTATAAACATGATGAAACAGGTTGTGATTATTATGATTAACTCCGCGTAATAAAGAGTAGTAATATTTTTTAAAATCATGTTTAAAATAATATACGCTTTAAACACGAATATAAAAATTCTAAAACCTTGGTAAAATTAGACGTTCAAGATAATTTAATAATTCTTATGTAATTTTCTTTTTTCTACCTAAATTGTAAATTCCTAAGGTAGGTAAGATAAGTTTGTGCCTATTTTTCGGTATTCTATTTTTATTAATAACTTAGTTATTTTAATTAATAACGTGTGTAATAACACGACTGGCCACAAGTTATTAAAGTTAATAACTTGTGACCAGTCGTGGCGCAGTGGCACAAGCGTGTGACTGTAAACGACTGTTTGTGAGTTCGATTCCCACTCGAGGAGTGGAAATTATATTTCCATTTTCGATAGTGTCGAGGTAAAGCCTGGCGTTAAATCCCGCCACTTAACACACAATGCCTCCGAATTCGGCGGAGAGTGGGGAACAGAGTGTCTTAACACTAGGTTCCCGGGATACAGCGTGAAACTAAAAAAAAAAAATAATAACTTAGGATATAAGATAATTCACAAGCAATGATAGGTTTTCCTACTGTTCGACGGTCGCAAGCCACGGTTCCCGCAGGGGACACCTTTGCCGACGCAAGGCCCTCAAACAGCCATGTACATCTTGCTTGCTTGCTTGCGTAGGACAGTGTTTCCCTCTTCATCACACTACCGGTATCGATGTCAAGACCATTCAACACAAGTAGGAATAACTTTAATGGAGTTTGGAAAATAATTTAGACAAAACATAAAAATAGGGGCTAGTCGTGACGCGGAGGCATCGAGTGCGGCTGTAAAGCGACTGGTTGTGGGTTCGATTTCCACTCGAGGAGTGGAAATATTTAATATTTCCGTTTTCTTCGCTCTGGTGTCGAGGCAAAGCGCGGTGTTAAGTTCAACCACTTAACATGCAATGCCTCCGAATTTGGCGGAAAGTGGGGAACAGAGTGTCTTAACGCTAGGTTCCTTCTGCCTACCCTGCTATGTGCGGGATATAGCGTGAAGCTAAAAAAACATGTTGTTTTAATTTGAAAAGATTCAAATCAAATTTATCTTTTTGAGCTTCAAAAATTCTTCTGATTAAAACAATCATACTTTGTAATTAAAAAAAAAACTATATATTTTCATATAACATTGCTATGCTATGTAGGTATAATTGATTATAATAACGTGTTTATATTCTATGAAATAATAATTAAACAGTTGTAACTACATATTAAATTTTAGCTTCACGCTGTATCCCGCACACAACAGGGTAGGCAGAGAGAACGTAGTGTTAAGATACTACGTTTCCCACTTTCCGCCGAATTTGGAGGCATAGAGTGTTAAGTGGCGGAACATAACTCGGCGCTTTACCTCGACACCAGAGTGAAGAAAATGGAAATATTAAATATTTCCACTCCTCGAGTGGGAGTCGAACCCACAACCAGTCGTTTACAGTCATACGCTTGGGCCGCGACATACCACACATACACACACATATGTTAAAGTACTACTAACATAATTTTTATCGTAAATAAAACATGATAATTAGCTGAGCCATTACTATTATACTTTTTCTGCATTTGTGTCTATGCGAAAATTGAATCTCTAGACCAGGGGTGGGCAGATATTTTGATAGTCGGGCCACATAGCAGATGAAAATTTGGCCCTGATAGTGTTTTGCTTAATATTTTATCTATGTTTTTTATGCTCAAATTTATGTTTGACAAAATCTATTTGAGTTTTTAATTGTAATTGTTTTACGGGCCAGACACCATTCTACCGCGTGCTGGATCCAGCCCGCGGGCCGCCATTTGCCAAGGCGTGCTCTAGACCTTTTACTCCAAAAATTAATATTATAAGAAAATATTTTTAAGTAAATACAAAGAATAATTTAAAACCATATAAAAATAACAAAAAACCTCACCATTAAAACCTATTTTAAAAATATACCCCAGCTAATTTATACAACGTTAAATAACAAAACTTGTTGGAATGTCAAATAAAGCAAAGGTTATCTCTACTAGCGGGGTGAGTATAAAATATGGACTGTATGTGGGACGTCCTTTTGTAATTCGCGCGAGGCTGTGGATGAAATAACTTATCAAAATTTTACGCCAGACCCGCCACTTGATAAGGTGAATACCACAAAGGTGCTATCTCTTATTTAAATAAGGTCCTGCCAGTTTATTTAAATATTATTTAAAACGAAATTTGACTACCTTTGAATAAAGGTCGAAATGAAATATGAACTTTACTTATCACGCAATGCCTCCGAATTCGACGGAAAGTGGGGAACGGAGTGTCTTAACACTAGGTTCCTTCTGCCTACCCTGCTGTGTGCGGGATACAGCGTGAAGCTAAAAAAAAATCTTTACTTATATATTCTATATTGTTTTTCGACCTTGTCATGATTCTCATGGGAGTTTTGATAGCAGTGGTTTCCCGTTGCCTTCTGCTTCAGCTCTTTTAGAGGTTATTTGGACCTCAAGGCTACTGTAGCCTCATCTACTAGGTAGGTGAGTGGATATACCGCCACTTACTCGGTCACCAGAGCCTCGTCCGTTGTCTAGCAGGGAGCACCACGGAAGCCAGTTGACTTCCGCCGCCATCCGGCACGTGCACGTGTTGACATTTGGGATGGTAGAGATATTGATTACCTTCCCCCCTTACTCCCCACTTATATATTACAAGATGTATATTTATTTTTTCAACTTTTACTCGTAAAGCGGAGCTGGTAGGGAGAACTCAGTGTCAAGACTTGTGCTCTTCAATTTTTATTACAATTTAAGACATTTTGTGATGTATAGCATAATTCAACGCCACACTTTGTTTTCGTAGAGCGAATAGAAATATGAAAATGTATTCATTTTTATTTCCTTCTTTCCTTTCCACCAAAGTTTTTATAGCTTAGTGGCAAATTACTCCTTTTTCCTCACTTTTAGGTCATTTGGTATTAAATTTAATAGAAAATTACTCTAATATGATACTCTAATTTAGTAGAATAGGGTACTTTTTACAAATTAATCTTCTTTGAGCTTCTTTGGCTCTTCATTTAACATGGAGTTAGTAAGGTGATGTGTGCTTAATTCTTACGCTTCAACACCATAGCTGATGGCCTGAACTGAACTGGACTGTATTGAGTTAAGTAAATTAAGAGATTTATTATTACTGTCAATTAGGTTATATCTTGTTTAGATCGAATTATACATTATTTACACTGCTTAAGAAATTATTGTTTTTAACTTTTATTAGCTTCACTTTAAGTATATTATTTAGATACTAGCTGTAACCAGTGACTGTGTTTTCGTGGGTAATGGGAATTAAGAATATGAATGCACCATTATTGATCTCCCTGTGGAAATAAAATGTTATATAGCAGTTAATACTTAAAGATATTTATTACTGAAAAATACACTATATAGTTGCTTATTTAAGAATATTACTTAAAATTCACTAATGATTAGTAGTACAGTTAATTCCGTTAATCCAGTTTTACACGTGGGGGGACGGGTAAGAATACACTTTCCCTTCGTCGCTGGGCAGTGCCCCGTAAAAGGCGGGAAACCCAGTAGCTTGGTGGTAGGAGGTTCGTTCTCCAACTGGCTTGCGACCACTATCATGTTAAATACCAATCTGATGATGTGTTACGGGTCGATGGCATGTAAGCCAGCTCTTCTTATTCCCACCATCCCCATCCTTCCTCCTTCCTTTCCTCTTCCCCCCTTAAGGTCGTCAACGCATCCACAACTTTTGTCGATGTTGTCTAACGTTGTCGATGTCCATGGGCGAAGGTAACTACTTACCATCAGGTGGTTCTTCTGCTCGTTTGCCTCCCTTTTGTCAATAAAAAAAAAAATTAACACTCCAGGCCAAAGACCACAAGGGGCCAGTCGTGGCGCAGAGGCACAAAGTATGACTGTAAAGCAATTGGTTGTGGGTTTGATTCCCACTTGAAGAGTGGAAATATTTAGTATTTCCGTTTTCTTCGCACTGGTGTCGAGGCAAAGCGCGGCGTTAAGTTCCGCCACCTAACACGCAATGCCTCCAAATTCGGCGAAAAGTGGGAAACAGAGTGTCCCTCTGCCTACGCTGCTGTGTGTAGCATACAGCGTGAAGCTAAAAAAAACCTATCAATCAATTATGTAAGAAAACACCAAAACATTTTTATAATTTTGATGATAATACATACTATATTTTCGTGGTATGAAAATGGTGACCTTGTCAGAACGAACCGGATGATGAGAAATTGATATTGTGTCTTATAGTTTCTTTTTTAAGCTTGATTTGCGAAGGAGATAGTAGATATTATCACAAGGCGATATAACATGGACATAAGAGGGATAATAATTTAATAACTTAACGCTTAAAAAATCATCTAGTTTACTTAACTCGTTTTGTATTGGTCACGTCCATTACCTAAGCTGAATTATAATTTTGGAAGTAATAATATATCACTGTAGTATTAAGTGTAATGTAATTTTAATCTTCATTCATCTGCCACGTATAGTAGATTGTCCATACAGAAACTAGTGTTAAGACTGAATGTTAAGATACTGTGTGTCCCATTTTGCGCTTAAATTCGAAACAGGTGGCGGAACTAAACGCTTTGATTTATTAAAATTATTATATATAACATAAAGTAGTCTATGTCCATGTTAATCTATATTTATTATTATAATATATAACCTAGGGTATTCCCCACGAGTGACATTAAAGTAGATAATGCGGTCAGCGCTAAAAGCCACTAGGATGAAACAACGTGAAACTTTATGTCATAATTTTACACGAATAATACTTGTTAAGTCAGGATTTTACTTGATATATATTGTCTAGAACTCTTATAGAAATTTATTAACTTTAGAATAATTGAAAAAAAGTTTCACGCTGTATCCCGCACACAGCAGGGTAGGCAGAGGGAGCCTTGTGTTATGACACTTCGTTCCCCACTTTCCGCCGAATTCGAAGGCATTGCATGTTAAGTGGCTTAACACCGCGTCGCGCTTTGCCTCGACACCAGAGCGAAGAAAATGGAAATACTAAATATTACCACTCCTCGAGTGGGAGTCGAACCCACAACCAGTCGTTTACAGTCACACGCTTGTGCCACTGCGCTACAACTGACCCCAATATATATAATTAATAATAATTAATAATAATATATATTTTTTAGTTTCCTCGGTTTAAGACAGTATTAAAAAAAGTAAAACTATAAGAATAATTCAATTACCATCACATTCCAGTTCACGCCGGATCTTGGATATAACAAATTATTAAGAGCTCTACAACGAATTAACTTTTTAAGCTATGGAGAGATCCCATTTTGTACGTACTTTGAAAAAATACATAATGTTAATTTTATATAATTATATTATTATAATAATATTAATTTTAGAGTCTTGTATTATTAATACCGAAGTTAATATTAAAACATGTTATCATCATCTGAATAAATATACACACACATCTTATGTCCATCAATACCAACAGTAAACATACCTTTTACGATCATTTACTATAAAATATTTTAGTTCATAGATAAATATGTCTTAGTAAGCAAATTATTTAATTTGTAACAAACAAAAAAAGAAGGCAGGCAAGGCACGCTATTGAAGCACGTCTTTTACTTCTATAGCGTATAACTTCCATTTTCCACTTTTAGCACATTTCAAAACCCTAGAGCTTCAAAAGGACGGTTGACAGGTGTTAACGAAACAGAGTGTCTAAACACTAGGTCTCTGTGTAATCCGTCAAATGGTGGAGAAATCTGAAAATTAAAAAAAATCTCTGTTAATACCATAATTAATGCGTAAACGATTTAATTGACCCATAATGGCGTCAGCTTTTTCTGTTATCTTAGACAAGTAGATGATATTACTAACAGTTAGTAGTTAGCAATATAAGTATGGATAATATATATAATTATTTACATATATTTATATATCTTAATGTATAGTATATTTATATGTTCAGTTGTATATAAAGTAATTATATAAGTGTGTATGTATGTATGTATGTATTAATTTTATATGATACTGTACTGATAGTGCTTTTTTTTCATATATTTGTTCTTTTTTTGTTCTCTTTATATATATTATTGTTTTTTTTTGCATTGCATCCCGCTTTTTGTTTGTACTCATCCACCTACACTTGACTTGATTGACTGGAAGAGATCTCTTCTAGAGATAAGTCCACCGTTGTAAACTATCTATTTCTGTATATTGGTTTTTAAATGCAATAAAGAATACATATATCCTCTTTAATGAACGATATAATATTGTTAGTTGAATTAGAAAACATATGTAAATTATAATAAATATCTGGTACCGTATATAATATGAAAAGTAAATATTCCTAAGTTTATTTTAGTAATGTATGTATGTTTGTCTAATTAAAAGTGAGAACAATGGAATGCATTTAATTAAACAATATTGTTATGTAAAAGCCGCTTTTTTATTTAAAAGGGAAAATTGCTATTATTGGAGGACTGTAATAGTGGTTGGATATGGGTTCGATTTCTACTTAGGGGAATATATATATTTTTAATTTATCCGCTCTGATATCTAAGAAAAGGTGTGGCTTTTCCGCCGTTCCGCCACTCAACCAATCGCTCGGGATCGGGTGGAAAGTAAAAGCAAATCTGTCCAACCTTTCTGCTATACGGGGAAAGCGTAAAGTTGAAAAAATATCGAATTAATAGTTTATATTACTTTTTGTGTCTAATTTCTGCCACCTAACACAATTGATTTGATTGGTTTGAATTCGAGCACAAGGTAGGTAAAAATCGTATTTTTTCATTTATAATAAAAAAAAGGTATTTAGAGTATGTAAGTCTAATAAGGCATGGTAATTCGTTTTGAAATGTTTACCATTAATATATGATTACATGACAAATACAATATTTTTAAGGATTTAAGACTTATGTGGATGGAGGAGATATGAAACCTGGCATACTAAAAAGCATAATAATATATATTTTAAAGTAAATATAGAAATAATACACACATAACTAAGTATATGTTTCACCTGAGTTTGGTATTCTTTCTAAGGAAAGACATTTTTTTGCATCAACTTGTTTAAAAGTGATAATTAATTAGAAAATGAATTCATTTTTTTTATTTTATTCTCATCGTAAAACATAAATAATACAAACAAACGATTTACGGTCTACCGTTTGTCAGTTTAAATTGATATATAGCTACTGAAGGGGAACATTTTCCTGTACTCTTTAACTATCGCAACTCGTGCGTAACCTAGTGAAGTTGTTTCATATAAAATGCCCATTCAAATCTCTAAATTTGAATTAATAGCTTTTTTGCCAGTATGCTTTACAATTTTTCCCGCATAGTCAGAGAGAACCTAGTGTTAAGACACTCTGTTCTCCGTTTTCCTCCGAATTCTGGAGACATTTGGTGCTAAGTGATGATGATTATATGGTAGGCCCCTGCCTACCCTGCCGCATGCAGGATATGGTATTAATTAGATTCAATTTAATATTCAAGAAGTTGTAAGAGTGTCAATTTAAATTTACAAGATCTGGACTCCCTTAGGATATGTCTTCGTTCGTTTTAAGTACTGAAATAAAAAAAAACAATTCTCAATATTCTTTAAAGAACGTCGTAAACAAATAAATAAAAAAGTATATAATCGTTCCATCAAATGACATCGAACTAATAACTCTTGAGTATACGCTATACATACTCGTATACAGTCAGATGCTCTTACAATGCATCTTGATAGCTTCAATTCTCAAATACATATATTAAAGAAAATTCATTGAAAAAGATATTTTTAGAAAACGTAGAAAAATTTGACGATATGTGTTCTGTTAACATGATACGACGATATGTGTTTTGTTACCAAATTTTTAAACGCTTTTTTACAATTAATATTTCTTGTACAGTAATAACGGTCAGAGCGTTTGGACGGTTCCTAAGAGGCGCAGGTTCGAATCTCGTTGCTTTCAAATTTTCATACCTTTTCTAAAATTGTTTTTCAATTTCCTAAGTACGTAAATAACATTTTAAAATGTTAATATCAAAGAACATTTTTCTTTTTATTTAAAGAAAAATCATAACAATATAAAACATAACACACAATAATAGTCAAGGATGTAACCGATTGCGTCACAGCCGAGACAGGAATTTTCACCCATCACGGATCGGCTTTGTGTGAAATATATGCAAATATGCTTAGAACGCTTATGCAAATCGGTGTACGTAGGTCGGCCATTGTGGAAAAATTAAAAGATTCCACGCTGACGTTGTTCCCTGAGTGTTTGGAAATCGTGATAATAACTAGAGTATATATTATTTCTGTTCTTCTTTCTTTTTTCTTTTTTTTATCTTTACGCTGTATCCCGCACACTGCAGGGTTGGCAGACGGAACCTAGTGTTAAGACACTTCGTTCCCCACTTTCCGCCGAATTCGAAGGCGGGAAGAAGTGGCGGGAATTAACGCCGCGCTTTGTCTCGACACCAGAGTGAAGATAATAAAAATATTTAATATTTCCACTCCAATATTTAATATTCACACATTTTGAAATATTTTTTTTAAACGATTAATCAACTAAAGTTAGTTATAACTAGCGACCCAGCCGCGGCTTCGCCTGCATAAACTACACTACTATATCTATTACGTATCTACAGCTACCCGTGTTCACGTTTAAATAACAAACTTTACTTTTGAGCCTAAGAAGAATCAATCATCTTTTCTAATGAATTTACATATCAAAAAATTATTTCAATGGCACATTTAAAGAGACTCAATAGAAAATTTCATGCTTGAGGTGTATTGTAATTTTGCAATCATTAAAGGTAATAAATAACCTTTCATTAATTAATAATTTTTCATGACTTATTCAAAGCAAGATAGACCTCGACCTAACGACGGCTGATAATCCTATAAAGCGACACTTTAAAGTTCTTTTCTCAGTACATCACTGAGCATAATATTAAAAGTAAAATGTTTATTATAAGGAAACATTTTTTCACAAATATTACCATTTTCAACGATATAAAAGTATTAATTTCAATTTAGCGTTACAGGAGAAGTTAAAATGACGTATAGTGACATGACAATGCTGCCATTATAAAAAAATAATAAGTTATATAGATATGAAATATATGCATATTTATTTTGTGCTTCTTAGTTTTATAATTATTATATTAGTAAATGAAATTAGAAGTATTTTAGCTTCACTTGTAAAATAATTAACACAATTTGACTTTGTCAGTTTTTTTTTATTTTTTGCCGAAACTGTATTGAATACCAGGATAAAATCTATCTCATATAATGTCCTATCCTCTAAGCTAATTCCATGCAAAAAATCATTTATTTCTATTCAGTAAATATCAGTTTATGAAGAAAATACTTATATCGGTTTTTTATTTTTTCCAAAAAAACTACATCGAATACCGGGATAAAAACTATCCTATATGTACCTTTGGACTATAAGCTACCACCATGCTAAATTTCATTCATTTCCATCCAGTACTTTTTGCGTGATTGGCGAACAAATTAACAGACAGACAGACAGACAGACAGACAGACAGACAGACAGACAGACAGACAAAAATTCTACTGAGTGGATTTTTGGGCTCTGTTATCGATATATTAACGCACCCAATTAAATTTTTTCTGAAATTTTTCATGTACAGAATTGACTTTTCTACTCTTTTATTATATACTAGCGACCCGCTCGTGGCTTCGCCACGTGAACTACCATTTTCATCCTCTATTGCCTCTTTGGGATTGGTTTTTTTTTATAAAAGGAGGGTAGTCTATATTTGACTTTCGTCGCTAATTATGTTCATGAGAAAATCATCGATACATTTAGTGCAATGTCTATATTATTTGATAACATGTAGCGATAACTGTTCTAGTAAGAAAACGTACGAAATCTGCTATCATATGATAGTAGATTTCGTACATATATATCATCTGGTATATAGTATTATAAACCGGTCATAATATCTTAAATAAACTTTACACTTTTTATTTTACAATTGTGTTACTTATTGATATTAAAAAATAGCTTTACTTGCAAATAATCAATGCAATTTGACTTTGCCAGTTTATTACTTTTCTGCGGGAACTGTTTTGAATACCAGGGTAATTTTTAAAAAAGAGAGATAGCCTATGTTTGACCTTGCCTCATTAACTATTTTCCTGAGAAAATTTATTCATTTCAGTCAAGGAGTTTAGATCTTTCATTCTCACTATATACTAAACATACATAAGTTTCATCCACTGTTTCAACCTCCAAGGGTTTGATTTTTTATAAAGTAGCCTATATGACCCTGCATCTTCAACAATTTTCTTTACGAATTAAGAGATACAGATTTTTGCATTTTTATAATAATAATTTTAATGAGTGCGGATATGTCTAATACAATGTCAACTATATAATAACAAATGGCGCTACCCGTTGCAGAAAACGTAGTGACATCTGTTATCATATAGATTATATAAATATATAGATTATATAAAGTTTTATAGACCGGTCAAATGTATATTTAATAAATGTTATGCTTATTTTATTTTATAATTATTTTAATTAGTGATATTGAAACAAATTTAGCTTCACTCGTGAACTATCGACATAATCTGAATGTTTTTTTTTTTAATTTTATTTTTCTGCGGGAGTTATGTTGAATACCGGGATGAAACTATCCCATATGTTGCTCTAACCTCTAAGCTAACTCCATACAAAAATTCATTAATTTCTACCCGGTAGATACCGATATACAAATGATTTACTTATATTGCTTTTTTAATTTTAACAAAAAAACTACATGGAATACCGGGATTTTTATCCCGGTATGTACTATCCTATATGTACCTTTGGACTATAAGCTATCACCATACCAAAATTCATCCATTTCTATCCAGTAGTTTTTGCGTGATTGGCGAACAAATTAACAGACAGACAGACAGACAGACAGACAGACAGACAGACAGACAGACAGACAGACAGACAAAAATTCTACTAAGTGGATTTTTGGCCTCTGTTATCGATATATTAACGCACCCAATTAAAATTTTTCTGAAATTTTTCATGTACAGAATTGACTTTTCTACTCTTTTATTATATATAGAGATATAGATATATATATATATATATAGAGAAGAGATTGAAAATATTTATTTTCTAAAAACTATGGTCCCTTTTTAGGAAATTAATTGACGCAGGTTTTTGTTATTAGGTAAGTTAAGGTTTATATGGAAAAAGAGTACATCAAATCATCAAAGAGTAAATAAACGTTATATTATTAGGTGTACGTGTATTTCATAGTGCTATGGTGTATTTTTAGCGTAACACGTCTCTGATTCCTTTAAATATTGAAAAATAAAGAAGTAGGAAATGTGGTCTAAATAACACTAAATGAAAAGTCGTGAAAACAAAGAAAAACAAAGAGTATTAATATTATTACCATTATCAAAAATCAAATAAATAAAAAAAATGGTTATTGAAATTGATTGCAAATTGTTTTATACGTAAAAGTTTATCTTTATTAAGTTTCCAAAATGTAAACAAAATATTATGTATTAACACAATTATATTTGCCACTCGTGATTTCGAGGGTGCGGAAGGTTAAGGCAATTTGCACGCGAACTCCGAATAGTGTCAAGCGTTGTAACTACTTATATAAGTACACTAGTTCTACCCCGCGGTTTGTCTCGCGTAATTGTGAAAGATTAGCATATATTGTTTTCTTTTTATCCTCACGCTGTATCCCGCACACAGCAGGGTAGGCAGAGGGAACCTAATGTTAAGACGCTCAGTTCCCCACTTTCCGCCGAATTCGGAGGCATTGTGTGTTAAATGGCGTAACTTAACGCCGCGCTTTGCCTCGACACCAGAGCGAAGAAAATGGAAATAATAAATACTTCCACCCCTCGAGTGGGAATCGAACCCACAACCTTCACTTCGGTCGCTTTACAGTCACACTTTGTGCCACTGTGCCACGACTGGCCACAATATATGGAATATATTGTTACATATAAATTAAATTAAATTAAATTAAATTAAAAATTAAATAGCTTCACGCTATATCCCGTACGCAGCAGGGTAGGCTGAGGCAACCTAGTGTTAAGACACTCCGTTCCCCACTTTCCGCCGAATTCGGAGGCTTGCGTGTTAAGTGGCCGAACTTAACGCCGCGCTTTACCTAGACACCAGAGCGAAGAAAATGGAAATATAATTTCCACTCCTCGAGTGGGAATCGAACCCACAACCAGTCGTTTACAGTCACGTTCAGTCAGTCAGTCAGTTTTATTCGCTCCGGTGTCGAGGCAAAGGGCGGCGTTAAGCTCCGCCACTTAACACGCCTCCAAATTCAGCGGAAAGTGGGAAACGAAGCGTCCCAACACTAGGCTCCCTATGTCTATTCTGTTATTTGCGGAATACAGCGTGAAGCTAAAAAAATAATAATTTTATATATTTTTTCAATTCCACCATATCCTTGTTTGAATTATTTAACATTGTTTTAAATCACCTAAAGATAGATAAAAAAGAAAAATGTATTTATTCCTTTGTTGGCGCAAGAATCCTATTTGAGTTTATGTTTGAAACAAAATGTGTTCATGAATAAGCAACGCCTTTGTTATCTTGTTGCATCTGAAATTCATAGAAGAATTCATAGAAATTCAAAAGATTAAAATTTCTAAAATGTCTTATAAAAAGTACACTCCAAGGAGTAAAAAGTTATTAAAATTATACATTTAAATTTGTTTCTATAAAAAAATTATAAATTTGTTATAATTTCTGAATTTTTTTTCTAATTTCACAATCTATTTTATTGTCAAGCTATATTCCCCACACAGCAGGGCAGGCAGTGGGCACCTAATGTTAAGACACTTCGTTTTCCATTTTGCGCGGAAGCTGGAGGTCGTCGTAGTGCAGTGGGTGTTCCACTATATCTTCGACAGATACCACAGCCTGAGACTAAGTGTGATGTTCATTTTCGCTCAATTGTAATGTTTCGATTTTGTTATGCGGGAAAAAGCCTAAAATTGTAAAAAAATATAATGATCTGACCCGCCACGCTCGTACCCGCGGGCCGCTTGTGGAATCGTCCTGTGAACTCCTCGACTATAGCGGTTTCGCTATATTGCAAACCTTTGGGGTCGATTTGGAAGGATATTAGTGATTTACATTTACAATTCATCCTATTTGAGTTGATTTACAAATGTAAATCGAAGTTAAAAATTTGTATAAAATAAAAAATTGTATTGTAGATACAATACAAACATTTACCGCCAATATTAATCCTTTAGAAGTTGATTATGAAAAAAAAGTAGCCTATATTTGATTCTGGATTTTCAACTAATTCCATCCACCAGTGGCCGTGAAAGCGTAACAGGCAAACAGACAGATAGACAGACTGATATAAGTATTAATTAGACAAGAATATTATTATATTTAGTATAACGTCTAAACAACGTATGCTCGTCATATAATTTTATCTTATAAATAGCAGTTACAGATTTCATAGGACTTGTTTGTCATCAAAGTTGAAAGTCGTTAAATTATTAATTTATTTTGTTATTAATTTGATCGTAAACAATGACATAAAATATGGTTTATCGCTTATTTATATTACATCATAAAATCTTTACGTATCTTCCATTTTAAGGGGTTATAAGGGACTTAGTTATAAGGACCGATCCGCGCGTCCTGCCCATTAAGGTAAGGAAGCTGATAGTGACATGCGTCAGACTTTCTTTAAGTAGACAAGGGTATCTTTTTATACTAATGTTATAAATGCGAAAGCTTGTCTGTTTGTTTGTTCCGTTTCATAGCTACCCAACTGGCTTGATTTTGACTGCATTTGGAATGTTAATAGTTGAAGACCAAGTTAAAATATGGCCCTCAAAAATTTATCCTTAAAAAGTTGTAAAAGGGGATGAAAATTTGTATGAAAAATCTAAGCCGCTGAACCGTTTTGGATAAATTTTGTCAATAAGATATTTGATGACGCAAGGTCAATCATAGGTTAAATATTTTTTTAAGAAACCAACCCTAAGGGGTTTAAGGGGTTTAGGGGTTAGTTGAGTACATAATTGTATGAAAATTCGTATGGAAAAAAATATATAAGCCGCTTAATTTATGCGACGAAAATGTAAACTACCAGTAGTTGTGCAGTTTGAGTTACGAGCAGATCGCTAGTGTATCATAAATATATTTTCCTCAAAGATTTGAAGTAACACTCATCTTGCTCATTCTGCTGCTGTGTCACAATAGCGTCTCTATAAAATACGTGTCACAATAGCGTCTCTATAAAATACATAACAGAATGCGACCTATTTAAAGTTATTTGAAACATTTGGCTAAAGGAGCGACTCGTGGCCTGAATGTACATAATTCGTGATTTCAAATGTTGCCAGAACACAGTCCATTTAATTTTAAGGTCAGCGAATATTACATAATTCTAGCAATGTTTTTTATTGAATGGAAAATTTTATAATAAATATAATTATAATGAATATAAATAAATATAATTTTAATTAAGCATATAATTATAAATAAGCAGTAATAAATCAGTGCCTTTTTTAAAAAAAAAGTAATAATCTACTCCATTAATTTTGTTTGGTAAAATAATATATAATATTAAACGTAACTTATATAATACCAATAGTGACCAGTCGTGGCCCAGTGGCACAAGCGTGTAACTGTAAACGACTGGTTGTGGGTTCGATTCCCACTCGAGGAGCGGAAATTATATTTCCATTTTCTTCGCTCTGGTGTCGAGGTAGAGCGCGGCGTTAAGTTCCGCCACTTAACACGCAAGCCTCCGAATTCGGCGGAAAGTGGGGAACGGAGTGTCTTAACACTAGGTACCCACTGCCTACCCTGCTGAGTGCGGGATACAGCGTGAAGATAAAAAAAAATACTTATATAATATTAAATTATCATTTAATTATTAATGTGGATATATGTGTTTTATATTAACAGAAATTAGATTATTAAAATAATATATAGATTTTCATATTTTTATAAAAAAAATGAGTTTTATACTTTTTTCACTGAACATTGCGTGTTGTGTGGCGGAACCAGTGTAGGGCAAAATTTAATTGCAATTTACGATTAAATGTTAACAATTCGTTATTTGTTCGTAGAGAAATCACTTTAAAACAACTATTAGCTAAAGAAATATTACTTTTTAATCATTACATTACTATAAACACAATGAATTAATTGTTAATTGTGATTTTCGCACAAGCAATTGATTCATTGTTAATATTTAATTGTTAATTGCAATTAAATTTTGCCCAACTGTGGGCGGAACTCGATTTCTTAGTCGCTAAGAGTGCGAAAATTAAATTTGTCAGATTAATATATAAAACATAGATAAATTATAAAATAAACATATTTTTATTCTTTATATATTTAGTATTTCTAGCCTTGTTTATTTCTGGCTATATCCGCGGTTGGCGGGTTAGATTCGTACCCTGTAGAACGATAGTAATTCAATTATTTTGCAAACCCAATATCTCGCTATATTTCGGGCGTAAAATAGAGAACGGAGTATTTTGACACTAGATTCATCTTTGATTACTTCGCTATGGGGAAAAAGTAAAGCTGTATTACCAATCTGGAAAGTATGTAGGTATATTACAAGGCTTAAAATGACAGATTAATTTTTAAGCGCCTCATTATGATCCACTAACGCATTAAAATATTAACTTCATAAGAATGTAGGTCAGAGAACAGTTATAGTATGCGCATTTTATCTTGACAAGTCACATCTACGCTTTCCGAAATTTCAAGCAGGTACAGTCAATCAGCCAATGAGAGTTGACGAGTGATTGAGACACAAGATACTCACTATGCGTATATGCTCTCGCCTGTCTCGCTCACCACCTCTTATCACCAATAATTACCTAAAAGCCGGTTTTGCAAAGCCTATTGTAGCTAAGTTCAGAATTTTCAAGTTACAATGCGCGTACTTTAAATATTTGAAGTATGTTTTAATATTTCGTCACTTCACATGTTATATTAATTGAAGAGTAAGAAACGCTCTAATTGAACAGCCTTGTCCATTTGCCGGATACGTTGCATATTGGCATATTTTGTTAATTTGTATATTTATACTGTATGTAATTAAAATGTAACGGAACGAATGTGTAGCAGGTATGCAAAGTTAAATTGGTTTAATAAATACTGTGCATAAATTGAGTTGCAAATGAATGTTAACAAATTCTAAAAAGTTTTTTTAGCTTCACGCTGTATCCCGCACACAGTTGGCTAGGTAGAGGGAACCTAGTGTTAAGGATATTTAAATTTAAGAATATTTTTTGCATCGTCTTCGGATGCAGATTTTTAACCAATTCAGATAGATGGCAAGGAGTAGGTTAAAATAGTTTTGTGGATTCTAGCACTTGGACGGATTCCAAGACACCCGGGTTCGAATCCCGCTGCGTTCAATTTTGTTATGTTTCTTAAAACTATTTTTAAATATAATTTAAGCAATTGAAATCGATTGATTACCGGTCTGTGTCACCCTCAGTTTTTCCTAAACCTGACACATGCAAATGAATTAAATTTTATTTAAATTTTGGTCTTTCTGCTCTCTCTTTATATAAAAGGTGACGATGCAATGGATTACGTTAAGTCGAAAAAATTTCAAAATTGATGCAAACGAAATATCAGTTCTCTGATATGCTTGACGGGAAAAGATGTATAAAATACCAATACCTACCTGCTATTAGTTTTAAAAAAAACACTTTAATTTTATATGAATAATAATGACCGTCGGGGCCAGTCGTGGCGCAGAGGCACAAAGTGTCACTGTAAAGCGACTGGTTGTGGGTTCGATTCCCGCTCGAGGAGTGCAATTATTTATTATTTTCATTTTCTACGCTCTAATGTCAAGGCAAAAGCGCGGCGTTAAGTTTCGCCACTTCACATGCAATGCCTTCGAATTCGGCGGAAAGTGGGGTACGAAGTGTCTTAACATTAGGTTCTCTCTGCCTGCCCTGCTTTGTGCGGGATACAGCGTGAAGCTATAAAAAAATAGTAATGACCGTTGTATGTACTCGTATATTACTTAAAATGTCACAACATAAACTCGAATTTCGCCACTGAACACTTAATATCTTGTATTCAGAGAGCGGAGAACGGAGTGTCTTGTCTCTCTCTCTGTCTGCACTCGTGGACGGGAAAAATTGCAAATAATTATTATAAACAATAAATTGATATGTTTTATTGCTTGACGTGACAAAACCGAACACTGTGTTCCTACACATCGCCAAGAATGCATGAATAATGAATAATCAAAACATATTGCAAAAATATGCTGTAACAAACATTTCGTAACTCATTAAGCAATTCGGAATTGTAATTAAGAAGTGGATTCAATTTAATAGAGGTACGTAATCTGTTTGGTCACAATTGCTCAGTGTCAAAGGTTTGGCTCGTGACGTCAATGCACACAATAAACACATTATCGCTGTATAACTAGAACTACGATTGATGCTTTCTTGTATAATGTATTATTGTTTTGTGGGTGGCGTCTTCTTATATTGATAATACTATGATGAATTAAGATATGTATTTAATCTTAATTATTTTCCTTGTTTTGAAAAACAGTTTTTTACGTATTTTGTTATATGGTAGTCAGAGAGAACATAGTGTTAAGACACACTGTTCTCCATTTTATTTTAAAACTTTATGCTTACTTAATTTGAATATACATTACAAGGCATTTTTAAATTAAAATTTATTAAACTATGGTGTACACAGAGCTCGTAACTATAAGTGATAATCGAATCTACAACCAATCGCCTTTTCAATCAGGCGCGGTTCTACTGTGCCACGGCGGCCATATGTAATTATCATGAGTACGTCATATAATAAATAATGAAGTAACTTCAATACGTATTTCTCCTGAAAAATGAGCTTACTGTAGTATAGTTTAGTTTAGCTTAGAGCTGTAATTAACAACAAATAAACTTGAACAAAACTTAGAAAGTAACTAACAATTTTCTAATTACCTTATATTTTTGTTGTAACTTGATGGAAATCTTTATAAATATGTAAAAAAAAAACAATTCTTTTAAAATTATTAATGACAAAAATCTTATGAAATTACTGAGTTTAAGTATTACGTTTTTTAAAGTTTCACTTCATTAAGCCTAAGATATTTATATATTTATTATCTGTTTTTTTCAGCTTCAAATTCTTTCCCACATAATATATACATATATATAGATAGACAAAGAAATCCTAGTGTCTCCGTTCTTTTCTCTGTACGAATTGACTGATCGAGACATTGTCCGTTGAGTGGCGAAGTTTAACCCCGCGTTTTGTTTGACACCAGAGAGAAATGACATTTTCTTGTAATCATTTCTTCGAGTGGGAATTGAACCTGCAACCATTCATTCGTGTTTACTAAGATGTTGAGACCCACTGAGCCATTATAGTCAGTATAATATAACGAAACACAGTGTGTGTTATATTTTTAATTTTATAGTAACTGCTAAATTGACCTTCTAAAATTATACTTTTAAGGACATTTTAATTAAGGAAACGTGATACATTTTTTATTTGATAAGCGGTTAGTTTTATAAACGCAATTTTGTATACTTAGCTTATATAATAATTATTCTTTTTTCAGTGTATAATAATCAAGGTAGGCTGAGAGAACTTAGAGTTAAGGCACTCTGTTTACCGAATCCGTTTTACCAAAGTAGTAAAACCCAGGCCAGTTTCTGACTGGAAAGCGTAGGTTGTGGATTCGAATCCCACTCGGGGAATAATCATTAAATTTTAAATTTAAATTTACATATTTAAATTTTGACTTCTTTTCGAGTTCTGCCACTCCACACGCAATATCTCGGCGGAAAATGGAGGACGGAGGGTCTTGATACTAGGTCCTCTCTGACTACGCCGCTATGGGGAAAAGCCCGAAGCTGTCCTTTCTTTACATTTTTTTTAGCTTCACGCTGTATCCCGCACACAGGAGGGAACCTATTGTTAAGACACTCCGTTCCCCACTTTCCGCCGAATTCGGAGGCATTGGGTGTTAAGAGGCGGAACTTAACGCCGCGCTTTGCCTCGATATCAGAGTGAAGGAAATGGAAATATTAAGTATTTCCACTCCTCGAATGGGAATCGAACCCACAACCAGTCGTTTACAGTCACACGCTTGTGCCACTGCGCCACGACTGGTCCTTTCTTTATAATTCCCCGAATAGAATCGAATTGGTAACTATCGCGTTAGACATTGTCCCGCTACGCTTCTTTATGGAAATCGAACCCACAATCTTGCTTACTGCGCCACGATAGCCTCAAAACGTCTTAAATATTATAGAAATTTTATATAATAAAAGTATTTTTATTAACATAGCGTGTTCGCGTTACAAATTTGCGGACGTGCCACAAAGGCGCTTTTTGCTTAATTAGGCGCTCGCCCGTAATAAGAACATTTTCTCTTTGAACTTTGTTGGTAGCTGTTGCAAAAAAAAATAGTTAGCAATTTTTATTTTTTTAAGAAAAAGATATATTTTTTTAGCACATATTAGCTTCACCCTGTATCCCGCACATCGTAGGGTAGGCAGAGGGAACCTAGTGTTAAGACACTACGTTCCCCACTTTCCGCTGATTTTTGGAGGCATTTCGTATAACGCCCCGCTTTACCTCTGATACCAGAGCGAAGGAAATTGAAGTACTAAATATTTGCACTTTCTCGACTGGGAATCGAATGTTTTCATACAAATACACTTCATAGGAACCAACTTTATAAAGAAGCGAGTGTGGCGTTTAGTTCCGCCACTCATTATTCGATGTCTCTAGCAGAAACGGAAGTGTTTTGACACTAGACAAGCCTAGTTTCAAGACACTACCGTTATGTTATGTTATAAGTCGGTTATGTTATGTATGTAGCAAGTTATGCAAGTATCTGAACAAAAATAAAGAATTCAGTTGAGACTGGGTTCGAATCAAGGGTATAGAGAGAATCTGTACACCTAATATGTATAATATACTTTAATGTATACATATATTTATAAGAACTGTTAAGCAGAAATTTAACCCGATTTGTCTTACTAAAAATATAATTTTGCATAATAAATATAATTTTAATTAATGTATTGTTTAAAGTTTAAAAGCTAATCAATATTTTAAAACGTACATGTGATAGTTGTAAACAGGCAAACGGCGATGTTGAATTCTATCACATAAAACATAAATATTTTAAAAATGACGTTAAGTTAGAGATAAAGTTAAAGAAAATGGAAAATAAGAAGCTATTAAAGTATGAATAAACTAAATAAACGACGAGTACATTACTTTAACGTAACGTTACGTTAAACGTTTAAAGTTTTTTTTTTAATATATTAATTGAGTTTTCCTTCTCCACGGACACAGCTCCGTGCCTTTGTTGTTCTTAATCTCGATTGTATTTCCTTTTCCTTCATTTTGTATTTTTTTTTCTTTCACGACTTCTATTCCTCGGTCAGTGTACTCAGCTACATGAATCTTTTTATTGTTCACTGGTTCTTTAATTTGGTTGCGAGTTTGGTGATAGCCTCGCTATCATATATAACCAAAGTTCAAACGATCACTAATATCCGTAACATCACAGGTTTATATAACGCCAGTTAAACTGTATTGCACGGATTAATCATCTGCCACAAACTGTACAAATTGCACTCGATATTAATTAATATCGAGCTGACATACAGGTATTTGTCCAGTTCACGTGGCCAACAGCCTTATTTGTGGCATAGCGCAATTAAATAAATATCTTAACAAGGTATCGCGATAAAGATCTAATAAAACTAAATTTTTTAGCACAATTATAGCTAATGATTGATTTTTAAAGTTTCAATTACTTATATGTAACCTAATTAATAATGAAACCATCGTTGCTCAGTGGGAGTGTGTTTGTCAACGCGATTGATTGTGGGTTCGATGCCTAGTTGGGGCAATGATATTTTAATTATTTTCATTATCTCAACCTAGTAATAAATATGTTATTTGTGTGACGTTACTGACACTCAACAAGTAACTCGATTTCGGGCGAAAAATGACAAACGGTAGTATTTTGACACTAGGTTGGTTGCTATTATCCTGTTACGCAGAATAAAATGTTTAGTGGTTTCACACTAAACGTTTTACAATATTCCGAAGTCAATTAATGTAATGGTTGCATTACTATTTGTTAATTACTTACTAAATCTTTATATTGGCAAAGCAAATACTTTAATGTCGTAGTTTTTGTGTTACGATGTGTCAGTCTGTTGTTACATAAAGAACGTGACTTTAAACCTTACTTAGAACTAATGAAAAAGCTTTTACTTCACGCTTTTCCCCGCATAGCAGGGTAGGTAGGTAGAACTAGTGTCAGGATACTTGGTCTTCCACCTTCCACCTGAAATCGAAACAAAGCGTGTCCAGTGGCGGCACTTAACGCTGCGCTTTGACTAGCTAATGTATAACAATGTAGTCTTTTGGTGTTGTCAAGTAGAATGTCTTGGTGAGTCACGATGCATTATTATATTTTTAGTCTATATAAACGTATGTTTTCATATCAGCTTCGCGTGGAATCCCGCATACAGCAGGGTAGGCAGAGTGAACCTATTGTTAAGACTTTCTGTTCCCCCACTTTCCGCTAAATTTTGGAGACATTGTGTGTTACGTGGCGGAACTGAACGCCGCGCTTTCCCTCGACACCAGAGCGAAGATAACGAAAATAATAAATATTTCCACTCCTCGAGTGGGAATCGAACCCACAAACATTCTCATTTACAGTCATACTTACGTGCCCCAGCGCAATGACTGGCCTCTGGCCAAAAACAAATGGTAATATGAGTATTTTTATATAGAAAATGCAAACGAGCGTTCAGATCAGAAAGTGAACACCGCCGCCCATGACTTCATTTGACACTAGAGGAGCTACAGGTGCGTTGCCCGCCTCTGAGGTAGAGTTAGGCGCGCTTTTAAAAGGTACCCATGTCATGTCAACGTGGAAATATTCCACTGATATGTGGCACATGGAAGCAAGTTCCTGCAAAATTTTTATTTTACCTTTTATTTTTTTATTTTAATTTAAATTTTAATTTTTTATTTACCTGTATTAAAACCCACAACTAGTCGCGTTGACAGTCACATTTTGTGCCCCTGCGCCGTGACTATCCTCAAAACTTTTATTAAAAAAAGATGATCAATTTAACGTAATTCTAATCGATTATAAATGGGTTTCTGCTCTCCTTGCTTGCTCCTCCCTGTATATAGGTCAACTTTAATGTAATCCTGCGTCTGCATAATTTCCTAATAAAATGTCTTTCATGTATTAATGTAACGATTTACTATTGTTGTTTTTGTCTTATTTCCTAGTTCTTGTAAGGGAACCAAAAATGGTAAATATTTTACCGGGAAAAAATTTAAATAATTGGTGTGATTCATTTTTATGATTCATTCTTATTTTTTATGTAATTTTCTTTGTTACAAGAATAAGGTTACTGTCTGATAATGTAATAAGTGTCTATCATTTTTTATAGATAATAATGATACAATATCATACATATATATATACTTTAAAAAAATATCTATCAATTTTATAGTCAAAGACATAGTTAGACATAATCAATAATTATTACTTAACTTACTTACAAAAACGTTTAGATATTTTTATATAATTATTGTTTTTGTACACATATAAGGGCTGGAGTGGAACTAGCTCGTACTTATAACTTTGTAGAGAATAAAATTATTTGTTACTTTCCACGTAGGTATGTATGAAAAATATGTACTCAACTATTTATCTGAGAAAAGGCAATAATTGGGTCGAAATAAAATTACAGGATTTTTAACTCTTAATGTAGGTACTTTGGAAGGAAGGTTGCAATTAATAAAATTCAGTGTCGATTTGTACTTTTAATAATTAAATAAACAATACGGATAGAAATAAGCATCTTGATACTTGGCTCTCTGCAATTGTGCACTTTAGAAGGATTTTCATTCCACATACCACAAATACAATGAGGAATAGCTTCCCAGCGGCAGTATTTCCAGGCTGATACGACATGGGAATCTTCAAAAGTTGCGGCTATCTTCACCTTAAAAGCCCGGCAACGGCCTTTGGTGTTATAAGGAGTCTTGGGAGGCGGTATTCAAGAACCTCAACCCGACGCCTAACCTAACGCCCAAATGATTTTTTGGCGTCCTTACTATAAAGAAAAAGGTAATTGAACTGAAACTATTTTAGTATAATAAAAAAAAAAAAACTGTATTTTGAATATTAATAATATTACAAATTGTGGCGGAACTCAACACCGCAATTTTCTTAGTAGAGATATAGAAATTATTTAGAAATAAACATTCCTCCGAGTGGAAATCGAATCTATATCTATTCACGTTTACAATCACACTGTGCCTCACTGCTTAGCAATGACCTCAAAAGAATTTGTACTTTTATCAATAAAATAAGTAAAAGAGCCGAAAATATTTTAACAAATTCATCAAATTTGCTAAAGTACAAAACATCGTTTTCAAATTAAGTATTCAAATTGAAGCTTAAAAGTTTTAAAAACCCCTTCTCGTTTGCGAAATATTAATTGAAAAGCTGCCAATTCAAGTGTGAGTCTTTTCTTTGGATTTCTATAAAAAAGTTATCTGTGCCTATATTTTAATACAATACTTTTTTAATAAGTTCTTTGAATAAAATTAGTAACTTAACGCTTTTTATAATACATTTTTATTTTACAAAAATATCATAGTGACTAATTTAAGGACTATTAAAACTTTCGGATATTTTCTAGATGTTTTTGTTAACTTTAGATAAAACTTTAAAATTTATTAATATACTTTACTATTGTTTTCTATTTTTTTCAAATATTACGTGAAAAGTAGCAACTTCATAGTTAGGAAAGATGTGTGGAGTCAGCTTAGCTGATCGAATCCGCAATGATGAGGTATACAGAATGGCAGGGGTTAGCGAAAACGTCATTACGAGAATGAAGAACAGCGTGCTCAGGTGGTTTGGGCACGACGAAAAGATGAGTGATGAATGGCAAGAAAGATATATGAAGCAAAAGTGAGTGGTAAGAGAGGCAAGGGGGTCTCCCCTCGGTTGACCTTCGAAAATACAATGCCGAATACTGGAAGAAAGTCACGTAAAAAGCATGAAGAGTCCCCGGAGGGCGTGTATGAACAGTTTGGTGACAGTGGACGAGGCAAAAGAAGTATGCAGGGACCGTAGCCTTTGGCGCTACGTTCTCTCTGACTATCCCACCCCGCAAGGTAAAAAGCATGAAGTTAAAAAAAATCTATTGTAAATTTTACTATTATATAATTAGAGAATTTATTTAATCTCTTAAAAACCTAAATAAAAAACCTTTTAGAAAACGTAATATTTTCTATGTATTTAAATTAAATTAATATTTACATAATGTACATTATTGCAAAACTCTTTCTTATGTATATACATATAATATACTAGCGACCCGCACGGGGCTTCGGCGGAAAGGTGGTAGACTATGTTTGACCTTGCCTCATTAACTATTTTCCTGAGAAAATTCATTCATTTTAGTCAAGGAGGAGGATCTTTCATTCTCACTATATACTAAACATACATAAGTTTCATCCATTGTTTCAACCTCATAGGGTTTGATTTTTTAAAAAGTAGCCTATATTTGACCCTGCGTCTTCAACAATCTTCTTTACGAATTCCATCTTAATCGGGCCAGTAGATTACCCGTGAAAACATAACAGATAGAAGAGATACAGATTTTTGCATTTTTATAATAATAATATTAATGAGTACGGATATATCTAGTACAATGTTAACTAATAGCGCTACCCGTTCTAGAAAACGTAGTGACATCTGCTGTCATATCTCTTCTCTATATATATATAATAAAAGAGTAGAAAAGTCAATTCTGTACATGAAAAATTTTAGAAAAATTTTAATTGGGTGCGTTAATATATCGATAACAGAGGCCAAAAATCCACTCAGTAGAATTTTTGTCTGTCTGTCTGTCTGTCTGTCTGTCTGTCTGTTAATTTGTTCGTCAATCACGCAAAAACTACTGGATAGAAATGAATGAATTTTGGTATAGTGATAGCTTATAGTCCAAAGGTACATATAGGATAGTTTTTATCCCGGATTTCCATGTAGTTTTTTTGGAAAAAATAAAAAACCGATATAAGTAAATTATTTGTATACTGATATCTACCAGGTAGAATTTAATGATTTTTTGTATGGAGTTAGCTAAGAAGTTAGAGCAACATATGGGATAGTTTTCATCCTGGTATTCAATACAACTCCCGCGGAAAAATAAAATAAAAAAAAAAACATTCAAATTATGTCGATAGTTCACGAGTGAAGCTAAATTTGTTTCAATATAACTAATTAATTATAAAATAAAATAAGCATAACATTTATTAAATATACATTTGACCGGTCTATAAAACTTTATATAATCTATATATTTATATAATCTATATGACAACAGATGTCACTACGTTTTCTGCAACGGGTAGCGCCATTTGTTATTATATAGTTGACATTGTATTAGACATATCCGCACTCATTAAAATTATTATTATAAAAATGCAAAAATCTGTATCTCTTCTATTTGTTATGTTTTGACGGGAATTCGTAAAGAAGATTGTTGAAGATGCAGGGTCATATAGGCTACTTTATAAAAAATCAAACCCTTGGAGGTTGAAACAGTGGATGAAACTTATGTATGTTTAGTATATAGTGAGAATGAAAGATCTAAACTCCTTGACTGAAATGAATAAATTTTCTCAGGAAAATAGTTAATGAGGCAAGGTCAAACATAGGCTATCTGTCTTTTTTTTAAAATTACCCTGGTATTCAAAACAGTTCCCGCAGAAAAGTAATAAACTGGCAAAGTCAAATTGCATTGATTATTTGCAAGTAAAGCTATTTTTTAATATCAATAAGTAACACAATTGTAAAATAAAAAGTGTAAAGTTTATTTAAGATATTATGACCGGTTTATAATACTATATACCAGATGATATATATGTACGAAATCTGCTATCATATATCTATCATATGATAGCAGATTTCGTACGTTTTCTTACTAGAACAGTTATCGCTACATGTTATCAAATAATATAGACATTGCACTAAATGTATCGATGATTTTCTCATGAACATAATTAGCGACGAAAGTCATAGACTACCCTCCTTTTACAAAAAAAACCAATACCAAAGAGGCAATAGAGGATGAAATTGGCAGTTCACGTGGCGAAGCCGCGAGCGGGTCGCTAGTAGATTATATAAAGTTTTATAGACCGGTCAAGTGTATCTTTAATTAATGTTATGCTTATTTTATTTTATAATTATTTAATTTAATGATATTAAAACAAATTTAGCTTCACTTGTGAACTATCGACATAATTTTTCTGTGAGAAATTTGTTGAATATCAGGATGAAAACTATCCCATATGTTGCTCTACCCTTTAAGCTAACACCATACAAAAATTCATCAATTTCTACCCGGTAGATATCATTATACAAATGATTTACTTATATCGGTTTTTTATTTTTTACAAAAAAACTACATGGAAAACCGGGATAAAAACTATCCTATATGTACCTTTGGACTATAAGCTACCACCATGCTAAATTTCATTCATTTCCATCCAGTACTTTTTGCGTGATTGGCGAACAAATTAACAGACAGACAGACAGACAGACAAAAATTTTTTTTTTGACTTTTCTACTCTTTTATTATATATAGAGATATATACATTACAATCAAATCTAAACATAGCATACACGTGTTTCTTCAAAAGTTTTTATCTTGGAAGGTCAATGTGTAAAATTGTCTTTAATTTAGATTCAAAAAACAACTACATTTTAATTGCCATTGAATGTGTTTTTACTATACTAGACAGCTTATAAGCTACAGAAAATTCTTAAATACATTTCGTATGTATTTTTGGTGCGAAATTAATAAGTAAATTAGCTCTTTCTCATATCGGTTAGACTTATGGTTTTAAATGGCCAGTCGTGGCCCAGTGGCACAAGCGTGTGACTGTAAACGACTGGTTGTGGGTTCGATTCCCACTCGAGGAGTGGAAATATTTAATACTTCCATTTTCTTCGCTCTGGTGCCTCCAGTGGGAATCGAACCCAAAAGCAGTAGTTTTCAGGCACGCGCTTGTGCCACTGGGCCACGACTGGCCATATTTGTTATCATTTTGAAATAAATTAAATGTGGTGGATTTGAGACTTACCAAAAATATACACAATTAATTCGGTTAACATATTTTTATTTCTAAATATGTAAAAAACGCGAAAACAAAATCTTATTATTTTGTCATTATTTTAAAACAGAAGAAAGATTCCCGTTCAAAACGAGATAATTAATCATTTTAGTAGTAATTTCAGTAAGAAAAGCTGCTTGAAATTTAATAAACGATATAAAATAAAGAGGTTCAACTGACGATTAACAGTGTTAATATAATAACAGCGAGCGCCAGCCATGGGTCGTCATAGCGCAAACAAATTAAAATTCCATCAAACGATATACTTCGTAAAGGGATGCTTGTGTATTAGTTAGACGTTATATTTTGCATGGTTTAGTAATAATAAATTAGAATATCGAGAAAGAAGATTATGGTGGAATATATAAATTTTACCCGTGGGGGACGGGTTAAGAATACAATTTCCCCACGCCGCTGGGTAGCGTCCCGTAAAATATGTTTTTTTTCACGCTGTATCCCGCACACAGCAAGGCAAGCAGAGGGAACCTAGTGTTAAGACACTCCGTTCCCCACTTTCCGCCGAATTCGGAGGCATTGCGTGTTAAGTGGCGAAACTTACCGCCGCGCTTTGCCTCTGCTACCAGAGCGAAGGAAATGGAAATATTAAATATTTCCACTTCTCGAGTGGAAATCGAACCAGTCGTTTACAACCAAGTAAAGTGTGAAGCTGTTTTTTAAGTTATTACAAATTCGTTTCTTGCGCGTACCGTCATGAGTCACGTGGTTTGTTTTACTTTCCATAATTTAGAATTTTTATTTGCAAGCGGAAAGAAACTGTTTTTATATTTAAATAAATGTATATTGTTCCTTTAAGACAGCACTTAACGTTGCGTCTTTTACGAGTATACCGAAAGAGCCACAATACATTTTATATATTTTTTTATACCAAACTACTTATAAATTTTCTAAAGAAGATTGAATCCGCAATCGTTACAGTTCAAAGTATTCAAACAAAACTAAGATGGTAAACCAAAAAAATAAATTTAAAATTTTAAAAATATTCATTTTGTTACTGTGTTCTGCATACATATTTAAAACTACACACTTGAAAAGCTATTATCTATTTGCATTTTACCATAAAAAAACATATTATCTCTCCAAACATGTGACGCCAGTTCGTCGCATCACTTCGGACAAATTAACAATTCTAATTGCATAGAAACTCGGACGGTAGAGATCCGTGGCTTATCCATAAGTATGGTTCTATTTTTTTTTTAGCTTCACGCTGTATCCCGCACACAGCAGGGTAGGCAGAGGGAACCTAGTGTTAAGACACTTCGTTCCCCACTTTCCGTCGAATTCGGGAGGCATTGTGTGTTAAGTGACGGACCTTAACGCCGCGTTTTGCGTCGGCACTAGAGGAAAGAAAATGGAAATATTAAATATTTCCACCCCTCGGGTAGGAATCGAACACACAATCGCGTTACAGTCACACTTTGTGCCTCAGCGCCACGACTGGCCCCTGGTTTTACATTGAACTATATATTCGTTTAGTTGGATGAAATAAATAAACCGTGAAAGAAAGTTATTTTTATTCAATGATTGCATATATTAAAAATGTTTTTATTTTCTTATTTTTCTTTCAACGTTACGCATAGAAGGGTAAAGAGAAAGAGGGTAAAACCTAGTACCAAGACATTCTTCGTCACTTTTCGCCTAAAATCGAGACATTTCATTTTAAATTGCGGAACTTAACGCCATGTTTAGTCTTATATATCAGAGGGGAGAAATGAAAATAAGATATTATCATTCACTTGATTAATTATGATTTTGTTTATAATATAATAATTATTGTGAACTATATAATCGTCAAGCTGGTAGAGAAAGAAATAAACCGTAAAAAGAATATAACTGCATGTGTATGTTAGTTAAACATTTTTTTGCAATTTCAACATGTTAGAGAGCAAAAAACTTTGTGTTAAGACACTCCGTTCTCCTCTGTTCGCCCCAATTCGAGACATTGAGTGTCAAGTCTCAACATCATCCTTTGTTACCTTTGAGTGAAGTATGATCATAATGTAAGTAGTTCTTCGTGTGGGAATCGAATCCACAACCACCGTGTGTACACTAAGCGCGTGTAAACAAAAATAAAAAGTAAACAGATTTTTCAAAACAGAACCATTTTCCTTAGAAAAGTCAAAAGAAACCATTTTTATTAAAGAATAAAATGCTTTTTTTATCTTTATCTATTCATCTGGGCCGGGGTGTTGGCTATCTTATTTTGATATATATTACTCATGTACTTTCTTTCAATCGTATAGATAATATTTAAATATCGTGTTGAAGATGTAATTTTTTTATACTGTATTTTTTTTTCCTTATTGATCCTGTAATTTTTTTTCAGCTTTACGTTTCTTTACCTGTCGTGAAAGTTTCAGAGAGAACTGTAGTGTCAAAACACACCATTCTTCTAAGCAATTCTTTTTTATATGTAAATATTTTGTTTTATATGTAAATTACGTTTACACCAGTATACTCATAGCATTGCGCAGTCGAACACCAACCTAGTAAAACATGATCGGTTGTAGGTTCGATCCCTACTCCGAGGTATATTCCGACAAAAGGCGGAGTTGAATTCCGCCATTCAACATGTAATTTCAATGATTACGGGCGGAAATTAAGGAACAGAGTGTCTTATCACTCTCAATTGCTAGGAAAAGGCTGAAGCAAATAAAATAATTTTTAAATTATGTTTTGCAAGAAATGTCAGAAATATTATTTATATAACAAAAGTACATTATTTTTCAAAAAATTTAGTATTGAAAAATAAATTTAGTAAACTGAGAGATTTCTTCACATAGTTCATAAGTGGAGCGCATTCGTTAGTGATCATGTCATAATTGCACAAGCAAAGGTCGAATCTAATTGGATATAGCGCCTTGACGTAAGATTTTAAATTTTACTTGGGTAATTTAAAATTTATAAATTGTTATTCACACACTTAGTATACGAAAAACATATTTGCAAAACGAATAAAATATTAAACGTGGCGTATATATCACCAAGTTGAAAAACATATGTTAAGGTCTGATTGCCTTATTTCTTATAGTTTGTTTAGCTGTTTTATTACTCTTTTACATATAACGCTCCACTCTTTAAAATCATTTATATCCTAAGATCTGCCAAAAAAACTATACAACAAAAAAGTTTCATTCAAATCCGTTCAGCAATTACGAATATATGCGGGAGAGATAGACACACAGCCAAAACCTTTTAAAAATCATATATTCATTATTTCATTTTCCTAAATATTTTTTTCATAAAAATATTTATTATACAGAAATATTCTTAGCATGTCAGCCACTGTCCTTTAGAATTATACGAGTACGTAAGCAGATCTAAAATTAATATTATATACTGTTCTACGTCCAATTAAACAAACAAAAATAAGGAAAAAGAAATGTTCCGTTATATTTTTGCTCGAGGCCTAAACAAAGGCAACAGTCGTTTATGCTGATTCATTATTATGGGGCTTTGACGAAAATATGAGTGGGATTCTTAAATGATGTTTGTCCGAAATTTGGATATTATAGAAATTAAATTTGCTTTACGTTTAAACTTTGCTTGTAAAGTTATTAATAATTGTTTCTTATAAAATATATACTTATAATTAGTTTGTTTTCTGTACTTTTTATGGCGTCTTCAGGACTCTTGTTTTTGTTAATAAATGTATTCTTAACAAGTAATCAATTTAAGTATATTTATGTTTCGTTTTCTCTATGAATCTCCTTCGTGTGTCTCCATACATCATGGCATTGACGATGTGACTCATTTTCTACTGGCACGTTCAAAGTGTCCTAATATAAGAACTAAAATAAACTAGAGTTCTTGCCATACTTATTCAATTTTAACTTTTTCATTGAAAATTAGGCTATAATAATTCTTTCTCAATTACAGGTTCACGCTTTCTCCGACACATTAGCGTAGGCAGAGAGAACGATGTGTCAAGATACTGCCTTCATCACTTTTTGCCCGAATTCTAGAGTGCTGGAACTCAGTCTTACTAAAAATAAATTAAACGTAATCATTCCCCTTATTCTTCAGTTCGTACTAACTACAGAATTACCTTAGACGGTCATCAAACTTACTACTATTAACAAGCTTACTATATACAAACTAACAGTTACTATAAATGTAATAAACATTGGTCCAGTATAATCCCCGAGCTATTGTTCGTCAAACAAACCCCGCCTGGTCAAAGGAACATCTGTTTTTGCTTTGTATTTACTATCCGAGTACAATGTACATAGTAAATAGCCTGGAGCTAATTGTTATTTCACCTTACTGTAAAATCGTTGAAACGCGATAAATTAGTATTTAGATCATTTTAATTTGTACTAAATATTACATATACGTGTGACTATAAACGACTGGTTGTGGGTTCGATTCCCACTCGAGAAGTGGAAATGTTTAATATTTTCATTTTCTTTGCTCTGGTATCGAGGCAAAGCGCGTCGATAAGTTCCGCCACTTAACACGCAATGCCTCCAAAAATCGGCGAAAAATGGGGAACGGAGTGTCATAACACTACGTTCCCTCTGCCTAGTCTGCTGTGCGCGGGATACAGCGTGAACTCAATGCTACAGTTTGTGTTATCGAATTTTAACCAATCACGTTTATAGCCTACAGCTGTCTTATTACACAAAGAAAGAACAATATTTATCGTCATGTATGTATATATTTTTTTACTAAAATGATAGCAGTAATAAAATAAATCTATATCAATTTATAGAACAGATTTATATGACATGCAGTTGACTTGCTCAATTCCATTTGGGTACAATTTAGAAAACAATATTGCTAGTTTGGCCGAGTCGAATACTATTCATTCAGCGGTTGAAACTTTGAATATCCATTTGAACAAGAAGCTTGGTTAAATTGTATAAGTGGTAAGTAGCTTTTGTAGAATCTAGTTATTTACTACATGCGTTTTTTACTTTATGCTTAGTAAAGTTTGTGATCAGTTTTTTACTAGGAACCGCTTCTTGGCTCTGCATGGCGGGAAAAGCTGAGCGACAGCTCAAGTCTATGCGCACTTTTTGACCATTTAATTACCATTTATTCAAAAACTACAATGACAATTGTCACCAAAAAAATTGACATCACACAAGACTCTGCGCTCGATATCCCTGCCAAATTTCAGATGTCTACTTCAAATAGCCCAGGAAGAGTGGAAACCACAACGAAACACACTTTTGATCAGTAAGAACTTCGCTTCGTTCAGCTCAATTATCTTTTTATCGGCTTTACAGTTTTTCTTGCATTTTTAGGTAACCTAGAAAGGAGAATCTCCTACTTCTCGTCAATCACCGCGAAAAAGAAGAAATTAGTGTGTGTTCTATGTTTTCTCTGCCTCTCCTTCTGCGGAAAAAGATATGGAAACTGATAAAATATTTTCATTTCGGGATTATTGTTGTACAAACATGTGTTTGGATTTGAACATATTTTTAATGGTATTAATCCTGAATATTTTATATGTGAAGATATATTGTTGTGTACCTGGAACCACGGACTACTGTAAAGTATTGTAAAGGGTTCGAAACCCTCAGGTTTTCTGAAAGTGTATTTTCGATTAACAAAAATATACGTCATTAATCCGGAAAAAAATAGACTTATTTTAAGATATGGAAACATTTTTTTAATAAAAAAAACCTTTGTTTACGTAAAACATAATAATTAAGTACTTAACCATCGCAGATTAGCTAGCCACGTTGAACGCCCACTCTATTATTTTAGTAATAGTGAATCAAGCTCGATCTCCCGAGGCCGAGGCGCTGCAAATTGTGTTTACGTCATCTGCCAAATTAAATTCATCCATCTATATTATATACTGTAGTATGTTTGCACATTGTGATATTTTTAAAGTGAAGAATTATTTTATATTCTTACAGTGTCCCGAAATAAAAGTAGAAAGAAAAGTACTTTCTTGATTTTCTCTTTAGAGGTTTGTAAGATAGAGAAAAATAAATAAAATAAATATTTTACAAATTGTGAATTTAACCCGAAAGCAAGTAGGTGTTGTAAGGGTCGCAATGTCTGCTTGATGGTTAATCTTAAAATCTCTGTGATTTTAATTTCAAGACACTCTCATCGAAATCGACACATATGTATATTGAATTATGTATGCTGTATTTATTTAACATTTATATATATATATATATATATATATATATATATATATATATATATATATATATATATTTAGGTGTGTGCTTATAAAGAAAATATTAACTCAAAATAATTTAGATTATACAGTGTTTTTTTATATGATTATAGAATTGGTTTTTATATTTATGTGTGTAAAGATTCCAAATCACACCTCTTGATTGAGTTGTTGAATTTCCACGTTCATTTTGCGACTTATCTGAATATGCATTGATACTCCATCATATACTATATAAGCTTTAGCCCGAATACAGTAATCTTCTGATTGCTATTAATATTATAAGTTGTTAATATATTAGTAGTATAGATATTTATTTATGAATAAAATAAAGCATGTAACTTCTTATGAAGAAATAAAAAAGAGAAGGTAAAATGAAGCATGTAACTTCTTATTTTAAATAAAATTATTTGACTTTGACTTAATGACATATGTAGAACTAATGTCTCGAACATGTCTCGAAAACATATGTCTTTACAGTAGTTCGTAGTCGTAGTTTAAAATCAAAAACAGCTTATGAAAAAAATGAAAAGACGCGAAGAAGTTGTCAGTGAAATATGTATAAATCTTGATATTATTTATTAATTAATGTAACACAATTAATTTAAAATAAAATTAAATTATTCACTAATCCATACTTATATTATAAATGGGAATGTCTGTGTGTTTGTCTGTCATGCTTTCACGGCTTATCTACTGGTCCGATTTGGATGAAATTTAAAATGAAAGTAGTAACAATAACTGGGTCTAACATAGGCTACTTATTTTTTTAAAAAATCTACCTCTGAAGGGTTGAAATAAGGGATGAAAGTTTGTATGAAAAATCTATACCGCTGGACCGATTGTAATGAAATTTGCCATAAATATAGTTGATTATCCAAGGTTAAATGTAGGCTTCTTTATTTTTTAAAAATCCATCACCTAGGGTTACCGCAAAAGCTATGTATATAGTTACGCGGCAAAGCCGCGAGCGGGCCGCTAGTATTATATATGTTTATTTTATACAAGCTCTTCTCTTCTTTTTTTTCTTTTCTTCTTTCTATTCATCTCTATTTTATGTCTGTTTCTATAACGATAATGGTTCTAGTTACAATTATTAGTTATGGTTGGTATCTTCTACCAAAATTTTTAATCTCCAGGTCGGCAGACGCTACTTTAATATATAGCAAAAATCATACATAGCAAATAGTGTTTATCTCGCGACTGATTTATACGACGTATCTTCCGTTGGGCTTTTCTTCATATGTTAAAAATGAAATGTAATTTTGTTTCTTTTTTATAGCTTCACACTTTTACAGCAAAACAGAGTAGACAGAGAGAAGCTATTGTCAAGACAGTCCATTTTCTACTTTCGCTCGAGACGTTGTGTGTAACATTTTTTGTAGCTTTACGCTGTATCCCGCACATAGCAGGTAGGCAGATAGAACCATGTGTTAAGACACTCCGTTCCTCACTTTCTGCCGAATTTTGGAGGAATTGCGTGTTAACTGGCGGAACTTAACGCCACTGAGCGAAGAAAATGGAAATATTAAATATTTCCACTCATCGAGTGGGAATCGAACCCATAACCAGTCGTTTAAAGTCACACGTCTGTGCCACTGTGCCACGACTGGCCCCAAAGATAAAGACATCTCGGAACTTAAATATATAATGATAATTATATATTTACGCTTTTCCACTCTGGGGCCTAAGTCAATGCACGACGGTAATTTCCGCTATTTTACACACAACGTCTCGAGCATAGGGAATGCCAAGTGGGAGTCGAACCCATAACCGCGTTTACGTCAGACACTGTCCAACAGTACCATTACGGCCTTGTGTATATAGTTTATATACACATTATGCATATACATATATTTAATATCAGTTTTAATTGACAGTCTGTCTACTACATTAATACTGCTAAAATAAGCTGTTACAGCGACGTCGAGTGATTTTACTTATAATTGAGTGTATTTTATATGTCAATTAAAATATAAATGTTGCCTATAATAGCATTAATATTATGCTATTTTTTATATAAATGTTCAATCATCTCTGTTTATAGTTTCTTAAAGAAAGTTTAAATTTAAATTTAGACCTATTGATTTATTTATTTTAGCTTTTTGACCATAGTATGATCACTCGTAGGATCAGCACGCTGAAGTGGAATTGGGCCGGCCACGTCTTTCGACGAAGTGATGGTCGATGGAGCCGACACGTGTTCCAGCCAACTTTTTCAAGTCATGATGGATAGATGACTTGAAAAAGTTGGCTGGCAGCGGATGGATGCGAGCTGCCCAGGACCGGGAAGGTTGCAAAATTGATAGGTACGTTAAGTCACTAGAAAAAACGAAGTTACTCAAATAATTGTGCAATGTTAAGGCAATGGTGAAATAAACTAAACATTATTCTATTGTTATAAGATAATGCTCGCTGATAGATTTTATTATTTATCAATCGATAAACACTTAATATAATAATTGAATACATTTTCGCAATTTAAATTGTATAAATTTAATGAGGCTTTTTCTTTTTTTAGACAGATATGAGTGCTCGCACTTAAATCACAAATGTAACTTTTCTTTTTATGAACTTATTTTCCATTATTGTGTCTTCGAGCTTTCTTAGAGTTTTCTTCTGTACGTTCTTTGAGTTTTCTTCTCTACTCAGAAAACCTAGTGTTAACACACTCCGTTTCGTTTTCCACTTTCCGAACGCAATCGTACTTACCATTAGGTTTTCCTTAATCTCGTTTGCCTCCTTTATTCAATAAAAACAAATATATAGTCAGACACTGTTCCACTGCGCCACGATGGTCATGAATTATTGACATAAAGTAACCATAGCAACAGTATTTTACCACTAAATTAAATACAATTAAAATCTTAAGAAATACAATTTATAAACTTTTTATGATTTTGATAATTACACGGTTTTATCTTTATAACATTCCAAAGCGTTTCTCCAACACTCATTGCAAACTGGACAGAGGTACGTTAAATGTCAGTTTGTAGTTGACCTTTAGAGGTCTCGCTGTTTGGTAACCTGTTGGCAATATAATGAAATACTATAATTAATTATTTCGATTTGTGCCTGTCTAGTACAGTTAGTCAAGTTCAAATGTTAGGTAAAAATGATTTTTAATTAAAATTGACAGATAACAATAGTTGAATTGATGGTAAGAATGTTTTTATTTATGTTGTTATAGGCAGGCAGTATGAAAGAAAAAAAGTATATTAAATGTTATTGACCTTATTGACTCGTTTGGAGAAATTACGTTTGCGTTTAAATTATAAGATGTGAACCAACGTTATACTTGAACTCAGACGCCAAACTTCAAAACTTCAAGTCAGAGAAAATTTTGTGTCAACACATACTCTCTACACTTTCCGCCATTGCGTGTTCAGTGGCGAAATTCAACGTTGCGGTTCGTCTTGAGTAAGTGTAAAAATTAAAATAATCATAATATAAATGCAATCATTCCTCCGAAAGGAAGTCGAATCACACCGGTCACACCAGCAGTCGTATTTACAATCAGACACTATCCCACTGCACCACTATGGCCTTTTTATAAATTAATATGTTATCTTTCTTCATTTAAAACCAATGTGATTGATTTAAGCTATAGATGTTTTCTACCTAATTTACAAAACTAATGTTATATTTTTCCTCTTAGGGAGAGACCTCGCTCAGAGATACGACGGAAAAAATATATATAAAATCCATTCTTATATATATTTGTATTCGGCCATTTCATAAAGAAAATACTTTTATTATTTCATAAAGAACTACACTATAATTTGGAAAAGTAATTGTAGCTAACTGATATCGACGACCTGTACTCTAACAGGTTATTTACATACAACGTCATTTATAAAGATGGCGCACAGTCTGAACCAGCTCAGACTTCCGACTTACGTTAAGAGTATATTAAAGTTTATAATAAAATTATTTTGTTTATTAATAAGCATTATTCAAAAACAGGCATAGAAGAAAGACAGGCTAATATTATAGTCAAAAAAAAAGCAAGCACAGAGCACCTAGTGTCATGACACACCGTTCTCAACTTTCAGCCTAACTCCAAGACATTGCGTTTTAAGTTTTTACCCGTGGACGGGTTAGAATACAATTCCCCTCCATCGCTGGGCAGCGTCCCGTAAGAGGCGGGTAACCCAGTAGCTTGGTGGTAGGAGATTCATTCTCCGATTGGCTGATCATGTCAAAGACGAACAGCCAAATATCTTATGACGTGTTCCGGTTTGATGGCATGTAAGCCAGTTCTCCCTATTCCCACCATCCCCATCCTTATTCTCTCCTTTCCTCCTCTTCCCCCCTTAAGGTCGGCAACGCATCCACAACTTTTCTAATGCTGTGGATGTCCATGGGCGAAAGTTACTACTTACCATCAGGTGGTCCTTCTGCTCGTTTGCCCCCCTTTTATCAATAAAACATGAAGATGAATAATACATTGCTGAAACATGCAGAGAGGGAGAGATGGCGATCAAGACATATATATTTCGTTCCTATTTTCATTGTTTGGTGTCTTCTGGTGGAAGGTCTTGTGGTTGATATTTTCTTCTTTTGATATCTTGACTGGTGGATTCTCAACGTTCGTAGGTGATCAACTCGTTGAATGATCAACACTATGTTTTTAAAACTAATTGACATAAATTAAACTTTGATTAAAGTCAAAAATAGTTTTAATACTTAATACTTCAGAACTAAACACTTTTAATACTTCAGAACTAATAATATTGTCGTTCAAATATGTCGTAAGGAAAATGATTGTTATGAATTCATTTAGTCTTGTTCGATGGAACCTTGTAGATATTCTAAGAAAGAGGATTCTTTAAGAGAAACTTAAGGAGGATCTCGAAATTCCTATAAGGTTTTCTTGACACTAACTAAGGAATATATATATGCCAAACTTCTGCTATCGCTTTCTGCCCGTTAGTTAATCAGTAATAAGTAATAATATCTGATAGATTTTATATATACAGACTGTACAAAGTTTATTTATTTGATTAACATATAGAAATATATGTTTCATTTTTTATTAAGACTAAGTCTTGTCGAATATTTGCTCCCACTTTAAAAGCGGGTCACGTGTGAGTTATGCGTACTGACGCTCTAATTGGAGCTCGCACTAAGTAAAAATTGTATTACGGAATAACATTTTGTTCCTTATTCCCTTGACTTAAAGACTATTATTATTTAGAAGTTACTTCATAAACTGTGAAATAAATTTCTTGATCGATCGTGTAATTTGTGAAGTTGTTACCTGTCAAGACATACGCCTCTACATGGTAACTGGAATGCCATATTTGAACGAGCCGCTGAATTTTTATAGCTACTGAAATTCTTGTATAAATTATGTTTTTGATATATGAAGAGTATGTGAGATATTATGGCTATGTTATTTAGAAATTTCATAATATATATTGTGGGGAAATATGTAACTAAGTTAACCTTGAAAAGTTTGTTATGCCGGGCAAGGTCGAAAGGTACCCGAGGGCGGTCATTAAGCGGCTTTTGTACGCGAGTGGTATTTAGTAGTGTATTGGAAACAGTCGAAATCACATAAATAATCAATATCTATACAGTTTTAAACACTAAAACAGAAAAACAGAATGTTTGTATGCGCACATTTACGGGACAACTTCACATATTTAGATGAAACTTTTTTTATTAGCTTCACGTTGTATCCCGCACACAGCAGGATAGGCAGATGGAACCTAATGTTCAGACAATCCGTTCCCCATTTTCCGCCGAATTCTGGAGGCAATACGTTTTGTGTGTCGGAATCCAACGTCGTGCATTGCTGGATACCAGAGCGAAGAAAAAAAAGTAAATATTAAATATTTCCACTCCTCGAGTGGTAACCGAGCCCACAACCAGTTATTTACAGTCACACGTTTGTGCCATTGCACCACGACCAGCCCCCTACATCTGTATTATAATATAATATAAAATAAGATGATGTCTTATCAAAAGTTATATAGATGATTTTTTGTATGAAGGGCTAGGTAAAGGCAAACAAAATCGCGGGCAGATACTAGTCTAAAATAAAAAGGTAATCTTCCGTTATAAATACATTACAAATATATAAAAGTGTTATAGCTATTTTTAGTACCAGAATACATAGAGCACCGACGATGTATCTTAGAGCTTCTGTCCTCTACATAAAACGCGGTAGACGTGTAGAGATAAAACTATATTTGGTCACATATTTTTACCACAAGTTTTTTAAAGTGTAAATATAGAAGCAATTAAATGTTTTCCAAGAAACATTCTTCATTACAGTTAGTTGCACGTAGCCTTTCATAAGAGTCTTAATTGTAGTATTATTTTTGTTACCATTATAGGTACTTAATATTATAGAGCCAGTCGTGGCGCAGTGGTGCAATCGAGTGACTGTAAACGACAGGTTGTGGGTTCGATGCCGATCGAGGCAAAGCGCGGCGTTAAGTTCCGCCACTTAACACCCAATGCCTCCAAATTCGACGGAAAGTGGGGAACGGAGTGTCTTAACACTAGGTTGCCTCTGCTTACCCTGCTGTGTGCGGGAAGTGAATCTAAAAAAAAAATGATTAGTACTGTGTCATTGTTTATTATAAGAAATGTTACATTCACGATTAGGTACAGGAAAAAGTTATTAATATCTTCATCTATTTTGTCAATACGCGCCAATATTAAAATATTAATTATATAAGGATTAATATGTATTATAATACTTAGTTACGCTAGATATATATTTGTATTTTAAGTATGTTTTGTAGTCATGTTTTCTTGCATAGTGTAATTAAAGAGAACCTAGTGTCTAAACACTCTACTTTTCAATTTGTAATTGAGACATTGCTAGTTAAATGGTGTATCTCAACGCCGTACTTTATTAGCTGAGCGTAAAACGAATATAATTTAAGCATAATCTTGGGAATCGAACCCCTAATCATATATTTATTACTTTATAGAAATATTCTTGTTATATAAATGCGTCAACAGTTTATATTTTCTTAGTTTATTTTATTTATTTAGCGGCACGCTCGCGGCTTCGCCGTTTTACCTACGTAGCTGTTTCGTTACATTGCAACCCTCGGGGGTGGATTTTTAAAAGTTAAATAGTCTATGTTTAATCTTGGATTATCAACTATATTTATGCCAAAATTCATAACAATCGGTCAAGCGGTGTAGATTTTTTATATAAACTTTCATCCCCTATTGCAACTCTTTAGATGTTGATTTTTGAAAAAAGATAGGTAGCCTATGTTTGACCTAGTATTTTTTACTACCTTTACTCTAAATTTCATCCAAATCGTACCGGTAGATTAGACGTGAAGGCGTGACAGGCAAACAGACAGACATTCGCCTTTATAATATAAGTATGGATTAAGGGTAATTAACAAAACATACACTAATACAAGATACAAACACATTTTAAAATCACAACACAGTTTTGACAAGTACTCTACTTTTAGTATAATAGTAAGCTATATAAAGCCCAGCTTTTTTACATTTATTCAGTATTATTTCCTCTTTTTCCAGCGAAATACAGACAAATCAAAACAATGCTTATGTTAATACTTAGTAGGAAATTCTCATCCGGGAAAGTTGACAAAAACATTTTAACTGTAAAAATATTTGGCTTTTTATACGAAACGAACTTTGCCTTTAATTTTTTACATTTTACGTAAAATATATGTTAGCATGATAAGTAATTTTATAATTTTTATTTTTATTTCTACAATTATATAGTTTAAATTATTAGTATTGTGAAGTTATAATGACTTATTGTATTTTGTAATGTCAATATAATTTAAATAAAGGATGGCAACATTAATAAATATTAGGGAATAATTGGGGAATCCGATGAACGCATGGGCGTGAAGAGGACGGTTTTTGTTATTGTTAAAAAGTTATGTATAAAGTAATAAATACAAAGTGAACAAGTGATTATTGTGTTTAATTTACGACAAACAACGTTTATGCTAATATATATATTTTTCAGCTTCATGCCTTTTACCGCTTAGCAGTCAGTTAGTAATTTAGAGATAATCTAGTGTCATCCTCATCTATTCCCCTCTGCCGGTGGGTAGCGTCCCGTAACAAGCGGGTAACCCAATAATTTAGTGGTAGGAGATTTGTTCTCCAACTGGCTCGCAACCACTATCATGTCAAAGACGAGCCACCAAACACATCTGTGTCTGATGATGTGTTCCGGTTCGATGACATGTAAGCCAGCTCTCCCAATAGGGAATACCCGTCACTCCTATCCTTCCTCCTTCCTTCCCTCCTTCATACCCAAGGTCGGCAACGCATCCACAACACCTCTGGCGTTGTGGATGACTACGGGCCAAGGTAACCACTTATAATCAGGTGGTCTCTCTGCTGGTTTGTCTTTATCACTCTAAAACAATAGTGTCAAGACATTTCTTTCTCTGCTGCACGTCTAAAATCGAGACATTGCGTGTTAAGTGATTGAACTTAACGGCGCGCTTTGTCTTATGTATCTGAGTGGAGCAATAAAAATAATATATTCCTCAATAATCATTCTCCGAATGGGAATCGAACCAACAACCATCGTGGTAACAGTCAGAAGCTGTTCCACTGTACCACGATGGCCTAACTCCATAAAATAAAATATTATGAAAGGCAAATAAGAACATGAAAATGTTTTTAAATGTAAGAGGGAAGTTAGTGGGCGGCTCATCCCACGCAAGCGGCCTTTAGTTTTAAGTCTGTCTTTGAATACAAATTGGCACTTCAGTGAGACGGATGCATAAAATATTCTTGTCTAGTATTTTTTAGTACTATGTTATATTTTTTAAATAATTTTGCAGATTTTTCATTAAATTTATAAATTAAAACTGTAATTAGAGGCAATGGACAGTCGGACAGCTGACTATACTAAACTAAACTTCATTGGTTGTGGGTTCGATTTCCGCTAGGAGGAATGACCATATTAAAATTATTTCTGTAAAGTGGATACATTTTAGCTTCACGCTGTATCCCGCACACAGCAGGGTAGGCAGAGGGAACCTAGTGTTAAGACACTCCGTTCTCCACTTTCAGCCGAATTCGATGGCATAGCGTGTTAAGTGGCGGAACTTAACGCCGCGCTTTGCCTCCGACCACACAGAGCCCAGAAAATGAAAATATTAAATATTTCCACTCCTCGAGTGGGAATCGAACCCACAACCAGTCGTTTACAGTCACACGCTTGTGGCACTGGGCCATGACTGGCCACAATATGTAAACATTTTATTTTTAAAATAATTGTTTTTTTACTTGTACGAAACAGTAATTTTCTTCTTTAACTGATAATATTACAGTAAAGCTGTTTTAGGCTATAATTATTATTTTAATTAAAACCATTTTCTATGGATATTTCGACGAAAAAAATATGACTATAACTTTGAGTCTACTATACGACCATTGAATTAATTTAGATCAAATTGAAAATATATATCATTAAATTCTTTTATCGTTCGTTCCTTGTACTATTTATTTATTCCCCATACTTTAGTTAGTATTTTGCGTATCACTTTAGAAACTCAATTATTAATAATAAATAATAGCAGCTACTGCTTCACGTTGCTTCCCGCATAGCAGGATACGCAGAGAGACCCTATTCAAGACACTCTGTTCTCCGCTTTTCGCCGGAACTCAAGGCAGTAAGTATGTATTCATATAAGATTTATGAGTTACTGTTACAATAAATTTATGCATTTATCACAAAGTCTTTCTTAATAGAAATTATTCTATTTATATCTTTAGCATTTTTATTATTGCTATAATTAGAATGTTTGTTTAGGACCCAGCTTTTTAATAACTGGACTGAATTAAATATTTTTAAAGGTATAGCTTTTAATCATAGGCAAAACTTATGATTTTGAAGAGCCATAATATATCAGCTATATGATATATGAAAATTGCGTTTTAACAAAATGAGGAACGGAGTGTCTTAACATTAGTATTTTGGTGGAAAGGTTAATTGAGTCCATACAAATGGAGCTACTAGTTTAGTGATAAATAAGTTTTTAGATTTTATAAAACGAATAGTTCCATATTTAGTTAAAGTATGCAGTGAAAATAATAAATTAATAATAAAGTAAAGTACATTAAAGTTTCTATATATGAAGCAAAAACAATATTACACAGCAAAAATACAGGACCTATAAAGCTGTCTTGATAGAAGAGTTCACCTTGTAAGTAATTACTGTAATAAATTTGACGATTAAATAACCTAGACTGACCGATTTAGGTCTTTTAAGCGTCATTTATTTTTATAGGTAAAGCTAACTTTATAACTTAATACATATATCTTTAATAACTATTTAATCATATTTACATCCAAATCCTTATATATTTTTCTTTATTTGTTATTTTCGTCATTATAATTTTGATTCATTGTATATTTCTTTATCTGTGTCTCAATTGGGTCCTTGATCAACATAAAGTAGGAAACGGAGTGTCTTAACACTACGTTCTCTTTACCCTACCTTTCTACCTACCCTTCTATAAGCGGAAAGTAGCTGAAAGGTGTTTCTAATTTTCTTTAAGCTTTTCTTGACAGACTCTTACTAAGATATATTTAAACAAACTTGCAACAGTTGTAAACTTTACTAAAATAGTAAAATCCGTTGAAATCTTTAATAGAATAGTCAATATGTAAATATTGACTAGAATTTACATATTAATAATTAGAGGAAATATTTTAATACTCTTTTACAATAACCTCACGGAAATAAATGAAATTTGACGTACTTAAAGTTTATATATTTTATATTTTGGGGCCAGTTGTGGCACAGTGACTTTAAACGACTGGTTGTGAGTGCGATTGTCACTCGGGGAGTGAAAATATTTTCATCTCCTTGGTATCAGAGGCAAAGCGCGGCGTTAAGTTCCGCCACTTAACACGCAATACCTCCGAATTCGGCGGAAAGTGAGAAGCGGAGTGTTTTAACAGTAGGTTCCCTCTACCTACCCTGCTGTGTGCGGGATACAGCGTGAAGCTAAAAAAAAGTTTATATAGAAAAGATGAGCAGAATACATTTTTTTCGTAAATAATGCAATAGAAATACATTAAATTAATCAAATAAATATTACACACACTATCGAATGTTAGTTATACATTTGTATAAAGTGACGTAAACGTTACTATGGTAACGCGTATTTTACGCATCAATGGTCTTACTCGGACAAATAAATCTATGCTAATTTTGAACTAAGTGAGCTTTGTGAATATATAATAGAAGGTACGCTAATACTTACGTCTTTGATAAGCGAAATTTATTAGTAGCAGCGAGAAATTGTTTATAACAGTGTATTGATATTCATAGGGCTGTGAACTGTCATGTATTTATTTTAACTTTAAAGATTTTCTAAGAAAACATTCACTTTAGTTGAATAATCTTAATATCATTATTAACAAATAAATACAGATCTGTGCTTTTACACATGTGTTCATTTTAAATAATCATTCTTCTATGAACATAAATCTTAAAAAAAGTACTTTAGGTAATAATAAAAAGACATTTAGAAAACGTATAAAAATTTGAACGCAGCAGGATTCAAACCCGCGCCTTTTGGATGGATTCCGACCTTTTCAATTTTCCTAGGTGTGAATAACATTTAAAAATTTTAAATGTAAGTAATATAAGTATACTAGAACCTTATTGTTCTACGTGGCATTAATTTAAGCTAAGCCAGAATGTGCCTTCCGACTAATCTCCTTCACTTGGCACCATTAGCTCTTTTCAGTGTTTAGTCCATTAGCTCTCGTATCTTGCTTCACGCCATAAGTAATTTTGATTTATTGTTTATATTTTATCTGTGTCTCACCTTTTATTTACTGTATCTAGTATACCATTTTTTAAAAACGGTTGAAGAATAAAAATCCTTAACTTAAAAATAATCTACCAAAAATATAAATAATTTTTCCCCGTGGGGGGACGGGTTAAGAATACAATTCCCCTCCGCCGCTGGGTAGCGTCCCGTAAAAGGCGGGTAACCCAGTAGCTTGGTGGTAGGAGATTCATTCTCCGACTGGCTCGCGACCACTATCGTGTCAAAGACGAACCGCCAAATATCTGATGATGTGTTCCGGTTCGATGGCACGTAAGCCAGCTCTCCCTATTCCCATCATTCCCATCCTTCCTCCCTCCTTTTGTCCTACATCCCCGAGGCTGGCAACGCATCCATAACTCTAATGTTGTGGATGTCTATGGGCGAAGGTAAAACCATTTAACACCAGGTGGGCCTTCTGCTCGTTTGCCTCCTTATTCCATAAAAAAAATAATCTACCAAAAATATAATCCTTAAATAGGTAACCCTAACAAAATGTTAACTGTGTATACTGGCTGTTACTCTACAAATTTCAAGGGTCGGACCTCAAGGGATGAGCGATTTCATTTGCCACTGATTCTGAATTCAGCGTGTCTTGCTGATTGGGGACCTTGGAGCGTGACTTGGATAGTATAACCCTTCACTATGTTAAGTTACGCTGATTTGAAAAGAAAAGTAGGTCATGTGGACGGATTTGTTTTTACTGCCAAAATATCAAGGATCTGCCTCTTAAATGGGTAAGGATTTGTTGTCGTTAGTTCGTTTTTTAGAGCTTTCTGTCCAAATATACCTATATATATGTACTTAGAATATATATATGTTACAATTTAGTGGAGAACGGAGTGTCTTAACACTAGGTTCCCTCAGCCTATCCTGATGTGTGCGGGATACAGCGTGAAGCTAAAAAAAGAGTTGTCTATAGAGTGATCATTGTTTCGACAATATCTAATGAATGTAGACAGGTAAGTTATACGAGTTTAGTATATTCTCGTATATTCGGTTAAGATAAATCTGTAAAAAGCTGTTATTTTATGTTAAAATTAATATTTAAGTATAACAATTGAAAATAAATCATCGTCTTACTAAACTTCTTAAGTAGAGTCAAGTGTTTAAATCAGATTTTAAAAAATATAGAAATATGTCCTGAATTAGAGGTTTTTTAGAAGTTAATTTTTATATAACGGTAACAAAAAAACAATAACCGACTGTCTTAACACAGCTCTTTCTGCCTACTTTACAATATACGGGAGAATTATAATAATTAGGATGCGTCTTTAAGAAAACAGCTATTTTAAACCACCTTGTGCTTTCCTTAATTACACCTGTCTATTTTATAAAGTGAAAATACAAGAGTAATGTTATGTCGCTCTTCATTCCACCGTCAACAGAACGCACGCCTCATTAACATTAAACGTTTCACCAAATTATAGTAATCCCTTTAATTTAGGACGTTTTCAGGGATCTAATACGAGTTTGGTTTAATATTATGTTAAATATACCTTGTCTGTTTAACATAAATGTGATTTTTTTTGCTTCACTCTGTAGCCCGCACAGAGGAGGGTAGGCAGAGGGAACCTAGTTTTAAGACACTCCGTTCCCCACTTTCTGCCGAATTCGGAGGCTCTGTGTGTTAAGTGGCGGAACTTAACGTCGCGCTTTGCCTCGACACCAGAGCGAAGAAAATGGAAATATTAAATATTACCACTCCTCGGGTGGGAATCGAACCCACAACCAGTCGCTGACAGTCAAGCTTGTGCCACTGCGCCATGACAGGCCCCACTGGTGTTTTATAACACCCTTTAAAAAGGGTTCCTCAAAAAAGCAAATATTTAGTTTGAATGTGTGAAATACTAAACTATTTCTTAAATTAAAATTGAGCTCTAAAATATATATAACGTTATGTGTCCAAAAGTTCAATGCTTATTTTTCTCAACATAAAGTAAAAAAAAAACTATGTAAGTTTTTTTACAGTACAGTCACACGAAAAAGTGAAATCCTTGGAAAATTGTCACAGTTAATGATGTTTTTAATAACAACTATAATTGAGAAACCTTAGTAGTAGTACAGGTCGTAATTCCAATCCTGGAAAAGTCTAGAAATAATGTAGTTTATATATAACATTCAATCGAAATAAATATTTTTTTTTAGCTTCACGCTTTATCCCGCACACATAGCAGTGTAGGCAGAAGGAACCTAGTGTTAAGACACTCCCTTCTCCACTTTCCGCCGAATTCGGAGGCATTGCGTGTTAAGTGGCGGAACTTAACGCCTCGCAATGCGTCGGCACCAAAGCGAAGAAAATGGAAATATTAAATATTTCCACCCCTCGAGTGGCTTTTAGCTACTCTTGCTCCATCCGGTGTCATGTTGTAGATTATTAAATTGTTGTTGTATAATAGTATAGTAATAATAGTAGTATAGAATTTATGTAAAAACGAAAGGAAACTATAAATTTTGTATTACGCGAGGATAATCTAAACATTTGTTTGGTGTTTACTAAAATATAGCAAACAACGGAAAATATAATAAAATTTTATATTTTCAGCTTTTAGTGGCTTAGAAAATTAATAAAAAATGTAACTCGATATATAATACTAATATATACTAGGTATATGATAATGTATTTTGAGCAAGAAGTGAAGATTTTTAAAAATCCAAAAATATAAAGAAACTAGCGGCCAGCTCATGGCTTTACCGCGTAAACATAACTGTTTCGTTTTATTGCACCCTTCAGATGTGGATTTTTGAAAAATAAAGTAGCCTATGTTTAACCTTGGATTATCAATGATATATATTCCAAATTTCATTATCATCGGTCAAGCGGCTCATATTTTTCATATAAACTTTCATTCCCTATGTCAACCCTCTAGAGGTTGATTTCTGAAAAAACAAGTATCCTATATTTGACCCTGGATTATTTACTACTTTCATTCTAAATTTCATCTGAATCGAATCGAGGAGGAGGAGGAAGATTAGCCGTGAAAGCGTGACGAACAAACAGACAGACTTTCGCATTTATAATGTAAGTATGGATTTGATGACTATACCGGTTTGTGCTGTGGACAGAAGTAAATCAATGAAACTGTGTTACAACTTAATTACTTGCTGTTTTTGACAATAACAGAATAGTACAGTAAAGGCAATAATTCATAATCAATATTAATGTAAGTTTTTTTAACACTATAAAAAATCATACCCAGAAAGCTTGAAGACTCAAATAGTGGGAGGAGAAAATCAATAAGAGCGAAGCAGGAACGCAGTTTTCTCGGGGGTTTTCCCTATACTGTTTAACTTCAATTTTACATAGTGCTAGTTCTCGTATATTGTTTACTTTACAAGTCAAATAATATTTATTAATATGGTAAGTATTTACAGGTATAGAAAAAAGCGAAAATTATTTACAAAAATACAAAGAAGTAGAAAGTAGTGTGTTAAAAGCACACAAAAATGACATAAAATAGCTAAACAATTCAAATAGTTATAAAAAAATAACGAATGTCTGTTAATAATGCTTTGGTACTGAAACTATATAAAGCAGCATAGCAGTTAATATTACTAGGAACCGCCTCTTTGCTTGGCATGGTGGGAAGAGCTAAGCGAAGTATATATTAAAAAAAGTTTCAAAAACATAACACTTAACCTTCCACAGCCTAAGTCTATGAACACTTTTTGACCATTTAATTACCATTTATTCAAAATTTATATATACAATTATAATTGTCATCAAAAAACTTCACAGCACACAAGACACTATGCCATATCTCTGCCAAATTTAGAGGAGGTCTACTACAAATAGCCCAGAAAAAGTTATACCACAACGAAACACGCTTTTGACCAGTAAGAGCTTTTGACCAATAAAATATTATAATTACCGGCAAAGGTCAAGGGGATATTGCGGCACAATAGGGATCTTGTATGTACTCGTAAGCACGATAGTTTTGGTTTGATTCCGCTTGGTGGAACGTTACAATTATTTTTGTCTTTTCCTCTGGTGGTCAAAGTGCGGCGTTAAGTTTCACCACGGAACTCGTCATATGCCCGCCATATACATAATTTTGTATACATAAAGCGTAAACTGCCTTTTTTACTAAGGGACATTTCATCGTAAGTGATGGAATATATACTTGTTCTATGTGCTTAATTTTCCGCTCAGCACTTTGTTTGTTGCCTTTGAGGGTGCCAGTTGAGAATTCCACAAAGCAAAATTGAATGGACAATTCAAAATATTTATTCAGTTCCACTTTTAACTAACAATTCCTAAAATGTCACGTTTATTTAATTGAAACAATTGTTATTTAAACAAAACAACACTGTTTTTAAGCAAAAAGATTATTTAAGCTTAAGATTAGCTGATATAAAATGTTTTCATCAATTACTTAAGTTGATTTAAAAAAATATTTAGTTATAATATGCGAGAGAACTGTGTTTGTTAATTACATATGTAACACACTTATAAAGACCAAAAATCTATTTTATGAGTTTACATTTTTTTATTTAAAATTAGTAATTATTTCATTTTTTTTTATTTGAGTTCGAAATTCACAAATTGTATATTGATACAATTAACAGCTTACAGCTTCAACACTGCTGCAATCAAAAACGGAAATATTCTAAGACAGACAGACAAGCGTTTCGTTAAATATACGAATACGAGACATTTTTCATTTCCTTGCGAATACGTTATTTTAATTTCCTCTAGAGGCACTAGGCTGTGGTTAAAAAGTAAAAGAAGTACATTGATTTTAAAAGAAATAAAAAATAATTCTATAAATAAAAATATTGGGGATAGCCGTAGCGCAGTGGCACGAACGTGCGACTGTAAACGACTGGTTGTGGGTTCGATTCCCACTCGAGGAGTGAAAATATTTAATATTTCCATTTACTTCACTCTGGTGTCGAGGCAAAGCGCGGCGTTAAGTTCCGCCCCTTAACACACAATGCCTCCGAATTCAGCGGAAAGTGGGAAACGGAGTGTTTTAACACTAGGTTCCCTCTGCCTACCCTGCTGCGTGCGGGATACAGCGTGAAACTAAAAAAAAGCAATAAATAGTCTGTCATATTAATATCAAATGAAACATTTGTCGTTTCGCTTCAAATTATTTATGATCTTCAAAAAAGAAACAGTTCAAACATTTCAAATGGTGTTTGTAAATTCTTGGCAGCATATCTTCTTTTGTCTTACGACCCAATCTGTACTAGATCATTTGTTAGAGACAGAGCCAAAAAAATACGTTGCTATGTAAGTAATAATTTGAAATCTCCATACTTTATCTATACTGCTTTACCAAAAATCTTAATATCACATATTATACTATAGAATTTGATCACTTATAATCAGCTAAAATTTAATTTACTCGTGTTTCAGATTGAATATGAAGAATTTCAGTAATTACTGTTATTTTTTAATTCTATAACATACTATTTAAAAAAAATTAAAAGTTTTATTGACACACTTAAAAAATTGAAAAACTTTTTTAGGAAACATATATGTATAAAAGCTTGAATGCAGCGAGACGTCGAGAAATTGTGGGTTGAGTAGCGGAACTCAACGACACAATTCACATATTATTAGGGCGAGAAATTAAAGTAAATTTAATATCTTGGGGCCAGTCGTGGCGCAGTGGCACAACAGTGTGACTGTAAACGACTGGTTGTGAGTGCGATTCTCACTCGACGAGTGGAAATATTTAATATTTTCATTTTCTTCGCTCTGGTGTCGAGGCAAAGCGCGGTGTTAAACTCCGCCACTTAACACGCAATGCCTCCGAATTCAGCGGAAAGTGGGAAACGAAATATCTTAACACTAGGTTCCCTCTGCCTACCCTGCTGTGTGCGGGATACAGCGTGAAGCTAGAAAAAAAATCTTTCCTATAGATCGAAGTTAATTGTGTTTTACATTTACAGTCAGACGCTGTCCTTTTACTCTAAAACTATACTATTCTATTGCACTTACATATGTTAAGGTGAAATCTATAGAAAATTGTATTATAACTGTGGATACTAGGTCGGAAAAACCCACCTGCATGTGAAATCGATAATTACAACTATTGCTTAACATTTCATAAGGCTATGGCTTATATAGGGCTGTATGTCTTTATTTAAGTACGTGTACGTATTTAATTCCTCCATTTTCTTCGCTCTGGTGTTAAGTTCCACCACTTAACAAGCAACGCCTCCGAATTCGGCGGAAAGTGGGGAAAGGAGTGTCTTAATTCTAGGTGGACTCCGCCTACCAATTTCGAAGCTATGTCGATTATTATAATAAAATAATTCCGATTTTTGTAATAATTACCTATATGTGTCTAAACACATCCGGGATCGGTGTCAAGACACTCCGTTCTTCTCTTTCTACCTGAATTAAAGATATTATTTCGTGTTGAGGGGAAAAACTCAACGTCCGCACTTTATCTCAACAGAACAGAAAATGATAACATTTTTAATATGAATGAAAATAAAAGTATTCATTACCCGTAACCACAAGTCCACAATCATAGCTTTAACAATAAACATAAAAGTATCTCACTGCGCTACGGTGGTCACATTTATATTAATGCCAATAGTTTACATGAATATGTTTTTCTTTTCAGCTTCACGCTGTATGCCGTATACGGCAGGGTAGGAGGGTACTTGGTGTTAGGATACTCCGTTCCCCACTTTCCGCCGAATTTGGTGGCATTGCGTGTTAAATGGTGGAACTTTTTGCCTCGACACTAGAGCGAAGAAAATGGAAATTAAGAAAATTAAATATTTTCACTCCTCGAGTGGGAATCGAACCCACAATCAATCGTTTAGAGTCACAAGTTTGTGCCACTGCGTCACGACTGGCCACATAAATATGTTCAAAGTAGCGTAAGTAATAACTTCGTATATTATATACATATTAAATGTTATATATTTATTGACAAGTTAATCCACGTGAAACGTACATAAATCGAGTAAATTGCATTTGCCGCTTCGGGAATAGAATAATTAATTACCGCGGGTGATTAGTGACGGTGCTTACCGACAGCGACAGCTGTTTGTTATAATATTTCCAATGATATTATGCATTTGTATGTTTATATATTGTGTATCTATACTAATATTATATATGTGAAAGTCTATTTGTCTGTCTGTCTGTGACGCTTTCACGGATAAATCACCGTCCTGATTTGGATGGAGTTCAGAATAAAAATAGTTTATGATGCAAGGTCAAACATAGATTACTTCTTTTTTAATAAGGTCTTGAAATTGAAAATGAAAATTTTCTAGAAAATTACTAATCTAATTAAGAAAAACTGCTTAACTTGCGCAAGAACGCGGACCGTACGAAAATACTAACGGCTATAGTTGTGTAGTTCACGCGGATGAAGTTTGGTAACTTTTTATGATTTTTGAGTAATTTAAAGCTATAATTTAGTTTCAAGAATTGTGAAAATTACCATACTAACTAATTATAATAATTAGTCAAAAAATATGTGAAAGAACTTTTATAAATATAGCAGAACACATGAACGAAAAAGCTACTGTAATCAACCATACGTTTCGTAAAATAATATTACCAAATATATGATCTACAATCTAGATGAAACAAATTGTGTAGTTCATTGTACTGATACAAATGTTACATTTGTATGTAAAACTGTTGACTTCAAATGTCAGAACTCGAGGAAGGAATATAATTTGCATTTAGAAATGCCAAAATCATACTACAGGTTAAAGCTGCATAAACAATAGGAATTCTACGGATATATAATGTGGATCTAGAACTCAAGCGAAGCAGATACTCGTATAATAATCTTAAAATTAAATCAGCTTCACATTTTTCCTGCATAGCGAAATAGTAAAAAAAAAATTGCGACAAGACACTCTGTTCTCCATTTTCTTTTCAAAATCAAATTGTAGTAAATAGAGACAACGCGCCAATTAATGGCTTAACTCAACAAAGCGCTTTTAATTATTAAAACAGTGAAATGTAAATAATATTTTTTCTAGTGTTAAGACATTCCATTCCCCACTTTCCGCCGAATTCGGAGACATTACGTGTTAAGTGGCGGAGCTTAACGCCGCGCTTTGCCTAGACACCAGAGCGAAGAAAATGGAAATATTAAATACTTCCACTCCTCGAATGGGAATCGAACCCACAAACAATCGTTTACAGTCACACGTTCGTGCCACTGCGCCACGACTGGCCCTAAATGGCCCCCATTTAAATAATTAACAATGATTGAGCAGATGAACACAGAGTGGGAACTGAACCCACTACCAATAGCGATTACAGTTAGATACTGTCCCACTTCGCCACGTTGTCTCTATAGTATTCTTCCTACGAGTATAGATCTTTATTTATAGAAATAACACTATATGGGTTTCGGATATGTATCATTTTTTTTTGGTTACTGATATTAGGTACATTTTCAGCCAAGTGAATTTGGTTTATCCATATCCAGACTTATATATAAATGGGAAAGTCTGTGTGTTTGTCTGTCACGCTTTCACAGGTAATCTACCGGTCCGATTTGGATAAAATTTAGAATGAAAGTAGTAAAAATGACTGAGTCTAACATAGGCTACTTATTTTCTCAAAAATCAAACTCTAAAGGGTTGAAATAGGGGATGAAAGTTTGTATGAAAAATCTAAACCGCTTGACCAATTGTGTTGAATTTTGGCATAAATATAGTTGATAATCTAAACTTAAACATAGGCTACTTTATTTTTTTAAAATGCCTTGGGGCCGCAAGGGTTGCAATATAACGAAATAGATCACGCGGCGAAGCCGCGAGCGGGCCGCTAGTTTTATTATAAATGATTTTTTATTATTTTGATATTACGCTTATGATTTTAAAAATCTGTTATTAATATCTTGCATTCAGACTCCAAATAAGTAGTAAGGATTCGAGAGTTCTGGCCCTTGGCCAGAACTCCCGAATCGGCTCCCAAACGGGGTTTTTCGGCCATCGTAGCCTAAAAAAAAAAAAAAAAAAAAAAAAAAAAAAAAAAGTTTGGTATCATTTTGGGGGTTTCTGGGGACGCCCAATCGATTGCTGCTATCCGTTTTGTGATATCTCTTCATGATCCTGAGATACGTTTTTTGGTTTTGGTTCTCCAATACACCTAATTAGCTTAATTACAATTAGCTTAATTACTTTATTTGTGTCAATTTCGAAATCGCAAGGTATTGTTTCGCTCGGGTAGCGCTAATGAGTCACACTCGTTATCGCACCCGATTGTGGTTCTAGCTAATAAAAACAACAACATGTCTTACTTTACGTTTATTCAAAATATTGTTTAAACAGAATATATAGCAATATATCATTCATTACAGTGTCGTTTATATTAAATAATTTGGTAAAATCCAGCATGCTCCTACCCTGAAATTTATAGTATAAATACACTAAGCAGTATTCGCCACATACTGAAGTCCAATCATCTTGTATTCTTTTGACATTGAAATCCCACAGTCTACAATTCCTGTTCAGGAAAGTTCTATGAAATGCTGCAGGTGGTCGACCAAACGAGTCAAAGTATTGTCCAACTTTGTTATTGTCTATGTGAATGGCTACCCAATGTGAACCAGGTTGCGTATCCGAATCCAGATTACTTATTAAGAACGTAGGTGCTTCGATACGAAAGGGCAATCTGTTCGCTGCGTACACATTATTTTGTAGAGACCAATGAATTTTAAATAAGCATTCCCTGATCTCAATGGTGTTCATGTTTCTAACTTGTGCTATCTTGTGAAGATTACTCTTGTTAATGATCTGTGGTAGTTTCAGAGATGACTATTTAAAGGGACTTTTCAATAAAATAAATGCATGTTATAATATAATATTTTTATTTATGAAATAAACACACATTTATTCATACGTAAGTACATTACAACTAGCGCATAATATTTATCCTATGTTAACTACTATAGTCTACGATAACATTACGGTTCTTATCTATTTCAATAACATTATCGAACTCGGCATACACAATACAGTTTATAGTTTGAGATAGAGATGATTCAAAACGAACTTCTAATCTTACACTTCCATTCCTTATCAAATTCCAATGACTTGACGAGTTAGCTGATAAATCAGGAGTTAAGTCAAAAGCTAGTAAACAGTAACCTTTAGCATACTGTTCCCTAGATATCCCATTGCCTTCGTTAAGAAAATGTATACCCGTTCCTGAGAATAATGTATGATAGGCTGTAGTGAAGATATTATTCTCGAACGATGGTTGTAATGCTTTCGAAGGTATTTGCTGACCATCGATATACAAACAAAATGAACACATATCATAATTCTCAAAATTAAAGGGATTTTTAACCAGACTTCCATTAAACGCTGCGTTATTAACAAAGCCAACAATGCATCGTTTAGGAACCTGCCCTAGAAAAATATTATCCAGTGTTTTTCCCTGAACTCCTGATGGTATGGTTAAAACTTTAACTTCAGCTCGAGTGATAGGGTATTTAGCTGTAGTAGAGGCTAAAACTTTTTGGTGTGCGAGTAAAACTGTTGGATTGATTCGAGCTCTGCGAACAATGAGAGTAGCATCTACAATGCATACTTTTAACTTTAAATCATTCGAAGAAGCCATTAAATTAACTGTTTATCATATAGCAATATATCATTCATTACAGTGTCGTCTATATTAACTCAAGTTATATGTAAACATGATATCTTATCTGCATGGAATTTGCCCGGTCCTCAAAGATAGTTTAATGTTTTATTTACCAAAACCATTACTTAATGTAGTGTTTATTCTTATAAAAGCAATACAAATTACAAACAAAGTTTAATGCTTTATTTACCAAAATCATTACATAATGTAGTGTTTCTTCCTATAAAAGCAATACAAAGTACAAACAAAATACACTCAGTATCAAGTGAAAGTTGTGTTGTGACTTCTGAAGTGGGAATAATAAGTTTAAAATAAATTTAACCGAAGTTTATAATCATCTATCAGCACTAGAATGAATGTGAGTTTTTTTATAATATTTTTTTATATTATTTATAATTTTTGCTTATTTATAATCATGATTTTTCAAAATATTGTCTATGTTTTTTTTAATAAAGAGTTTATGTATCTATCTACTTATCGAATACTTTGTAAATTTAAACTTATTATGATATTTCTCATAGTAATTGTAATTTATATTACAGAATTCAATCTTCGAAGAAAATACATACAAGCAATATTACTTCCAACCTCAACTGTCGGATGAAGATACTAACGATAATAATTTGAAAATAGAACCCAAAACACTCAAAAGGAAACGTGAAGAAACAGAAAACCTAGACGAGTTTTTTGACTTTTCTAAAAATAAGAAGAAGAAAAAACAATCATCATCAGTATCGAAATCGTCAAATGGAGGGGTAGCTTTTATTACAACAAACAAAGATGATGCCTCTAATGCATCGCACTTAATCAAAATAGAAATTTATGATCTTAGTGAAATCGCAAAACTACCTGCTTCCGATCATTGGAAAAATACTAAAATGAGAATAAAATATTATACCACCGAGAAAACAAAATTTTTTGATGAAATCAATAAGGCTATTTATAACATAACAAAGAAATTTCAAGTGAAGACTCAAGCAAAAAAATGGTATTTAACAAATAGTGGTTATTAAGGACAATACGTGTTACTTCCTCGTATTGTAAAGGACTTACTATTAGGAACAATATAGGTTGTAAATAGATTTAATAAATAGTGGTTATTAAGGACAATACGTGTTTACTTCCTTGTATTGTAAAGGACTTACTATTAGAAACAATACGTCGTAAATAGATACTAATTACTTTATTTTTAACTTGTCTTGGTGTATAAGAAGATCACTAAATGTGAAGAGAACATCATTTATAATTTAACCTCATTGCTGTCAATTGCTCTAAAAATGGATCGTGTCGTCGTCAGTGCATTCTTTGCTAATACTGAAGATTCGGAAATGTTTGAATGTAGTCAAGGTATTGATAAATGTGAATTGAAAGAAATATGTGGAAGACATAGATCTCATGATCCTTTGTGAAGAAGCTGAAACAAATATTAAATTGTTCGATCCCACATATGACGATGAGATGTACCAGATATGTGCATTGGTTGAGAATAATATGAGGTAAGAAAACAACATATTTTTGATGTATCGTCCAGGATGTTGTATTCACAACTGTTAGATTTTAATGTTTCGTTACTCCTCTTACAGTCAACCATCATCATTATCATCTAACGTGGTTCAAACAGGGCTTGGAGGAGCGTTGAAAAGAAGTGTTGAAGCTGACGTTGAAAACAACAGTTCTTCAAAAAGACATCGAAACGAAGAAGATACTTCGGTAGTGGGCCAAGGTACATTGTAATATATGTAATATACTTGTTAGTAAAAGATATTTTGCTAATCATCTAAAAAGTAATACTCATAAAAATAATATATTAAAATCACATAACTCGTTCGAAAATGTATCCGTTATAGAGTCAGCTTTCGGACAGCGTATCATAACTTACAAAATCAAAGTAAAGAACAATCTGACTTAGTTTTGCAAACGCCAGAATCTTTTCTCGATTCAATAAAAAGCGAAATGTTTCTCTTAATTGATGATAGCCTTAAACAACATGCTACTGTTAAAATTAATTTTGTGCTTCATGCATATTTTGTCCAACAAACCAAAAATATTTCTAATTCATTTGATTTTCAAACAAACAACTTTATAGTTTCTCAAGCAGATGATTTAAATATTTTTGTAACAACTTTACGTGACACTTTAGCGAACAAAATAAGCTCTTTTGAGAAAAAAGACAGCGGATGGAGTCTAACTAAATCAATTACATAGAACTCAATATAAATAAATTTAATCCATTAAGAGGCACCTCTTATATAGATTTACCTAAAGATATAAAGTTAAAAAAGGCAGTAATAAACGTACAAACTCAGATAATTTATGTTTCAAATGGGCATTACTTTCAGCACTATATTCCTGTAAAAAAACATACAGAAAGACCGACATCTTACAGTGCTCATGTAAATAAACTTAAATTTGACGGTGCATCGTTCCCGATTAAGTTAACAGACATATCTAAAATCGAAAAAACAAATAACATCAGTATTATGTTTTTGGATTAGAGTTTAATACCAAGTCCCAAAAGCATTCCATTGTAGGTCCACTTTACTTCCACAAAATCACGAAAAAGCAAACATGTCAACTTATTATATTTACAAAATGGAAATAATGGTCACTACTGCTATATTAAAAGTCTCTCACGATTAGTGAGTAAACAGTTGTCTTAATACTAATGGTGCAGTTTATTTGTGTGATGGATGTTTGCTGCGCTTTACCACTGCAGATAGATTAACTAGTCATCAACAGCATGACTGTTCTCATATTAAAACTATTTTGCCCAATAGTGAAAAAACTTCGAAGAATTGTTTGGACAACCGGTATCCAATGATACATTGCAATTCGATAAATTTGAAAAAACCCTTAAAATTCCTTTTGTAGTATACGCCGATTTTGAAGCATTATTAAACCCCATACAAACATGTGCTAAAGACCCATCAAACCATACACTATTAATGTTCAAAAACATGAGCCTTATAGTTTCGGTTACTACATCAAATGTGCATACGATTGTAGTTTGTCTAAGTAGAAACATACAGTGGTCCTGACTGTGCCAGCGTATTCATCAATAAATTGTACGATGATTTAAAAATAATAAGTAGAAAAAATTGTTTTCAAAAAACTCCAAAGTCTCTTTCAACTGCAGATAGGGATAATATAACTAATGCAACAATTTGTCACATTTGTGAAACCAATTTAAATGGTGTGAAAGATTCCTAGATTTTGATTGGCAAACTGGTGACTTCAGAGGTGTTGCACATGAAATATGCGAAAGAAATTTCGTGCGCCTCGTTATATTCCAGTTTTTGTGCATAATTTAAGTAATTACGATGCACATTTTATTGTGCATGCTCTTAATTCTTTTGAAGGGGAAGTTGATATTATTCCTCAAAATAAAGAAAAATATATATCATTTACAAAACATTTAACAGTTAATAATCGAAAAATTTGTTTAAGATTTGTAGATTCTTTCAAATTTTTACCATGCAGCCTTGATCAACTAGCCAAAAATCTTAAAGATGATAATTTGTATGAACTAAAAAACCAATTTCCTGCTAAAGAAGATTTTGTTCGTCTTCGAAGAAAGGGTGTTTACCCTTATGAATTTATGACATCTTATGAATGTCTTAATTTAACCTCTTTGCCAAATCAAGATAAATTTATAGTTCACTTACTGATACAACAATTTCCGACGAGATTATAACTGTGCTCAGGATGTTTGGCAACATTTAACTGTCAAAACATGTTAGATTATTCAAATTTATATCTAAAAACTGATGTTTTGTTGCTAGCTGATATTTTTGAAAATTTCCGTGCACTTTGTCTTGATACCTACGGTTTAGATCCAACTCATTATTATACAGCTCCAGGACTCTTAGTTGGGATGCAATGCTTAAAAAAACTAAAGTGAAATTAGAATTACTTACAGACATTGACCAGATTACCTTTATCAAGTCAGGGATTAGAGGGGGCATATCTCAATGTAGCAATCGTCATGCAAAAGCAATATAAATTTTTAGATGTTTTGATTGAAGATATACCTGCATCTTATTTAGCTTATTTTGATGCAAACCAAACAATCTCTATGGCTGGGCTATGTCACAGTTCCTTCCTGAGAGAGGTTTCAAATGGGTGAGCCCGCAGACAGATTTTCAATGTTTCTGATACTTCAAAGATCGGTTACATTTTAGAAGTTGATTTGGATTATCCAAAGGAACTTCATGACTTACATTCCGATTACCATTATGTCCTGAAAATATATGTGCGGGGAATCAAAGAAAAAAAACTAATACCTATTTTTAAAAAAAAAATCAAGTACATAATTCACTATAGAAATTTGAAGCAGTGTCTTAAATGGGGTTGAAATTAAACAAAATTCATAGAATATTAAAATTTGAACAAAGTCCATGGTACAAAAGTATATAGATTTAAACACAGAGTTAAGAACAAAAGCTGTATCAGATTTTGAAAAGATTTTTCAAAAACTTATGAATAATTCAGTGTTTGGAAAAACTATGAGAATGTTGAAAAACGAGTAAATGTCAAGCTACTTACCCACTGGGAAAATCGAGGTAAATCTTTGGGTGTTTCAGATCTAATTGCTAACCCTGAATCAGAAAACATTTCAGTTTTTTCTGAAAATTTGGTGGCCGTACAGCTTTAATAAAAAAAGTTACTTATGAATAAACCCATCTACTTAGGTTTTCTCATTTTGGATATATCGAAAATTCTCATGTATGATTTTCATTATGAATACATATTAAAAAAGTTTGATAAGAAAGTAAATTAATGTATACTGATACCGATAGTTTCATATATCAAATTTTTACCGAAATTTTTATGAAGACATCAAGCCTGATATACCATCAACTATTTGATACTTCTATTATCCCTACAAAATATCCATGACTATCCTCAAATAAATAAAAAGAGTTCGGATTTTTCAAGATGAAAATACGGTGAAATAGTAAAAGAGTTTGGTTTGGTGTACAGATCTAAAATGTATGCAATAGCAACTAAACAAAAGTACTGCAAAGCCCAAGGCGTTAATAATGTAGCACTCACAAAATGTCATGAAAACTACAAGTC